>VYXC01006778.1:24220-194245 GCA_013397175.1 Platysteira castanea | reverse complement strand
GCTGCTCCCGGCCCCGCGGGAGAGCGGCGGTGCGAGCAGGCGCTGGGTTTCGGAGCTCTGAAACATGGTTTCTCATGTGTGTGTTTTCTTTCTCTCCTCCTCCTCCTCTCCCTCCTCCTCCCGCCGCCTCTCTCCTCCTCCCCAAACACACACGTACACACACACGCTTCCCCTCTCCCTCCCCCTCCTCAAGGCCGAAAAGGCAAGCCAAACCTGCAGCCGACGAAGGCTTTTGGGATTGTAGCGTGTGCACCTTCAGGAACAGCGCCGAAGCCTTCAAATGCAGCATCTGCGATGTCAGGAAAGGCACCTCCACAAGGTACGTCCGCACCTTTCAACGCGGCTTGTGCTCCGCGCTGGGCTGCGCCGACTTGTTGATTTTTTTCGCTGTTGCCTGGATATCGGCTGGTTGCATCCCCTCTTTCCCCCGATGTAGTCCCTTCTGTCCCCGTTCAAAAGCTTGTGGATTTTAAAAATTCTCTTTCAAGCGTTTAATTGGAACTGGAAGACATGTTTCGTGGATGTGGCAGCAACCTGAATCTTTTTGTTGTTCTGTGCTTTTTCGTTGTTGTTGCTGGTGTATAGAGAACCTTTTGGAGATGCACAGCCAGCCAGAAACGCTCTGACTGTGGTTTGGGGCAGGTGGTTTTCTGTGGTTTGGGTGAAGGTTTACCTGTGTTTTCTACAGGAGTAGAAATGATTGAGGATTAGGGAGCGAGAAAGGAAACGGCTGAAACTAAAGATGCCGTGAGAACAACTCCCTCCCTGAGATGTTGATCTCTTGGTGACTGTTGTCATCAGAAAGGAATCGGCTTTGTGCTCAGTGTGGGAATGGTGCGGGTTTCTGAAAGCTTTAGCTGTCAGGTCTCTCTGATTGCCTTGCTCTGAGAAACTGTGAAAGTCTTTATGAGGTGGCGAATCTGACATGGAATAGTTAATTTAATCTCAAAAAAAAGCCCCCAAACTTGCCAGGTCTCAGTTAGAGGGTTCAGAAACTTTGTCCTGGTGGTATCAGTTGATGCCAAAGCAGGCATGTGGTGCTTTGCTTTTCCTTTCTTTTTGTTATTTGTTCTATCACGTTGATTTCTGATTTTGTTCATATTGTACCTTCCAAATTTGAGTTCCCATTGCGGTGCTCTGCCAAAGAAATAGTCTGTGAGGTTTCCATTGTAAGAGGCGTCATTTTCCTTGAGTGCAGCTGTGTATTGAGGTGCTCTCATCAGCAGGCTGTTTGCATGACTTGGCTGTCTTGGCTTGATTGACAAAGGAGGTGAAAGCGTGTTGGGTTGGTATTGTTCGAACCGTGCTTTAGACGGTGTGAAGTGCCTACATTTTTAATGGAGAGCGTGTTTTCGGGCCATTGAAACTCTCCGAGTTACAGTAACAGAGCGCTGAAGTGCTTCATTGTGTGTTTTGTGATGCACATCAGCTACAAGTATCTGTGCTTATTACAAAAGTACAGAGGTGTTGAACTTAAACCAGTTGTAAATAGCGTGGTTAGAGCATCGAGTAGGGTCGAGCTTTGGGACAGCAGTGCTCTGTGTGCACCTGGAGCTGATTCTTGACTCGTTCAGTCTCATTTTGTCGAGCAGCGGAACCTTCCCGGCACGTTTGATTCCTGTGGGTTTCTGTTTCCTTGGCTTCCCCGCTGGCTCAGGTGGAATGTGTTGCTCCTGCAGTCGCCTGGTCCCGAGCCGCTCCTCCGGAGCGTGGCCGTGCAGTCCCCACAGGCTCCCGCAGTGTCACACCAGTGCCTGGGTGTCAGTGGGAGGAGAGCCCTAATGAGATATAGAGCCCAGATGGGATGTATCCTGTATCAGACACTATTATTTTCGTTGGCCACCATGCTGCTGTTCATTTGGAGAGCAGCAGCCTGCTCTCACATGCTCTTACATTTTTATTTTTTTTTTAAGATAATTTTCAAACTGTTTGTTGCGGTAGTAGGATGGCTTGTCTTTTAAAGGGCCATTAAGAGCGATAGCAGTCGTTGATTTCAGGTTAAGAGCTGTAGCCTTACTTGCAGATGTGATCCTCGGGTCTAGAACACTGTAATTCTGTTTAGCTTTTAATGGACCCTTATGAATGGCTTCTAATTTTAATTCATTTAATTCATCAGCTTTCTATTCATTTTTGCTGCTTTTAAAATTGCTTTTGTTTGTAGAATTTGAGAAAGTATTTAAAATATTCAATGGCCCATCATATCTTCTTGCATATTTGTATAATTTATGAATAAATATAACAGAAAGCAGGAGTGATTGAGTGTTGTGAGGAGCATTGTGTGTTGGGAAGTTCTGGGAGGTCAGAGCTATTTGTGGTGTTACTTTGAATGTTATAATATGTGACGTACGAGCCAATGCTGGGAAATTATTCAGAATTTTTTAAAATAAATGACTGATGTGAAGATACTTAATGAGCTGTGATTGATAATTTATTACTTGAAATATAAGATGTCTGATGAGCTTGACTTTTAAGTTGCAATTTGACAAGTTGATGAGACTTTTCCAGAGTTAAAACTGCCTTACTTCCTTGTAACTTACTTCAGTAACACTTACGAGAATTTATCAAACTCACTTTTAAAAAAAACTCAACCAAGTAGTGAAAGACATGGTAAGGCAACTGTTTTTCATCAAATTATTGTGTGCAATCACAGCATGCCCAGGGTTTTTTTTAAAATCTGGTATGACCTACTTCCCCCCTCCCTCCACTGTGAAGCCAGTTATTTGTTGTGGAATTTACTTTGGCTGATAAATATTCTCTGATTTAAGAACTGGTGAGACCCCTAGCTAATTCTCACCATGTGTGTATTTTTTCAGACTCAATGTAATCTGTTGGAGTGTGGGAGGGGTGGCTGGCAGCAGTTAGAAGTTTTATCTTCTCTGATCCAGCTATCCCCTTTCCCTAGGATCTCGCAAAAGGAGCTTCAAACAACAGTGAGTTTTAGAGTTGACCTGCCAAGTCAAAATCATTGTAGAGGCTAAACAGTTAAATTTTATTCAACTGTTTTTCCAAGGAGCTGTTTATAAATATTTCAGGTGCACTTTTAAATAAAAATTAGGTCAAATCCGTCTCTGAAGAATTGTTTTGCAAAGATTACATTAAACCTGTAGCACTTGAATACTGGATTTGTTACAGTATGTCACTAACTTCATTTCCTCACCTGGATTCTTGCTATTTTATGGTTAAACTTTTATTAGTTTCTATTTAGGCAAGTATGTTGAGTTTTTTTTTACTTCTGTGAGGATGATGGCAAAGACACCAGCTCTGTTCAACACAGCGCTCAGCTGGGTGAGATGATGATTTAGCTGGCTGGGGAGTGAGCAGTGGGGAGCTGTTAGCTGGGGTTTACAGTGCCTTGTTCCTTTCCTGGGGGTTTTTATTGGTGTCACAGCACAGGGAACTGGTGCTGGTCACCACTTTCACTGATGTCCTGCAGCTCTTCTGGTGGTTTGCTCTGGTGTAGCAGCACCAGCTCCTGCACTCAGGATGAGGCTGGAATTGAAACTTCTGCCGGGAAGTTTGCTTCACAGACCCATGTTCCTTTCCAATATCCATTACTTCTTCAAACACGGAAGGAAAGTTTACTTTGGATTTCCTAAGAATGTGAGGGCAGGATTTGGCCTCATATTTCCTGTGAGTTCCTATTTGGGGGTAGGTGATGGCTCTCTGTTTCTATTTGTTTTTCTTAATGGCATTCTTGGTCTTCTTCTCCTTTGGTTCTCTGATAGTTTACATATATTGTGTTCCTGTACACCTCTTGGAACTTCCTCTCCTCCCAGGCAGGGCTGTGAAGTGTTTCTACATGGGATTGTTTTCAGACTTCATTGTGAAGGAGAATATTTGTTCCCCTCCTTATGATTTCAGAGAAACTGGTTTTTGAAACTTTTTTTTTGGATGAAGAGGCAAACGGTGGGATGTGGTGGAGCTTCTCCGATGTTAATTTTTTCTCTGAATTTGGGATGAATGCTTCCCTTTTCCAAACTCCACATCCTCTTATCATGAATGTGCCTTGAGTTGAGAGAAATGCATTTAAAGCCAGTGGAAAATGTGAAACCAACAATTGGACGTCTGACATGCAAATTAACGAAACAGTAGTACAAAATTGAGTTGGAATATGTGTGTCCTCTGCAAGGTATAAATTGAGCAAGCATTTCTGTTTTATTTGTTGCTAACACCTGTATGCCTGAAGTGCAGGGTTTGGAGTCTGCATCAAGTGATGCACACTTCACTGTGGAGTGCCCAAGGAATGGTGTCAGTAGTGCTTCACCCTTTTGCCATCCTTATTTTTGAGGGGAGGCTGAGCTAAAACTGTTTATATTTATAAGCTGAATTCTCTGTATGGAACAGATGCCTCAGATACTGGCCTTTGTTTCTCTTTAGTTCTGCAGAATATTCTCATGTTTGCAATATCTGAACTACCACCTTGAAGGATACAAACTACTATCCATGTCACCATGGAAAAGTACTCTCTTCTGCATCCAAGCTGGGCTGACCAGAATAGGCACCAGATAGTCCTGCTATTCCTGGAATGAGGCATCAGGCTTATGATCCTGACCTTCGTACAACTAATATGTGCCCTGCTTATTTGCCATGTGTTTGCAGGACTGTTCTGAAAACTCTTGCACTGATGTGTGGCTTGTGGTGTAGGTTGGAAGCCAAGTGATTTAATTTGGTTCTCTCAAGTTAGTTAGCTTTCACCTGCATTGAGGTGGGTTTTATTTAGCATCATAGCTGACCTTTAAGGGGCTTAATTTCCATAAAAATGGAATACAGAACTTCTCTAGAAAAAAGCTATTGTGGAAGCGATGTTGGTGCTTTTACTCTGGAATATTTGTTTTACTATTTGGCTGTTTAAATCTATTGTTAAATCATCCCCGTTTTTCCTGTTGATTGCTGAATTTAAATGGCTGTTGGATTAGAGGAGTGAAGCGTGGGCTGTACCAGCCTGGAGTTGTGCCAGTGTTCCACTGGACCATCCACATCCTGAGGATGTGTTCCCTCAGGGACTGCTGTTCTGGTAATGGAGGGTGCAGTGTAACTCTGCCTGGGTACTGCTGAGTGCTGGAATGCACAATACCTATTTGCAAAATGTTTGCCCAAGTGCCAGGAGTTTCTGAGATCTCTGTTGTCTCATACCTTATTCACCAGCACTGCCTAAAAGTAAGTGGCTGTTACTTTGTGGATTTGGGGAGTAATTCTATAGGTCTGGCAAACCCACCAGGGCAGAGGAGCCAAGGGCAGGAGCAAACACCATCTGACAAGCAGACAATGCTGATGGTTCACAGCAACCCCTAAATTCTGGGGCTGTGGTTTGACAACACACCAAGTTTGAATCTGTGACTTGTATTGTAAGACCACATGTGTCTCAGCCACATGGCTTGGAGTATTGATCCATTATAAACTGACTTCTGGTACGGATTCGTGCTGCACTTATTCTTTAAACTAGCATGGAGTCAGTCTGTGAGGCTTCAGCTGAGCAGATGAAGCTGTTCAGCTTCAGATCAGCTATTATCTGTCAGCCTGGTGCAAGCATAACCCTGGCATAAGATCTGTGTCTTGTACTTTGGCTGTTTGAAAGAAGTGAGAGTTGTGTCCTGATTTGCTCTTTGCGGTGTTTGGCTCTGGCATTAATGATCTCATTACCATCACCCCAGGATTTCTCTTAGATCTCAGCACCTCTGGGAAATCATTCTCAGCAGGGAGAATCCTCAGTGTTGACGTGCAGCACCAAGGCAATACCCTTTTGCTACGGCTGTCAAATTTGGGTACCTGAGAAGCTGTGGGTGGCAAATACAGCAGGGAAGTATGGTGGTTCCTGTGACTCACTTTGCTTCCACCACTGTGGTTTTTTCTCAATGTCCTACTAAGGAATAATAGCTATACCTGTTGTTTTGCTTTTTTTATTAGGGTAAAAAGATATTTTTGTTAAAATAAATAGCAAAATCTTCAGCGTGGATAAGGGGTGTTAGTAATATTTATGTAGATTACCTGTTTTGAGTTAAATAATTGTGGGTGGTAGGGTTTAATGTCAATCTCTGATTTCTCTTGGAGAATCTCTAAAGATCTAACGGATAAACTGCGACACTGAGCATGTTAATACATCACTGATAATATGCAGCGTGGATATTATTCATTTCTCCCTTCCTCCATAGGCTGCTTTTCTGGGAGACGGGAATCTAAATCAAAGTATGTATGTGCGTGTAGGAGGAGAGAGCATGCAGCTCTCTTTTATTGCTGTGAACAGACGTTGCGTCCACTGGGATGCTGACCCCTGGCTCCCAACAGGTCCTCGTGGGGAACTGGTAGGCAGAGGAATGTGGAGCAACTTTCTCTGCATGCCTTTCTTAATTGCCCTGATTGTTTCATGTTCCCATCAGCTGCTGCTGCCGAGGGGCTGCTGCCTTTGCACGGCTGGTGGGTGTGTTTGCACCCTGATGTGGGGTTTGTCTGGTAAGAGGAATCGGGTGAACTGGAAATAAGACAGTGTGCAGTGTTGCAGTGATAGTTGAGAGCAGGGAAGTGATGGATACAAGTGGCCCTGTGGCCACCCTCTGCTCCTGTGCTGGCGTTCCCCAGCAGCGTGCAGCACTTTGGGACACTGTTTTGGCTGAATTTTTAGGTCCCTGAAAAAAGTGCATGAGACCATAACCCTCATGAGGGGGGAAAGGAATCCATAAGTATGCTGTGGGCTGGATCGATTGTTTTGGCTGGCTGTACCTGGCTTTTGTGCTGTAACTTGGACACCCCTGCCATAACTCCAGGCGAGTTCACTGCTGATCTTGAATCAGGTGTTGCTTGTACTCCAGCTGCTTTGCATTATTGGTAGGCTTACTGTTCCTTGCTGTGGCACTGCTCCTTTTCTTCCTGCTCCATTGAACAAACTGACAGGTCCTTCCAGGGTCCCTCAGTGAGGAACACAGAAGTTCATGGCACTTCTGGGGAGTCCTGCTGGCGTGCAGGAATATGGCAGCAGGGCGAGACACGCGGCTCCTGCGTCAGGCAGAGCATGTGCTCTGCTTGTCCTTTATTTCATCTGCATCTCTTCTTGTCTGGGGAATTCTTCTTAGGAGGAAACCCACTGACCTATTTTGTGGGATTTCAGGTGGTTCTGTAGGTTAGTGGGTTCCAGTCCTGCAATGTAGGTCACTTGCAAGGTGCGCTGGAGTTTCATAACGCGCAGCTCTGACCTGAAATAAGATTCATACAAACTCTCTCTGTGGCTGTGTCTTGCAGCTGTACTTTGTCTCTTTGCACTGGGCTCTTTCTTCACAAGGTAAAAGGAGAAATATGGACATTTCCCAAAGGAAGGGGTCTTCCAGGAGGGTTTGAGCATTTATTTAAAGTGTGCATGTTGCAAACAGGTAGGGGTAAATTACTCTTATTGCCACTTCATGTTAAGAGCACAGCCAAAAAAAGCAGGCCAGGAACACTAAGTAGCCCATCCACGCTACCCCAAGCAGATGTCCAGGATTACAGGATACAACAGAAATAATGTGGAAATGCCTCCATGACGTTTATGTAAGTTCCTTTTACAGCTGACATATGCTAAATACATTGATTGTCTCTTTGTGCAGACAGATTTCCTTTACATCAACCGGAGCTCCTTTCGCACTTTTTTGTTACATCTGGAGGTACAACCAGATCCTTAACATTGCTCTTCCCATAAACCAGCTATTAATTAGGAGCATGTTCTTTGTAGCGGAGTGCTAATTGGTACATCAGCAAAATCACTGCCTGTTAAACATGGGAAAAATAGTAATTCTGACTGGCTCAAATATAAGTGAGAGAGAAAAGCATCACTTCTCTTTGCTGGCCCAGTGGGTTTTGTTTGACTGTTCAGTAACAAAATGTATTCCAAATCCTGTGAATCTCAAGTCCTCCGTACAAAACCCAAAATTAATTGGTTAAAACTGGGTGTTGCTTTGGTAGTATTTTATTCCTGAAGTTCTCTCTGTGTTTCTGAAAGTTCAAAGCACACCCACAGCCAATCTTCTGTTAAGTAATACTGTAAATGCATGAGGAAAAGGGCCTGTAGGGATCTAAAATATGGATCATGAAACCAGGAGACCTGATTTTGAGCTGTATGTGGTCTTGCCTGAGACACTGGCCTGGGACTGTCGAGTACACCCTTATGCCACAAGGACCAACATGCTAAAAATTTGGAGAGGGACTTTTTACAAGGGCATGAAGGACAAGGGGAATGGCTTCAAACTGAGCAGAGGGCAGGGTTAGATTAGGTATTAGGAAGAAATTCTTCATTGTGAGGGTGGCGAGGTCCTGGCACAGGTTGCCCAGAGAAGCTGTGGCTGCCCCATCCCTGCAACTGCTCCAGACCAGGCTGGAAGGGGCTTGGAGCAACGTGGGACAGTGGAAGGTGTCTCTGCCCCTGGCAGAGTGGTTGGAACAAGATGATCCTTAGAATCCCTTCCAACCCAGGCCATTTTCTAATTCTCTGGTCAGAAGTTCCAGAAACTTTAGTTTTAGGATCTTACCAGATTGATTGTCTTTAAATAAAATGGAAGCAAAACAAGTCAGTTTTTTGATTTTGTTTAGGGCTAAACAAGGGATAAATGTTTAGACATGTTTTCTCGAGCAGATTGTTCATAGGGATTTCAGAGTTATAATGAATTGTTTGTAACATGCAGAGGTGCTAAGTGAGACAAAATATCTTGCCTGAGATGAAGCTGCCTTCTTCAGATTTATATTTTTGAGTAGACAGAAGTGAGACTGATCATAATCTAAGGTATTTTACCTGAACTAAATTTTTTATGTGCATATGCAACTGTGTCTGGGTAATTCATGTGCAGCTTCATGTGGTTGATTTGAGGAGGTGGGCAGAGGATGCAGAACTGCTGGGATTTGGTGGCTTCAGTGATGTAAAGTTGATCAGAAAACTGCCCAATAAGTGGTAAGTGTGGGTTACTTCCTGCACTCCAGTCCCAAATGTCAGCATTTTATAAATTATAGGGGTATTTATTAATGGAATAGGATTGTTCCCTTTTTTTTTTGTTGTCTATGTAATAAATAAATACAGGGAAGGATTTAAATTTTCTTTCACCTCTATTTGCAGGTGACAGTGGGACTTGTATGATGTTAATGTGATTTCAGCCTGTGTAAGAGATGCTGGAATTCACCCTTTAGCAAGTCAGCTAGCTAAATATCCTCAGGATGCCATTTTTAATCTGTATGATTATATTCACTGTCTGTGTTATAATTTGATCAAGAAATTTATGTCTATGGTACGTGTTTCATTCCTTTGTTTAATTAAAGAGAAAAAAGATCTAGTTTAGCAGAATGACGTAAATCTTACTTGTACTGGGTGGGCAAAGCATGCTGATCTGTTCAGGTTGCTGGAAATGTGTGTCTCTGCTGAAATATTTGGCTCTCATTATATATCTTGGAGCTCTTATTCTGAAAGTGCTTTCACTGTTTTTTTCGGAAGTGGCACTGAGCACTTTCTCTTCCTGAGATGAGATTTCAATAAGAGAGGCAATACATTGATGGATGATGGCCCTGTGATGGAGTCAATCAGCCAGTGCAGTCATTTGTCTCCTGGGGATACAGGGTAGAGCACATCATTAGCAGCAGAAGGGGAGGCTTTCCTCTGTAATGCTAATAGGGCCAGGGAGCTGGTTGGTGCCTGTTTGCTGCCATTGCTCCCTTATTACAGGTGCCTTGCGGAGAAATAAAACCGTTCTCATTTGTTATCTATGGGTGTGGATCAATTTAACAGAAATATTTAATGAGCTTTAGGAAATGTTTGTGATTGAGCATAGTATTAGCAATTCGTCAACCTGCGTCACGTGAAAACGCTGCCCTTAAAAATGGTGAATTATTCTGGGGGAATCGTGCGTGTCTTAGTGATTTTACACACAAGTAGCTTGACTTGTGCAGAAAAGACAGGCAGCTGCCTGATTTGAAGGACGGTGGGTCTTAGTTGGAGGAGAAGTGTTGAAAGGGAAGCCCGTGGGTTGCAGAAGTTCCTGCAGCAGTGTGTGATGGCGCTGGGTTTCTGTCAGAGCAGAAGGCAAAGCTCGAGGCAGTGAGGGTGGCTGGCTTGTCCGAGGGACAGCCCGGGCTGTGCTGGTGTGTAGCAGCAGCACTGAGTTGGCTTCAAGGTAGCTTGGTGGGCATCATCCAGCTTTGCCCAGGGAGGGTGAGTTAACCTGCAAACTGCTGTTCCTCGAGGGCTGCTTTGCTCCTTTCTGGGCTCTTGGGAGGCATAACAATGATCCCATCAGGAGCAAGCATGGACTTTCTTCAAGGTGGGCAGGAGTGCTCCTGTTACGGGATACAGGGCTGCAAACCTTGTGTAAGCTGAATCTGTGTCCAGAGATGATCAGTTCCAACAGGGCACACGCGGAAGCTGTAAATGTTGGGAGGACAGGGTTGTTCCGAGTGGCTGGTGGGTGTTTCTGTACCCTCCAGCACTGTGAGCAGGGGGCTGGCAGCTCGGGCACTGCTTCTTGTGTGGGACAAGAAAAGCCTTTTAACTTGCTGTGAATCTGGACAGTTAGGTAACTCACCTGCACAGGTTTACCTGTCTGTAAAGGAAATGCACTATGAAGTCCACATACAGCTTGTAGGAGGTAAAGTTCATTTTTGGGAAGCACTTTAGATTTTGAAATGTCTTCTCAAAAACTGCACGTGAAGTCGAACTTAACAAACTATATTTATCTTCCTTCCTCTGAACTGTATAGATAATGGTTTAAAAAAAAGAGCAAGGGGAGCCAGAAAGCAAGTGATGTTGAGCTGCTGGAACTGTGCAGTGGGTACTTTTTGTACACTTCGTGTCTCTCGTGTACAGCAATGACTTTGCTCCTGAAGTGTGGGAGGAATGGCTCAGCTGTGTGGTACTAAAGGCACGAGGTTGTCAGAGTTGTGCAATTTTACATAGGGGTTAGCAGAGCAAGGAACATGCTTCGTCATGGGTGTGGGAATACAGGGCTCTGGCAGCAATTAAGAGTCATTAATTAGGAGTACTTATTGCCGGATGTGAGTCAAGTTAGTTGTAAGTTGCTTAACTTCTGAGGTCGGGAAGATCTGATGCATCTGAGACATGCTTTGTTAGCATCCATGGGACTGTGGGGCTGTCCACAGGGATGGGCTGGAACAGCAGAGCTCAAGCTGTGAAATTTTGAGCTTCATTAGATGATTTATTGACAGTGACAGTTTGGCAGCACCTCTGCCAGCTGGGACCACACATTTGCATTCAGAATTGTAGACCTGTGAAGGGTTCCTTGAGGCTCCTGGGTTGCATCAGCTGGGAATGTACAAGTGCACACCAGGAATTTACACTGCTGGGCTGAGAGACACTGAATCAGCATTCGAAGAAGCAACAGTGAAACTTTCTGGTAAGGAAAAGCTGTCCTGTGCCTATGAAGGGGATGACTTTTTTTCCAATTAAAAATTAAAAAATTGATAGAAAAATCAATGTTAAGCAGAACACGGGTAGAATATCATGCCTGTGTGCTGCATACCTGCTCGGTGAATGCATGGGAGATCACATCTTCATGTTCAACCTGTGCACTTAAAAAGATGTAAAACATGAGGACAGTCTCACTTCTTATGCCTGAAAGAGACATTTGTGCTGCCAATGGCCCAGTGTGTCACGCAAGTAATGGAAAAAGATCCGTAATAATGTACCTGTTATAGTTCTCAGAGCTTTCCTTAATGTGCAGGGACAGTGAAGGATAGCACTGAGCAGTAGTTTGGGTTTATTTCCACCTCTCTAGTTTTTCCCCCTTGCCATTTTTTTTGAGTTTTAAGCCAGACTGACTTTCCCACTGGCACCCTGAATTCAAAACTCTGAAGTTGTACAGCTGTGTGCTACACTCACTTGTTTATAAAAGCCTGTCACAAGCATGAGTGGTTTATTTATTTTTTTTTCCATGAAGGTGTAGTGTAAGGAGCAGGTTTACTTTGTCACGGCTGTGGGAATATGGACATTGTGCTAAGAAAGGAGTTTAATAACAGTTGATTGCTTTATTTCCGAGTGTGCTGGCATTTGCAAGTCTGTCCTGGTTCAACAGGTAGTTGATGCTTGGGGAGAATGTGACCTTTTGCCCCTTGAATTGATTTTTTGAGTCATGTCCAGAGGCTGCAGAAGTCAGTGCAGCACTTTTCTGTCAGCTGCAAGGGCTGGATCAGGCCTCTGGGATCGATGCGTTGAGAAGACAGGGAATAAGTTGACATGAAACTTAACACGACTGTCTTTTGTCATCTTGCTGTTTTCCCAGACTGCTTGTTCAGGTAGATGTTTTTAATAGATAAAGGTTTGAGAAATGAGTTGTGTTGCATAGAGCCCTGAGCAAGGCTTCAGGGAATAACGTGGTCTGTGTCCATGTAAGCAGACGACTCCTCGGACCGCTCGCTGCTCTTCGTCTTCCTGGAGCCTCCAAAGTTTGAACAGAGCCTGAGGCTGCTGCAGTTCTGGATGTGGTTCTTTTCTGTTTGTTTTCTTCATTTTTTTTTAAAGAGAGCATCTCAGTGACCAAACATTTTCTTGTTTTCAAGTAGAATGAAGCAAAATACCCAGAAAAACCCAAGAGATTTACCAAATTTTGCAGAGCTACAGTTTTCAATGAGCCTTATCCATGTGCTCACTTGCATCAAAAAGACTACGTTCCTTCTCCCTGGGGTTGTATCCATGTCTTTGCTTGTATAGCCAGCAGATTATTAGTAGGTAAGACTGGTCGATTATCGTGGCTTGCTGCTTTCCCTGCTTGTGCCAGTTCAGGGTATTATCATTAACAGCTTTTAAAGTAAAGTTCCTCCTGGAAGAATTGCTGGCTTCAGGCAGAAAAAGTTTTCCAAGCAGTTCTGAACTACTGGGGCTGTCATATTTTTTGAAATACTCTTCATCACTCCACAAAACTGCTGCGAGTACACCTTGAATCATGCATAGCCTGCAGAGCATCCTGGGGGTAGGGAGACATAAATAATTGTTTAATTGCTCTGCTGTATAGCTTACATCATGTTGAGTATATAGAAAGGACTGATTTTAAACAGTGTTTTACTGTAGCAATTCTCTGAGTCTGAGATGAGCATTTATCCCAGTAAAGTTTGATGTGGTGGTAAGCAAGACATGCAAATGTGTCTTGACTTGAGTTTGTTAATAAAAATGTTGCCACTCTCTCAGCTTTCAAATGTTTGGTAGTTATGCTAACTGAAGTCTCGAAGAGTTTTAAAAGGAAAACAGCATTCTATTGGAAGGAAAAACTTTGTCATTAATATGTACAAATAGTTCATAACTATTTTATATTTCATTAGATTAATGAAAAAGCATGTCTTCTGTGCTTGTTAGCAGATACAGCAGAAATCCAATAATATATTAACATTGTTTTAATTAAGAATACATTGATAATTCTAAAAATTCACTCTTGACATCCAGCTCTTAGGCTTGAAATGACTGTCAAACTTGGGCTTTTTTATACTCCAGGAAAATATGCTCTTTTCTCAATACATGCAACGAAAGTAAGCTCATGAAAATCAGCATAACAGAGTACAGCCATTGCAAAATATCATTACAATAGTTAAGTAATTACCCCAGCGCATGACTTAGCGGGAGGGATAAATAATGGATGTAGGACTGTGTTGGAGCTTGCAGGGAAGATTCCGGCTGGCAGAGTGGCTGGGAAGGGCACAGGCAGAGCACATGTCCAAGGAGGGTGTCTGCTGGGTCCAGCTGATGGCTGAAACCTTTCAGTGCCTGTGAGGAAATGCCAACCAGCCCCAGTTTTCTCTTTTCCCTGTGGATTTGAAGGTGGCCTTTGGGAAGAAGTCTTTCTCTGCTGTGTGAGCACAGCTTGGCTCCTGCTGCTTCGCGGAGCTGTCCTGTGGACGGCGTGTCCCAGCCCCTGACGGAGCTGTGGGTCTGGTCAGCAGCAATATTGGCTCTTTTTGCAGCAGACAGATGAGGGGTTTGATTTGTCTTCCTTTCAGCTAGAACTGAATATTCCGAATCTGTCAGTTGCTGTCAAGAGGATTGTACTTTGGATTAGTGAGCTCCTGGAAGCAGTTTGAATCATTGCAGTTAAAAGCACGCCGAACAGCAGTGTAATTAATAGTTATATAATGTACCCAACAAGCTTAGGAAGCCAGGATGTAACTTGGAAAGAAATACAGCCCCGTGCAATCCCTGCATTGCCTGAGGACCACTGTGCATTTCAAGGGTGGTGGTTTTTGTCCCAGGACAAAGGTTTGTTCCTGATGTGTGAGTTCCATCACGAGACTTATGGAGGCACCTTTCTGCACCTTTCCCCTTCTCCTCTTTTTCTCTGATGTCCTCATCAGGCCATGGTCAAACCAAGAACACTGCTCATGTTAGGCTTGTTGGAACTATTCTTTGCTTCTGTGTTTGCAGAAATCTTCAGCTGCTGTGTAATTACAGATGCCACATGAAATAACTCTCCAGCTCCTGAGAATAATACGTATTTCTGTTGTGGAGTTTTTGAATAGACATTTTAGGGCAATTATGCAATACCTTCCTGCTATGCAGTACCTGTCAGCCCTTAACCACTTGTGTTTTTAGGGGAGCTGAAATGGCTATTGAGCCTTCCAGAATAGTTTCTGCTTTGTGACAAGCTCAAACCTGTCAGGCAAAGCTGTGTATTTCAGCAAGGCAGCAGGTGAGCCTGTGCACCTCAGACCTCCTGTCTTGTAGGGATTGGATTGGAGGTGCATTGCTTTCAAGGTTTTTATATTAACATCTGGGAATATCTTAAGCACACAGAGATGGTGATCAAAATTCTGAGGTGTTGCTCTAATTCTGGGTGAGTTTGATAAAAAATTAATGTAATTTTCTTCCTTTAGCTGACTGCTGAATACTTCAGTTGTCTTAAATCTCTGCACCCCAACATCTAAAAGCGTTTTTTTTCTCGTAGTTGATGTGTAGGTGTGGTGTTTGAAAACATGCTTTAGTGATGGATCTGGCAGTGCAGGGTTGGACTCTGTCTTAAAGGACTACTCCAACCTATGTGATTCTGTGAAAAAGGGAGAATTTTGCTGGTACAGAACTTAGTATTTCTGTTTCTAAAAAGGTACCTGATCAAATGTGATTGGTGATTCGTTGGTGATTAATTAGAAAGTAATTCTCCTCTCTAAAATACCTACTTTATTTTAAAGCGAAACACTACTGCTAAGCAAATGTAAGGCTGCCTGCCCTCCTGTTTTCTATCTACACTGCTTTCCTGAGTCAGTTTGCTCAATATTCACTGCCACTGACCTTGGATAATTAAGAAAAAACTCTGCTGTCCTGAGAAGATAAATGCAGTTTCTGTTTGGAATGAGGCTGATTAGCTCAGTTGTGAAAGTGTAATTTAATGTCTGTAGTTTCTGCTGGGATGGGTGCTGCTGCTGCCAGGCTTGATGTCCCTCTTTGCTCCCTGATACCCAGCTGAAGCTGTTGCTGAAAATCCCCTGGGCCTCCAAGATCTGAAACTTACAGTGGACCTCTTCAATTTTCAATGAAAACGAATTTAAGGCTTCTTTTCCTTTCTGAATCACTGACGCTTTCAGCATATTCCCAGTGCAGCTACAAGGCTGCAGCTGTGCCCTGGGTGGGGGTTTGAGATTCCCACTTGGAGCAGGGGAATGGTGCACCAGGCTGTTCCTGTTCCTCAGCAGGGTCGGTGTCACTGCCAGCCCTGTGCCCTTGGGGCTGAGTGGAGATCAGAGAAACACCAGTGGAGGGAAAAGGCCAAATCACAAAAACAACAAAAAAATTAAAGAGAAGAAAGATTTTTTCAGACCTGTGAAAATATTTGTCAAATATTGGACAAGTTGGGGACTTGTTGGACAAATCCCTCGCTCTCTTATTTTTCTCTGTGCTGCTGCTTGGGCTTCATTTTTTACTTCTGTTTTTGCTCTCTGTGAGTTACTTGGATTGTTTGTGACTTAAAATACCTGCTTGTTTACAGTGTGAAGGCTGGGGTTTTTTAAAACATCTTCATGATGATCATGCAGTTGCATGGTATTTTGGTGGGCTTTTTTCTTAGCCTAGGTTTTCCACGTGAGACACTTTACTACTGTATTTGCTCTGGCAAAGTACTCTAGGCGGAAGATGGTTCATAAAGTTAAAGTTGCATTTTGGTGACTTTTTTGGGTTTGTTTTTCTTTAGCTGGTGTCAGCCTCTTCTTTATAGAGTGTACTCTGGTGGTAAATTGTGTATTTTGTCAGGTTGACTTTTGTTCTTAGACAGTGGAGCACTGTTCCTGATGAGATCTTTGGGTGCTGATGTGGTGGCAGTAATTATCAGTAAGATTTTGAATGGCATATGGACTCTTAGCTTTTGAAGCCAAATCTGCAGCCTTGAAAATCTTCAAGCCATCATAATCTTCCCCCCCTGCAAAGGTAGAAATTTATTTGGGAAATTGCATAAGACTTGTTATGCAAGCAGTCTCTTTTTAGCCTCTGTGTAAAGTGTATTATAGAAAAAAGTGTCACTTTTTTTTTTCAAATTCAGGCAGCAAGTGGCACAAAAATCTCACAACTGAGATGCTTTAATGAAGAGAGGTTTTAATGAAGGTTGTGTTGTGTTTGGAAGAGAGGTAAGGCAGAACTGCACACAGCTCCAGCAAATGTTGACACCTGTTCCCACAAAGAGATTCAGTTCCCACCGTGCATCCAGTTCTGAGAAATGGTGATTGAGTGGACAGTCTGTGGATAAAATCAACACAGGTCTGTTAATTGAAATACATTTTTCCTGGAATGTTGCTAGTAAACAACTTCTTAAATGAAATCTATCCATACCTTACTTTACATCTCATTTAAGGATTTGCTGCTTACCCTCAGTTCTAGGTCATTTTTCACATGTCTGTGCATGTCCTGAAGTAACTCATTTTGTAGAGATCTCTCTTTTCCTCTGCAGGCTGGTGCATGGCTTTGTTTTTGAGTTTCCTTGAGAATCTGGCTTTAAAAAAGAATGAGTTGATACAGTGAAATATTGCTGGGGTTGTAGGAGGACGCTGGACCCCTTGTCCACTTTACACCTTTAACTCCACAGCATTAAAACAGGCTGCTTCCCAGCATCAAGGGCTGTGGGCTTTACATTCAGGTTGTAGCTGTGTGCCTTGAATAAATCTGTTTAGTTGAGGAAGGGTTGTTTCATGTAATACGTCTGAGTGGAAGAGTTACTCACTTGAACAAAAGAGACTTAAAATGAAGCTGTTAATTGTCACAGCCGGTGACTTTTTTCTATGCATTACTGCCAGCTGAGAGCACTCTAAACTCCCATCCGAGGTATGAGAAGGCCCATGCCTCTTATCTGCACCTCCCTGAGTAAAGAAAGCAGTTGTTCAATTATTCTCTATAATTAGTGTGCTTCAGCGGGTAGGCAGGTATTAGTTATTCACAGCCTCTCCCGCCGTCTCCTCCTTTTCCAGGAGTGTTTGCCTACCAGTCATCTTCCTTCTCGGTCCTGAGGCATCTGGATGAACCTTCCCTGCCAAGACTTGTGTAGCGGGTGGGCTGTTCCTAACAGTTGTGAAAAGGGGGAAGTTTAGATCAGTACAAAAATGAGTCCAGCTGAGCATCTTACCTGGGTTGAAAGGCTTTGAGAGATGCTGTGATTCCCATAATGAATGAAATATTGAGAGTAACTTTTCCAGTTTTCTGTGGTTCCCACGAAAGCAGGCTTGCAAGTCTGAGGGCCTATTTTTTAACTTCATGGGCTTGATGTATACTAAGCATATATCTTTGGTTGATCTCATTGAACTTAAACCAGCGGATCATCACAACCGTAGTACTACTGTTGCTGCTGCTTTCTGTAAAATGCTTGTTATAAAGTACTGCAGCATCCAAAATGTTTCTCATCTGTTGTAACCCAGACCGGTTCGTTGTGCAGCTGTGTGTGGTGTGGAGAGTATGTACATATAGGATTAGCATAGTTTATATGCATGGTGGACTTTATGGTCTGTCAAATTCTGACAGAAAACTTAGAACCTGTGTTATGGGAGTGATACTCTCCTGTGAGTGGACCAAAAGGGAATAAGTGTTCTTGCTGATATGAAAAAAGAAATACTGGAGAAGATTTTGTTGCTGGAACCTTTGTTATAAAAGCAGGTGAGTGTGAAGCTGTTGTGGTGGATTTTGTTTTTGAAGCAGTGAAGAAATAGCTTGTCGAAGGCTTTGTGTCCTGGTTTTGCAGTGGGCATTGTACATGCTGCCCATTAACAGGTCAGCTTCTTTAGACTTTATCATTCAAGGTGCTTTTATAAGCTTACCAGGTATTTTCTGTCACTCCATATCAGTCATTGAGGTGGTAGCCTGAGACAACATCTGTTTAAATTAAAAACCCACTTTCCCAAGAAACACCTTCTCTTGGAGACATTTTTCCAAAGGACTGTGATGGGAGTCTGTCTGCTTTGGTGAAACTCGTGTTTTAGTTGCTGCTGTAAAGAAAAGGGGACTCTTGGGGCAGAACAGTGATGGAGAAGCACACTACTTTTTTTGCTGGCTGGGTGTACCTGAGATTAGGAGAATGAGAGACCTGGATGTATACCTTAATGCAAGCACACCATTCCCAAAGGAAGTAGAGCAAAGAAGAACACTGCTGGGGATGTCGAAATGAGCAAAAGATGTTTAGTATCCAGGTTCTCTGCTACAAATGTATTTAAAAGGTTCGTGTTACTCTTCCTTCAGCCCTGATCCTGCACTCGGTCCATTGCCTGTGTAAGGCAAAAGGAGTTCACTTGAAGCTGGTGGAATTGGTGTCACTGAGGTTAAACTTCAGTGTAGGATGTATTGTCTGAAACACCACCAAAGTGCATTTGTCTGTGAGCAGAGAAGCCAGATGCTTCCCAAGCATTTGGTATCTGTACCAGCATCTCTGGGAAATGTCTGCAGCCTCCAGGGAAGGAGCAAAGGATTCTCTTCCAACTCACACTGGTAGTTTTTTAACCACTGTGTAAGTAGCATTTAAGCTACATCAAGCTTTGACTGTGTAACTTGTTGCCTTTTCCCTCTTCACCTCCACTACCTTCTTTGAGCTTAATGTGACACTTGGGGTCAAAACCAGGAATTCTTTTCACGGAAGCTCTGAGGTGATTTGCTACCTTTTCCTTTAGAGAAGACTTGAAGCTTTTTCCAGGTTCACAAGGACACGGCTGTCTGTGTTTCAAAGAGCAACGTGGAATGACTGTCAGGATCAAGGGCTGCTTGTTGGTTTTGGATGGAGCTGCCTGCCCGTGCTGCCCTGGCTGCCACCGGGAGAGGGAAGAAGCTGAATAAACAGGGAAACTGTGGAATAAACAGAAACAAAACCAAACCAAGCCCCTGCCTCGGGGCGTGGGCTCAAGTCAGTCAAGCAGACTTTCTTTTGTAAAAAGGAGGCACATAAAAGCTTTTCTGCTTTTCTTTTTGTGCCATAATGATAATTTCCATGTGTTTTTCTGTGGTATTTGATTGCTTTCAATTTCTTCTGAGGAAACTTAGTGGAAAAGGAAAGATTTGTGTAATTGCAGATGAAGGGGTTGCTTCAACCTTTCCTGCCTCACATATCCCTGTGTTTTTAGTAGAAGTGACCAATTTCAGGTAGTCAGCTTAAGCCTGCATGTTTTTGCGAAGTTTCTACTCAGCTTTTAAAGATGTTAATAGGTGTTTTGGGTTCCAGGTCAGGCTGTAAATACTCATGCTGGGCTTTCAGTACTCAGAACCTTCCTCACTGGTCATCGTGGATGACAAAGCTGCTACTGCACTGGTGCCAACCCCTCTGGCTTTGTGGGTTCATCGAGGGGGAATAGGTGGGTTTGGGAAGCATGAGTGGCAGGAACAGGCAGGGCTGTTCCATGTAGGCAGTGCAGACAGATGGGGTAGGCTTGTTTGGTTTGAATCCTGGCACTTACTGCTGCTCTAAGTGACCCTGGAGATTATGAAAAGAAATGGTGATGAGAAGTATTTGCTTGTTTTGCCTCTAGATGGTTCATATGTGTGTTGATTGCTCACAAAGTTGTGCCAACCCCAAAGCTTGTGCTCTTTTACTCCCCAGTTTTGGTGCAGAGTGCGGGTAGGAGCTCCTTAGGAAGTGGTTGCTCAACTCCGTTTTCCGCAATGCGTTCGAGTAAAAACAAGGTTCTGTTTTTAGCTTGCTTTAACTTAGAAATTCTAGTGATAAGCATTTAGCTGCACAAATCCAGTAAGAAATTAGAGGAGGAAGCAGCATAACATAGTAGAATCCCACTGAGTCATTTTTGTAAATCTCCAGAAGCGAGTAATTTCTCTAATCTGGTAGATGTGTATCACCAGTGGGGTGTAGTCCCAGAGCTCAAAGAAACTTCCCCTGTAGTTCAATGGAAATAAACCCTGACCAAGGGATATCTTAATAAATACACCTGAGGCTGAGGTGCCTGGGTGATGTGATGCTGGGAGCTGGATGATTCATTTAAATGAGAACCCAACCCAACACAGCTTAGTAATGTCTTTCCTTTAGTTGTTTTGTTACCATGTTTGCTATTCTAAAATAATTGGTATGTGTTTATTAGCACCAAAAAAAGTTTGTGATATGTTGTCCAAAAATCCCTGTATTTGGTTACATAGTTGGTAGTTTTTATCTTTCCCTGCTCATATAATTCACAAAATATCTGTAACATGACATCAGATATAAAGTAGAAAACCTTGGTGTGTCCGGGCAGTGTGTTTTGTCTGAGGAGGTTGTAGAGGATGTGCCAAGCTGTTCTTGAGCTTTCTGTTCTCTTTTGTTGTACAGAGGAAGTGAAACTTCAGCTGTATTCTGAGTATTCTTTTCTTCAATTTCCAAGTAAGATCTCTGCTGGCTTCTGTATTTCATTCATCTACAAACCAGTTTCACTTTCATGACACTTCTTAGTTACACATGATGGTAAATTTGCATTTATTTGCTATTTGCACATTGTGTGGTATTTCCTGTTGTATATGCGTCCTGTAAGAATTTACAGTGGGATTTACAGGGCTGATGCATTGTCTCACACCTAAAAATACCTCAGTATAACTTTTACACAGAAAAATGCCCAAACCTTTTTTCTTTCTGCCCTGACTAATTGCCAGGCATAGGGACAGGTTAACAACAACCCCTTAAATCCATGAGTGACAACTGACTTGGTCACAAATAATTGTTGAGCCCGTATCTTCGAATTTTCACTGTCATTATTTAGTTTAACAGAAGGTAGGTTGTATAAAAAGAAATTACTCAGATCTATATTCTTGCTGTGCAGATTTTGAGTCATTGCAAGACAACAGTCAAGTGGGGACGGATGTTTTGTACGAGAAAGCCTTGTGTTGACTCTCCAGCCTTTGGTTAAAGGATCGTGCTGGATGCTGCTGTTCTTACCTCACGTATTTGCCTCTCGGAAATCAAACAGTGGCAAACACCCAGACACTCACTTCTGTACCTCCTCTTCCACCAGTGCTGGGAAGTGAAGTAGCTGGAAGCGTTGGGAGCCGTTGGCCGTGGCCATGCGCACGCGGTCGGGGCCCCCTTCGCCCCGAGACTGTGCAGATGACAGAGTGCATTAGGCTGACAAACCCACACGTGTTGCAGGTCAGGCAGGCTGCCAAGAGCTCCGCGCTCGGCCAGCGGGGAGAGAAGCATTAGGAATCCCAATAATCCGCACATCAGTCTCTGTGTGCTGCCTGGTCAGTGGAGAGCGAGCGAGCGAGCTGTGGAGAGATTGTGGGTATTAAGTGGGATGGGTAATGAAAGGCTGTGCTGGCACTGATGTGAGAGTCTTTAAATGGAAAATGACTTTAAATGATGGTGCCAGGGCAGTTGGAGTGATTTGCCGCTGGCGCAGGATCACAGTGTAACCGGTGGTTTTCAGTGAGACTAACCACTTCTCCAGGGTGGAACACCAGAGTTCTTTGGAAGAATTAAGGAGAGGGGAGAAAGGAGCTCTTCACTGAATTCACTTGCTTTCCCTCTTTGGGACTTGTACCAGACTGATGGCAATTCAGGATTTTGGATGGCTGTGTTCATGTGTGTACAAATAAACACAAGCCACGTGATCTATGCAAAGCTGCAAAATAGGAGTCATCAGGATGAAAACAGTAGGTAGGACAATAAAATCAGCATTTTAGGCTTAAGATTATCTTATCTGAGAACTTTCTTGAAAAATGAGTTTGTCTGGACAAGTAGTTATCATTGTTATCCACAGATCAGAAGTTGGCTTGTGGAGAACTCGGAAATGTTTCTGTTGTTGTAATTAGTTATTCCTGGCTTTTTATTGTGTAGGAGAGCACTCTCTGCTAGTTTTATTTACAAAGGTAGTTGTTTTGCCTTGTTCTACATCATGCTAGGCACATACAGGTAACTCACACTGGTACTCCAAGTGGGAACCAAAGTTTACTGAGTAGCTTCTGCTAAGACTTTCTAGCTAGTGGGAGGAAGAGCTTTCAAACTGAGTATTGTAATATTGTTTCCTGGCAAATTTTGAAACCATCTGGGTCAGTTCCTCACGCCCAGGAGTAATAATTCTGAAAGCAAAAGTTTCTGTGCTGTGGGTCTGTGGTGTTCCCACGGTGCCTGCACAGCAGCTATCGACGGCAGCCGACTTTCCCTGCGGCTTTCCCGGGCAGCGGCAGCGTGTGCAGGATTGCCGGAGCCGGACACCCCCAAATGTCACTGGTACATCTGTGTTCACTTATCACATTGTCTTCAGAGAACACAATGGGGAAAAAGAGCTCCTCTGAGCACATGGTGGCCTTTTAAAAATGCGTGTCTGCTTGCCCCGTCCTTCAGAGCGGCTTTCATTTCTTGGCGTGTTTAGAAAAGCAAGCTGGGTAATTGAGCAGTGGGGTTTTCTCTAAACCACTGGCAGTGACCTTTTCACTGCTGATGGTGCTGGGACAGAGGTGTGAGGGAGTAGGTGGGCACCACTTACGTCATCCAGTGGGACCAGCTCCCTGTGCTGCTTTCGGGGCAGTGTCTGCTGCACCTTGGAGCAGCCCTGATGTCTCTCTCAAAGTGCACGGCTGCTGCACGCTGGGGCTTTGTCATAAAGCTGCATTCCTGGCTGTTCAAGGGCTCTTGAAATGTTGCTTTCATATGAAAGGAAATCCTATCATTGATGTTCTTTTAATAAAAAGGAGGTTTGGCTTGCTGGAAAAGCTCAGTTTTTGCTCATTTAGGTAAAGCCTGCAGTGTCTGATGTAGCTGAATTAAAATTACTGCCTTGCTCAATTGGCGCTTTTTTTTCCTTTTTTTATGGCATCCCTAGAGATTTAGGGCCTATTAAGTCTATTCAGAATCTGTTGCAGAAATGGTAGTTTCTCATTTTGCTTCTATTTGGACTTATCCTGGTTGGTAAATGATAGAGAAGTCTTCATTTTTAAGTGTAGAGCATTCCAGTGTCATGCAAGCATAGCAGAATTTTGCTCTGATAAACCAGCCCGCACATTTTGAGGGCACTTTGTGAGAGTTACTTAGTAGAAACCCTTTCATTGTTTTTAAGAAAACCCATTGTGCCTCTCTATCCACTGGTTGGGTATTCAAGGGATTTGCATTTCTTAAACAGTAAATATTATGTGTATTTAAGCATTCTTCTCCAAATTCTGGACTGATGATAAGGGATCAACTTGAGAATTTAACCAACATATGTATTTTTTTTTTTAGGGAGCTCATTTTCTCCACATCTCTGCTTTTTTGTTCCCTGTTTTCCAAGTTTGGTCTCTCTCCTGCTGTGATTTTGAAGTGTGAGACTTGAGTATCCCAAAACCTGGAGGCAGATGCTCACAGATGGGACATGTCAAACTCGATTATACGTGACAATTTCCATTATTGGTCAGGATTTCAGTGTCTGAAACAGAAATATATATATTGGCAGCAGTGATAAGGTACTTTTATAACACCAAGCCTGGTATTCCTAGGTTCTAGCTTTAGTGCTAAAAACTATTATTTACCTCATATTTTTGTTATTTGAATTTATAATCCAATAACCATGAGCAGTTGCTTTGGAGAATCTACATGTTAAATTTTTATCAGACTCATTTATCCCCTCATGCTGCCAACTGCACTTTGTTACTCACCAGGAAGTTTTGAGCCAGTTTGTTTTTCTCAGGATTACGCATAACTTCATAAACAGTTAAATAAGAAGAAGTATTTTAAGTAATTGTTCTTGTTGTAAATCTGTGTATTTTATTATACACATCTTGGTTGCTGCCAGCTTTATGAACTGTTTTCAAATTTTTGCTAGTGAGAGCAGCTTATTTTTGTCAAGCAAGTAAAATGGCCTTAGTTTTATCATCATTCTGGTGCTTGTAGGCAAGTAAATTTTGTGCTGAGATCAGTGATTTTCCATAACAACTTTGTAAGTCCCTGTAAATCATGGAACATTTGGTATTTTGCAGTAAGGTATGGCGGTAGATGAAAACACCAGGAGCAGCTGCATGATAAATTTTACTCTTTGGGTGTACGAAGTAGCGATTGGAATTTTCAGTGATGGATTAAACTGAAGCTCTGAGTGGGTCTGTGATGGGTCAATACCACGAGCAGGGCAGTTGCAGTAAGTTTCCAGAAATGAAGCTTGTGCAGCACTTGCAAGGTAGAACTAAAATTATTGGTGACTAAGGGAATTTGCATACCTAAGCAGAATGATTTTGAAATCTCAGGGCCATCCTTTCAAGTTTGGGCTTGGGATGATCTTTACATTTACAGTTGCGTCTCATTTCAGTTGTGGTTTTTTTGTGTATTCACACAATTTTTCTGCTGCTGTAGAACTTCTTCCCTGTAAATGCAAAAATGAATAGGAAGCAATGCTCTTTCTGGAATGCATAGCCATGGACCTAACTACTGCTGGTGGTAGAGGGCAAGAAGGGGAGTTGTAAAGTTGTTTTTGTTCAGCTGGAATTTAGGGTGATGTTGCAATTCGGCGTTGATGCCATTTTAATCTATTGCATATTGTGAGTTTTGTTTTAAGCAGAAGAGATGTATTGTGCTGTATTTTCTTAATTTATGATTTTTTTTAAATGGACCATTAAAAAATCTTCATAGAATTTTTTTTTGTAGTAAAATAATGGAGTAAGAAATCATCTGAAAAATTGTATTTCTCTCTATCTACTTTTGTCTTATAGAGTCATAGAATCCTGGAATGGTTTGGGTGGGAAGGTATCTTAAAGGTTATTTTGTTCCAACCCCCTGCCATCTGCAGGGGCACCTTCCACTAGACCAGGCTGCTTAAAGCCTCATCCAGCTTGGCCTTGAACACTCCCAGGGAGGGAATATTTTGTATATAGTCATGAATCAGAAGTAGTAATTTTATAGTATTTGTAAGCATAATGAAGTTGTGATCACTTGGACAGTTCTGCTTCCCCATCAAATGAGACAAAAATGGTCTTAAAACGTGGTGCATTTGGTGTTTTGCCAATTCTTTACTAATTTTACACTAATTTAGAAGTGTGTTGGACTCCTTATTTAAGGAAATGTTATTTTTTTAATGAAAGCAGAAAAAGCTATTTCACACATTTCCCCACTCTAGTCCTTAAAAGATGTTCCTTTTGGAAGTTAATTGCAGCAGATGAACACGGAACAATCCTTACTAAGAGTACGCGGCTCTTGAGCGCTGTCCTGCTGGGTGTGGTGTGTGAATGTCTCTATTTACAGCCCCAGAGCTCCCGCACTGCCCCCTGAGAAGGAGCTGTGCAGGTGGGCACCACGCAGGGGTGGGGGCTGCAGCTCCTGGGATGGAGCTGGGGCTGGCTGGCAGCATCCAAGCAAGCCTATTCCAGGGATTTGGACTAGTCAGAGACAGCAGCTGTGGGATGAGCCTCTGCTGGGCAGCCTCGGGGCTTTCTCTGGCACTCATTAGTACAGATTAGATACGAAATGATCTGCTTAGATGGGTGCTACAGGTGAGCAGGCAGGTGAGGCTGCCAGCACCGACTGTGCTTCCAGGAAGGCTTTTCCTCTGAAAGCAGGAACAGCAGCCTTTCTTCCAGAACTTCAGCACGACTTTTGTTTTGCCTCCTGCAGACACAGTAAGTTAAATTTCACGGTATTAGCACTTAAGTAAACGTCAGGCTCTGTTCCAATAACTGATACTCAGCGTTGTTACTCATCATCACTGCTATTTTCAGTCCTCACTCTGGTAGCAAAGAAGCCTGAAGAGCAACTTCTGTTTAGCTCTTGCTTTTGGCTCCCTGTTCTCCAGAGTATACAGAAGCTGCTGTTTGCTGCTGTCTTGAAACTGCTTGGTATTGGGAACCCTCCACAGAGGCACATCAGGATAAACCTGTGGTCCAAAACGCATGCACCATACAGTGTTAGATATCTCTTTTTGAATGATTTTATAGTGTTCTGTGATAGCCATGGACAAGGAGCAGAGCCCATGGGACTTGGTAGAACAGGCCTGGGTTTGTGGTTGCTCAGGTTCAGCCCTTTGTAACCAGAAAACCTGCTCTGTGGTTTATCAATTTCCCTGTGGAAAAAAAACTCCAAAACAAACCAAAGAAGAGGCCAAATGCTTGCAAAAATGCAAACAATGATGCTTCTCTGCTGAAAATTTTCCAACAAAATCCCAAATAGCCCCGTTCTCTGGCTCAGGGCTCCTTTCTTGCTGGCAGCCTACCAGGTCCTAAGTCCAGCTGTGCAAGAAGCACCATATAAGATGGTTCTTAATTTGATAGGAGGTGAATGGTCCAGATTCACGTTCATGTTTGGATTTGTGGTGATGCCAGCAAATGGTATTTGCAGTTGCCAGTTCTGTACTGTATTAGAATGGGTGTTGTGAGGAATTCTGTGAGTACTCTGCTTCAGGGTGGCAAAATTTTGGTTAAATTGCTTCCAAAAATATCTTACAGCCGTGACTTTAGACTTTTGTAATGGGATTATGTGGAACCATGTACATTAATAAAGAACTCTAAAAGTATTAGAAAACCTATAACGCTGTGCTGTTGAGCAGCCATAGTGAAATAGTTTATAGAGCAATTCTGGGACTCTTAGAACTGTTTTTGCATGTTTACCCTAAAAAAAAAAAATCAGGAACGTGAGCTGCATAATCTGGGCAGTGACAACTCTGGGAATAAATCTCTTTAATTTATACACTTTGATTTGTAAACGTGCCCGAATATTTAAAAATAAGTAATGCTGAAGCTCCTGTAACAAACAAGAATTGAGTGTTCTTTTTACAGGCATCATTCAGAGTCTCAACTCTCCTCTGGTGGCACTGACCAGACACTTCCCAGCAACCAGTAATGCCTGTCCTCTTGTGTATATGCAGATGACAGCTTGCATTCCATTTAATAACTTTCTCATTCTTACTTGATTCAAAAGAAAAGTGGGAAAAATAGAAGAAAAGCAGGTTTTCATCCAAAAAGAGACCTGGCAGCTTTGTGTGAGCCCACTAAATATTAACTACTGCAAATAATTTTGAACTTTTCGAAGTTTACAAATATAAGTATGGGATGGGGTGTGGGAGGGAAAGGATTGTTCCATCTGTGAGAAATGACCTGAAGTCTAAAAACCTCTGGTGGACAAATAAGAAGTTGAAAACACTCTTCTGAAATGTGAACAGCTCAAGGTTTGTTGTCATGGCCAGGAGTAGTTATCAGCAAAGCTGAGTCTTCTTTATCTCTGTTGCCTATTCTTGACTCTTCCGAGGAGGTAGAAGACAGGGTCTGGATAGGGAAGGAGGACTGAACAGCTGAACACTTTCTGGAGGTGGCTGCACACTTTTAAATGTACTTAGTTTTGTGACAAATGCTTGCTTTCTGTGAACTTGTTGTTTTCTTTCATGTTTTTTCTGAAATATTCAGACTTGTACTCGGAGTCTTTCAAACATGTTGCTGTGCCCAACACCTGGGACCCACAAGTGGGTGTTCCTTAGATGAACTTCTGTATTTTTAAACATCTGTCTTCTAGATAAAAACATAGTGCTAGCACATCAGTGTTAAAGGAAAAATCTGTTCTTTCAGCAAAACATTGCTCGGTCATGTATTTCTTGCAGTTTGTCCTTCTAGTCTTTTACTGTTGTTGTTGCTTTGTGGTCCTGGATCACTTAGAGAACTTGAGATAAATGTATACAGCTTCCATACTGCTTTGCAGTTCTACTCTAAGGACAATGTGTCCGTTCATCCTTTCTCTTGTTGCTAAAAAGGACCATGTGGTCATCACAAATGAGCTGGAAAATATGCATGTAGGAATGAGGGCTCACCCCATCGTGTTTATAGCTTAATTTCTCCAAAGCTTTGGTTCTTCTGGATGTAGAATTCTTTTGAGGGGATGGTAATTTAGTTTGTGCTCATGGGTTAGTTTCTAATCCTGCTTCATGCTCAGAAGGATGCTTGGAGTATTATTGTTTTGGCACTAACTGTTTTATAAACACTGTAAATACTTTTAGTCTTTTTTTCTTGTTTTTCTTTGAGCAAAGATATATTCCTGTGTGCCTGGGGTTATTAAAATAACCATGTACTTCACACTGCACAGTGCATGAAACACATTTTCTCAAAGAACCGCAGAGCCGCGCAGAGGTCAGCTGGTATCGCCACGTGCATCAAAGCCAGAACAGCATGAAATTATCCAAATCCTCCCTACTTCACGTTACATGAGGCTTTTGACTCTGAAATCCCACTCGATGCCACTTTCATTCTTCTGATAACATAGTTGTAGGGAAGTCAGAGCAGTCGTAATTAGATCCACGTTCCTGGGGATTGCCGGGGTCCCTCAAGGTCTGTGTTGCTGTAGGGATAAAGCCCAGTCGCTTCCTCGTTCCGTGGTGTCTGCAGGAGACAGGAGCCTTCTCTTTCCTCAAGGGAGAGGGGCCAGAGAAATCCCAAACAGATACAGAAATTAGAGTCCCATGAAAAATGAGGTGCAACTTATCCTCCTATATCCCTCTTGAAATCCAGGTCTGAGTAACTCCCGTGTTGGATCTGTGGTGATTTGTGCTCTGCACTCCTAAGCCTGGTTGCAGGGGTAGTGTGGGGTGGAGTGGGGAAGCAGAATTCCTGGGTGTCCGTGCTCTGGATTTGGTTGAGACAGGCTTTAAAGGGAAGCTTTGAGTTACAGAAGGAAATGCAAGTAGTAAAACACTACTTGCCAGAACCTTAAAGTTACAGTTTTCTTTTAAATGTTTAATTTTATTAAAAGAGCACAGCAATGTAAGCAGTGAGCCCTTCATAAAAGTCCTGCATTTATTCCACTTCCCATGAGTGAAACATCCCAGTGTCACTTCACATGGCAATCTGAGGGTACAATATTTGCATATAGTGTATATATATATTTGTATATTTGCATATAGCATATATTTGCAGGCACAATGTTTCTGTGAAGTCTGTTACTAAAAGGCAGTAAGGATTATTTGTGTGCATCATTTACGGGAGTTGATGGTGAAGAGACCCAGGTGCCACAGCCATTCTTAGAGCAGACAAATATATTTCAGCTTTTTCATGCAGCAGCATGTCCTTGCTGCAGAGGTCATGAATTGTTGTGCAAATATCTGCTCCTGGGATGTAAACTACATTTCAATTAATGTGAAGCAATTTCTTCGTCTGTACATAACTTTGAGAGCACAGTTTAATTTTCTTTAATTGCTCTTAGCTTTGGAGGGGGAGAAGACAATCCTTTTCATGTTGTAAAAAGAAAAATGACGTGCATTTTTTTGTCACATCAGTGTTGGATCTTTAGTCAGTCTTTACTCGGGCTGTCACCTAAATTAGGGGAAAATTGCCCAAGCAAAACGTAAGTTTACTGTCATAAAGAAGTTCAGGTTGGAGAAAACACACCTACTTCAGATGCTTGCATTGAAAATTCAAGAACTAAGTTTAACACTAAGTATTGCATCTCTTCAGATAATTTTTGGGAAGTTGATCTTTTTAGCTGTAAGTTGTGAGTAGTGTTGATACTTCCAGCCTTATAGTAGGTTACAACATAGTTGCTCCTTAAGCATGAGTGCTGGTTAGAAAGCTTGAAGAGGCTGAGTTAGGGTTTGATTTTTGTCACTTAGATGTATTCTCTGTGCATCTGAACACTTTAATGTTGCAGAAAGTAAACCGATGAGAAGATTTTGGGATGAAAAATGGTTAAAACTTGTTTCTGTAGCTGTTTATTCTTACAAATAAAGTTAAGAAGTAGTTGCAACTTTCTGTTCAGATTGTTCTGCTTAAGTGATAACTACTTTAATATAATAGTGGTGTATTTGGGTTGAAGCATTCTTTTTGGAGGTGGCCAAATAAATCATTTTTGGTAGGCAGAGAAACTTGGAGTAGGTTTTGGATGTTGCAGCTGCTTTACTCAATTGTGGTTCCTATGGTTATAGTTTGCTGTGGTTAAAAATGTGCTGCTTAACTTGCTTTGCTTGGCTTTTTAGTAAAGGGCTTTTAACCAGTGTGTCCTGGCTGTTGTGACAGCGTGGGCCTTACTTGAAGGATTTTATTACTCCTATTATTATAACTATGCCTATGCCAGTTACTTAAATTACCTGTTTTTTACCCTTTTCCTAAGCTTGCTGCCAACATGGGTAAAATGGTTAGATTAGGAACGGGAAAGTTGTTGGGTTATTTGCATTATTTTAAAAAAGCCTGTTCTAGTAGTGCAGCGGATCTTGAAACATGCTCAGTGTTGACCAAAGTCTCAGCAGCTTTGTGCTCCTTCCTCGTGGCAGGAGGGACCCCATGAGCAGGGCTGGCTCTCCTTCCCACAGGTCCCTGGCTGCTCCCTGCTCTCTTCCTTTCCAGTTTTGGCATTGCCCTCACCAGCAAGCCATCCTGGTGGGTAAGAGGGAATATGTAAATATGGGTTCGGAGAAGTCGTGCTGGTTAGGTCAGTGACTGGCCAGAAAATGATAAAACTTAATAAATGCAGTGTGCTGTCACAGGCACAGATAAGGAGCAGAAGAGCACGGGGCAGTGTCTCCACAGGAGTGCTGCAAGGATGGTCCTTTTGCCATTCCAGCCTTCTCTAGGGAAATAGGGTGGGACATATTGATGTGGGTTTGGTTTTTATTTTAGTTTCCATTTAAAAATTTGTATCTCTGTTCAAGCAGTGCAACACTCCTGCAACAGGAAGGGCACCTCGACAGCTGCGCAGGTTGGGCACAGGGCTTGGAAATCACATCACAAGCAGCACATCAGAGTTGTGCAAAGTGGGAAAAACTCTCAGATTCCTGAATTGGGATTTCCCACATATGGCTCAGGTTTCTGACTTAGCTGGTTGTGTAAACAGCCAATAGCTGTAAGTCTGGGCAGAAGTGGCAGCTTCAAGCAGTGGGGTTAATCATATATAATCATGCAGGGAGATGGTATCTGCCCTCTCTTTGAAGATTTCTTGACATTTTATCTTTTTTTCAGTAGGCAGTGAGCAAGTTGCTTGACACAAGTTACTGTTGTCAGCTTTTAGTGTGGTTGCATCAATCTGAAAATCTTTTCCATGTAACCCAATCATTTCTTTTTACGTGTTTGTTCTCAGTCATACAGACAGAAATTGCTGTGTACTGGATTTCAAGGATGCTAAATATCTTCACTGTTCTGTGGAACAGGTAACTGCTTGATCTGATCTACAAAACGTTTCAGTGTCACAGTTATTTAAGGCTGAAGACCAGATTGTTATTCACTCAGATGTGTGTGCAGATTGTAGCATCAGCTGCGTTACAGTTTCTGTGTTGGGTGAGAAGTCCAAATGCCAGGTGTTGAGATGGGTCAATTATAACCTGTTGCATAGACTTCATAATAATCTGTGGTAGAGAAATGAGATACTTGGGCATATCTGGCTTTAGTGAGAACATCTTGGTACCATTACACAGGAAACCAGTACCAAGAGAGACTTAGCTGATATTTGGATTTTCCCATGACAGGGAGTAGAAATTCTCTGGGTGTTCCATTGTGTGTATCATCTCTCAGTGCAAATGTTATGTGTGAGCAATTAATGTTTTATACTTCTTTTTAACACATCAAACCACTAAGTAGGTGCTTGAAATCTCTCTAGATATTTGTAGTAAAAGCTAGGTGCGGGTGCAGAGCTCTGCAGCACAAACCCCTGGGGTTCTGTGTGCCAGCTGTAGAGCTGATGGTACTTGGGTGCAGCTTCCACTGACAATCTGTTGTAGGCTGATCTATGTACAAAATTTGAGTTGTATTTATGAACAATTTAGCAGCTCTGGACAAGCCTGAACAACTGTTGCAATTAGTATTTGGTTTATTACGGAAAACTACTGGAGTTGGTTACCTGTGTTTGTTCCTCTCCCACAGGCTGTGGGGACACAGGGAGCATAGATCTTTCTGGCAAGTTGAAGGGATCAAATCAATCGTGAATAGTCAGAATATTCAGAGTATAAATTGCTTTGTGATATGCCGGGGGGGAAGTTTTTTAATTGTCAAGAGAGCACATTAGAGTTTGGATGAGGAACGCAGGAGAGACAAAGGTACCAGTTCCTGTGGGATGTGTGAGGATCAATAACCAAGGTATTGGTTGCATGTGAAGCTCCTCTCTGCGTAAGCCGTAATTTGCAGAGGAAGCAGCCTTTGAAGGGCAGTTTGCTTGTGGTTTTTGTCTGAGCACGCTGGGGACTGCAGACAATGGGGTGAGGACGGTGTGTCGGAGGCTGGCACGGCCGTTCCCAGTGCCAGTGTGAATGCCCACTTGTCTGCTGTGCTCCTGCCAGCCGGCCTCGGGCCCGGCCCGCCGGACAGAGCCAGCTCAGTTACCTTCTCTTGTTCTTTGTTATTTGTGCAAGGTTTGCTGCTGCTGAACCAGAAGCTCATTTGAGAAATTAAATTGAAAGGTATGAAGGAGGCTGATGTTTATCAGGAAACTTTTTTGTCACATTCTGTTCCATTTTTTAAAGTGTAGCCATAGTGCATGGCTGGCAGCTTCTTGAAAGCTGCTTTTTCACTATTGTCCCCCCAGTACTGGCTGTGATTTCATGACATAGATGAAGAAAGGGAGCATTATACTTAAGAATGTTAGATGCTAAAACCTGATGAAACAGCAGTTCAGAGTATTTCTTCCTTTTAACGTTTGTCTTGTTTGGTTACAGCAGTAGTACTTCACATCAAGTAAGGACATCCATTTGGTTCTTTAAGTGGAGTGTTCTTCCCTGGTTGCTGAAATAAATCTTCATACTTCTCTCAGCGTAGTTATTTTTACTGTGTAAAACTGACTATAGATCTCTCTTTTCCTTGTCATTATAGAAAACCTAGAATAAACTCTCAGTTGGTGGCACAACAAGTTGCCCAGCAATATGCAACCCCACCACCACCTAAGAAGGAGAAGAAGGAGAAAGTGGAAAAACAAGACAAAGAAAAACCTGACAAAGAGAAGGAAATTAGTCCAAGTGTTACAAAGAAGAACACTAACAAAAAGACTAAGTAAGTTTGAAGGATGAAGTATTAAATGTGATGTGATTTCAGTAGCACTGTGCATTGGTTAATTGTGCAGTTAAACCAACATTGTAATCTCCCTCTTCCCTCCAATTCTCACAGACCAAAGTCGGACATTGTGAAAGATCCTCCTAGTGAAGCAAACAGCATACAGTCTGGGAATACTACAACAAAGACCAGCGACTCAAATCACACTTCAAGGTAACTGTAGACTAAAGTTGAGCCTGTGGTATCTGAGAACTGTGTTAAAGAGAAAACACTTCTTTTTTTGATGTACAAGCACTTGAACGCTCTGCTAGTGAGGACAGATTCAGGCTTTGAAGATGTTAATTCTGTTGTCCATTCAGTTTTCATTTGTCTGCTAAAATAGTTGTATTGTCAGTTGAGTAGTAATGCTTTTGGCTGTAAACACAGTGGGGGAAAAACATTAACCAGCAATCGTATCAAATTCTTATCATTGCTCGATAGCCGTAACAAAGGTTACTTTTTTACTTCCTTATCCGTAATTCAGTCACTGTAATTATCAAGATAATTTTCCAAGTATACAGGAACTAAGTATACATGAACAGATTTGCTGGGATCTTGCTATCAACAAAAAGCACAAATGGCTGGTTTGATATTTGTCTAAGTTTGAAATGAGTGTATGGAGAGAGGTTTATTCCTAGTCTTCCTATCCTGTTCTTCCATTTCTTAAATCAAAACTTCAGCATCACAGAGCAGTTTTTACATTATTGAACTTGAGAGCTACAAGAGGCAGAACTGATCTGGGTGCTTTGCCTGTGTGGGCTGTATAATAATTGCATCTGTCTTTAAAATGTGCTGTAATAAGTGTTTTATAGTGAAGTCACGTGAGCTGAGGCAGTATTAACTGCAAACACTTGTAAAGCACATGGGAAATATGGCTGGCACTGCAGTTGGCATTCGAGTTGGCAAGATGTGACTGCCGAAAACTCTTTTCTTGGGAGTTTTTAAATAATAGCATTAAAATCTTTAATAAGAGGAAATATCCTTTTCACAGTAACCCACTGGAATGTAGTGAGGGCAGTGTGAAATCTGCTGTGCTACAAGACTGAGCTGTTTGCAGGGACTGCTGTTAACTCTTTCTCAGCCCCCAGAGACGGAAGTGTCCACTCCTGATTTGATTACAGAGAGGCACCTTTATTGCAGTGACTCTTTTCTTGTCCTGTTCTTCTTTAAATTGTGCTTATTTTGAGACTTAGGCTGCAGGAGACTTGATGCACTTGACTAATGACATAATATTAAATTGAGAGATTACATCAAATAATTGTTTTTACTCGTTAAAGGAGTCACTCTGTCTGCTGCAAAATCTTGTAGCCCGTGTTTTGTGGCAAGCTTTTTTCAGGCCTAATTAAGCCTTAATAGTACCAGGTCTAGCTGGGTATTTTTAAAGGATACCTCATCTCCTTTACAACTTAAACTGTCTTTTTAAGTGTTTTGTTGCATGGAACTTTTCTGGCAATTGACTGTTCTCAGGTGTGCTGTCAAGAGTCTTTTTCTGATTTTTACAGAATTACAAGTTTTTTTCATGCCCAGGTTGCTTAACAGTTGTTTTGGATTTTTTTGTAAATTATCTTCTAGAGCTCTCTGGATTTTTAAGAAATCCTGTTTAAACTTCTTGGATACCATGCCTGTTACTGACAAAGTATCTTGGTTTATTCTGTGCCTTCCTGTGTACTTTCAGATTGAATGTTTTGAAACACGTTTTGGCACTAGCCATAAACCTTTTTCGCCATAAACATGAACCATCAGGGTGTTTAATTTTGCAAAATAACATGAGTTGGCCAATCCCTTTGCCTTCTATAAGAAGCAAAAAATGTATGCATGTGTTGAAGAGGTTGGTGGTTTCCATCTGTGCTTGATCAGCTCTTTGTACAGGGGAAACCCTGAAAACCTCCCGGAGAAATGGTCGGAAGGCTCAGTTCTGAAACTGATGGCATGAATGCTTGTGAGTGGGACTGCGGGGAAATCCTGCACCTCAGCCCTGCTTCCCACAGCCCTTCCATGTTACCTTGCCATGGCGTTTAAAGATGCATGGGCAGTTCCATTTTTTTTCTTTTTTAAAACTAATTACAGCTCTCAGAGCTGCCTTTTAACGAGCGATAGCCAGAGCTCACATCCAACCCTGTAGGAAGGTGGAGGCAGCAGGCTCTGTTCCGGTATCTGGGCCAGCATTTTGGCTCTTTCTGAGTACAAGAGGAAACAAATGACCGAGGCAAATTACAGGAAGAACTGGGTTTCCTAGAGGAACTCGGGGCTCGGGGAGGAAAATACGTCCTCGTACTACGCTTCCGGGAACGCCGGCGGCCGTGTGGGGGATCTGCCCAGACGGTACCGGAGCGCCGGCGGAAACCCCAAAACCTGCTGAGCCAGCTGGCCTTTCTTGTAAGCCACAACCGAGGTGGCATCATTTCATCTCGCCCGTGGTTACGTGTGCAGCTTGGCAGCTCCTGTGAGTGTGTCTGAGCAGCGTGGGCACGTCTCCCTGCCCCGGCAATCCAGAGCACGGCTCCGGGCTTAGAAAGGCTGATCCCGGAGCAAAGGGGCTGCTGAAAGGAGTTTTACTGAGGGTTAGCCCAGTGCAGCAGTGTTTTGGTTTTTTGTTTGTATTTTCTGCCTATAAAAAATGCCTTTCCTGTGGTACTTGTTAAAATTGCAGCAGCCTCCTAGGTTAGATAAGGAAATACTATTTTTGGTGCGGTAACTTCATTTTTGGTGAGGAAGTTTGCAGAAATACAGTTGTTCTATTTTGGAAGCTGTACATCTGTCCTCAATGCGTTTTTCTGTTCTGTCTGGTTCTGGAATACCACTTGGATAACTGCTACTTAAGGACTTTCTCCTTTTTAACTTACCACTGCAAGCCATTGAGTATTCATGACGGATAGAAAATGAGCTTAATTCCCTCCTTTTCTGTTTTACTGCACTAGCCTTGTGTGCTGCAAGTGAGGAGAAAAGGCAGAGTGGTTTAAAAGCTGGAGCTTGATCCCAAAGTAAACTAACCTTCCCTCCATCCCTCTCAGTAAGGCAGCTCTCAGCAAGCTACTTTTCACTGATGTATAAAGACTCTCCTTTTTAATTTCCCTATTGGGAATATTCCGCTGCTTAAGCCTGACCCTTAATTAGGAGCAAAAGCTGTAAATTACAGCAGTCGCTGCAGCTGACTTGGAATTTGCTGGTAGCTGGAGGAGTGTCCAAGGCTTGTTGAAGCAAAGCTTTGGACCAGCCCGTGAAATGTGCTTGAATGTCAGCTTCCTAAAGCTTCAACCCTTATTAGCTACATTACTAATTGAATGATAGCACAGCATGCAAATTACCAAGATAATCCTGAGCAATAAATACCAGTGGGTTCTTTTGGGGTGATTTGTATTTTTTTCCCCCCCTCTTTTCTTTCTCCCCTAACCAAAAGCTGTGGCTGCAAAAAATACCGTTGTACATTCTGGATTTTATTTACAATAGCCTCGATTCCAGAGGGAACATTTTGAGCTATTTTATCCATAGGCTGATTGGGCATCTGATTTGTATAAGCTCAAAGCAGCTGAAAGAGAAGCCAAGTTGTCCCAGTGCCTGTGTTGTTTGCAGCTGCAGAGTTCCAGCATGGGAATGAAAGAGCCGTGGCCGAATGCTTTCATGTGGTTTTGTATTGCAGAGTCACAGCCTTGTCTCATAACATCAGGGCACATGATGAGATGGTGAATTTAGATAAGAGAACTCTTTCATCTGCCCCTTGGGGAGGAGATCCTTCGCTCCGTCTGGCTCCTGTCCGCTTGGCTCTGCTGCGGTGTCCTCCTTTCTGGCAGGGCTGGATTAGGGAGAAGCCTGCAAGAGACTCCCTGTGCAGAGCTCTGTGAGACAGGTTGTTCTCTGGGGCTGAGTGTGCTCCACAGCCCTCAGAGGCACAGGGAGCCTGGCTGGCACAGGCAGCAGGTCACACCTCCATCCTCTGCTCTGCAGCACTCACTGCCTGCCCGGCTTCTCCTCCCAGCCACTGCCATCTGCACAAGCGAGGGAGCACAAGTCACACCGAGTTTGTTTTCAAATGCTTTTCCTAGTAAACTTTCCCTTTCTCATTTATTTTTATCCTTTTAATAAACGTCTTCTCATTCCTTTTAGACCCAGACTGAAAAATGTGGACAGAAGTACCGCACAGCAGCTGGCAGTCACAGTGGGAAATGTCACAGTAATTATCACAGACTTTAAAGAAAAGACTCGCTCTTCATCCACGTCGTCTTCTACAGTGACCTCCAGTGCAGGATCAGAACAACAGAATCAGAGCAGCTCGGGCTCTGAGAGCACAGACAAGGGCTCGTCCCGTTCCTCCACGCCCAAGGGGGACATGTCGGCAGTCAACGACGAATCTTTCTGAAAAATTGCACATGGAGTTGTGGAAACTATGAATCAGGGTATGAAATTCAAACACTCCACCTGCCCACGCTGTTCAAATCCTGGAGAGCCTCTTCTGTGCTTGAACACACTTTCTCGGACATCGACCTCTTACTGATGCAACCAGGATAATTTCTGCTTGCCGTGGGCATCTGGCCACCAAGGAATTTCTCACCCTAGCGATTACTCTTGACACTTTTATGTATTCCATTGTTTTATATGATTTTCCTAACAATCATTTATAATTGGATGTGCTCCTGAATCTACTTTTTTATAATATCTGCTGTGCACAATTTTCCATGAACATGACAACTTTTTGTTTTGGGGTAGGGAGCGGGTGGGGTGGGAAGGGGGCTTTATTTATTGCATTCATGAACTCCATCCTCTTTCAACATATCCTTTTTAAGTTCAGTTCTTCTTCCAGTTATACTGTGTACTATCAGTTTTGATATAAATTATATATAAATATATATATAAATAAATATATATAAAGGGTTATTTGAAACCAATACATGGAAACGCTGGTGCTTGAAACACTGTGAAGTGATAAAACAAATTAATTGAACAGTTCAAGATCTGGGACAGTCCCCTTCTGTGAAAGTACTGAAACTGAAATGGACCTGGTCTTAGGTGAAAAGTGTTCCTGAAGGTTTGAACCTGGATGGAACCTGTTCTCTCTATTGTTCCTTCCCCATTTCTTCCCTAAGCAATGGCTAAAGTGTACTGGACACGATTTTGGTGGTTACAGCTTGGGCTCTGAGATGACAGAGGATTGCTCCAGGTAGCTGGTGTTTCCCCTGGGGTCGCTCAGGTTGGTGATGTGCAGGTCCATACCCAGCTGGAGCAGAAGCATTCCCACCAGACTGCTGGTTTTACACCACAGATCCGTGTGTTTGGTAACGTGAGCACGGCTGGGTCATGCACAGCCAGTCCCACACGTGTTGGTGTTTTTAATCAATTCCAGCCAGCAGCCTCAGTGCCCGAGGTAACTAAAACTGGAGTGGTTGGTGTGGGTTGAGGGCAGCAGGGAGCCTGGGAGCAATCCCAAGTTCAGGAACCGAGCTGGTGCTCGCTCCAGCCACATGTGGGTCAGTGCTTGTCAGCCCTGTTCCGTCTGTCCCATCCATGCTGTTGGGGTGGCTCTTATCCTTGAAGTCCATCTGTATCCCAAGAGTGGTTTCTGAACAGCATCTTGTCCAGTGATGGACTTGTCAGCATTTGGACACTTCTGAGTCTCCTGCTGTGGGAGCAAAAGTAGGGAAAAGTTTTCATGCTGGCAAGTGAGCGACGTGTGGCTCATGCTCATGACCAGCATCTCCTTCATTCTTACTCTAAAGCTCTCCAGACTGTAATTTCTTTTCCTGGCCCGTTAGTGTTGCTTTACAGTTTACCTTCCATGCATTATCCTGCTAAAACACTCGGCTGAAGAGGTGAAACAAACTTTTTTTAAAAAGCAAAACAAACCCCAAACCTCTTTGGCTTTTCGTCTTTATTTAGTGGCCCCAGGGTGCTTTGCAGTAATTTCAGGCACAGAGGCTGTGGCTTCATCTGACATCAAATGCATAACTTTTGGGCATGATGAAAGAGGGGCCACATTTTGACAACTTCTTGCCTGCTTGTTATATTGTGAATTATTTGCTTGGCAAGAGAAATTTCTCTTTGTGGAGGCAACTGATTTAAGATTTCTTTTAAAATCTGTGTGGTTTTGAGTAGCAGACATAGGTTCCTTTCACACTGGCGACAGAAACGTGTGAGTAAGGGATCTGGTAGAGCCCCTGCTTGAAGGCGCGTGCAGTGGCAGTGCCTTGGCAGCAGTGGTTTTATTCTAAATATGTTAACATGGGCACCCCAACTTAATTCTGCTTATATTCGCAGTATAGGCTGTCTTTTGTAAGCATTTTTAAAAGTATTAAAGAACCAAAGGAAAACAGATGCTTCCTATGAGCATCAAGACAATTTATTATACATAGTTTTAAATACTATGAATATCTCAATCCACATTTTAACATTAGTGGGATATTGCAAAGACATTCCTTTTCCAGTTTTTACTATTCCTTTAAGGGTCTCAGGGAGGGTAAACTGGTCAGCCATATTTATTTATTTTACTGAAATGTATTGGAATAATTTTTTAAGAGAGATTTTTTGAAGATGCCCCTGAACTTGTATATTTTGCACTGCTTTATAAATGATCCATTATCAATTAGGCTTGCGTGCATCTCGGCCGTGATCCAGCCAAGAGCGTGAGCGAGTGGCAGGTCCCGCTGGCCTCAGCAGGGCTCATTCTGGTGCTTCAAGTCAAACCACGTGCTCACCTTCTTCGTTGGATCTGGGAATTTGTGCAAAAAAAAGAAAAAAAAAAAAAGCATTGTGTGTACCAGGAAATTGCTTCTTTTTCAAGTGAAACTAGACCTGTAGATCAGTTAAAAAGCTTTAACGCCATACCCAGCTACTCGTGGTAAAGTCGGTAACATCTGTCCCTTTGGCGTGCCTCCTCGATGAAGTAGCTTGCTATAAACAAATGGGAAAATTTCTTTGGAACAGCAAGTGACCTGTAATTCTGCACTCAGTTAGGAAGTGCTAGCTAAGCGTTGAACCCCCCAGCCTCATCCGTAGCTGTTGTGTTGTGGGTTTGAAGGACAGCGTTTGCTTTCACGATTTCCGAAGTTGGCGTCCCTGCAGTGCCACAGGCGCGGTTCTCTCCGCGCCGTGGCCGTGGGCCAGCCCGCCCTTGGTGGGGAAGGTGTTCCAGAACCAAACCAAGCAAACCTTAGCGTAGGGAAGGACCAGATTCACGGTGTTCAGTGGCACAGAACGCAGGTAAGTGAAGCACAGTGTTACGATGGCGAAGTTTCGACTCTTACACAGACACACACACACAGACACCGACACAGCTTGCCTGACTCGCTCAGTTGACATAGTTCTGCAAAGGAAAGGTGACAGCGTTTTACACCACCAGGCTATTTATTTGAATTGGAACTTTGCTTCAAATTGGACAGATCGAAAATTTGGCAGCAGCTTCTATGAGTTTATTTCCACTGAGATGTTTTCACCTGCCTTACCAAGATCATTCTCAGTCTACTTTTTTAAGCTCTACCATAAACTTAAATTATTGAAAATTTATTAATTGCTGACTATATAATAACCTTTGCTTGTATGTAACCGAATGGTTTTAAGAGCCAACATTTAGAGTATGACAATGGAGCTGAACAGTTTTTAATGCGCAAGCAGTTCTGTTCTTGTGTATGACTTGTAACCTTAATTTACTGTGTAAAGATGGTTACATTATTTCCTTAGCTTTGTTTGTTGGAGACAAATATAGAATGCTTGTTTAAGTATGTCAAAACATAATCTTATCTTGTGGATTTTTATGTTAATGTATTATACGAGCTCTATTTTTCATTTGCCCAGAAAGACAGCTTGTATAACGCTTCTGAAAGTTTTTCCGCTCTGTAAAGTCTTTAGAGCTGACAGTCCTGTTAGGTTTGTTTTAATCTTCATGCTAAAGTGTCAATGGTGGTTTTGTGAACTGGTCAGAAATTCACAGGTCTTAAATGTTTTTGGGAAATTTATATTGGACACTGCTCTTTGTCTAGCAAATAAAAGATGTTAATATATTCCTGTTACTGGCATGTGCACGACTGTTATTAGAAGCCACTTTATCATTTTCCTGCTTTAAATAGAAATGTCTATTTATGAATTCTGCTTGTAGTTTTTTCACAAATAAAATAGTAAAATTTAATTAAATCTGAAAGCTCTCTTTTTTGGGAGATGCCAGTATTCAGAAAAGGTGGAGAGTCCTGTTTTTGGAGCAGCTCCTCAGTGTGTACAGCTCGTTCCCAAGCACCCACTTCTGCAAACACAGGTTGCACCCGTGGAAAACCTCAGTCAAGCGAGTAAATCCAGTTTGTTCCCTGGGACTCACGACATGGGGAGACTTTATGGCAGATGTGTCTGCAGAATTTGGGTTTCTGGTCCCTGGAAATAATAGTTTTTCTCCTTTCTGTAGCTGCAGGAATAGGCTTAGTGCAGAGGATTTAGTGAGAGCCCTTGGGAGTTCCTTCGCCTGTCTTGTGCTAACGAAGTCCCAGGAGTAAATTTAATAAAATGTAATTTAGAGTCTAATTGTATTTTTGTAGCATAAAAATACTGGTATTTTGCGAGCAGTGTTTTGGTCCTCTGCCTAGGAAACAAGGTGATGTGAATTACTGTGCTCTTTCTAGTTCATGTTTCCCCTCCACCACCCGAGATGGGAGATGTGTGATGTAACTCTTCAAATATGAAGCTGAAATTTGAAAACAAAGCAACGTATAAAATGCCAAGGGGACAAAATCTTTTTCCTGGGAATGGGAGGGCAGTTCCTAAACGAAAAGGTATTTGGATACTTTTATGTGTGCTGGGGGAAGTGTGTGTTACAAATAGAGGTCGCTTTAGAAAACCCCGTGTGCAAACAGACGCTCGAATGCTTTTAACCTCAGTTGGAAGCGATTCAGGAGCCTTTGTGCCAAGAATAAGAAGAAACAGGAAAGGTAGTGGTTGTTCTACAGACCCAAAAAGCACTTGCTTGGCATGCTGAGGGCTGAACAGAGGAGCAGTCCTTGCCTTGAAGAGTGTACGGTCCCTGTCCTCAACTGTGACCAGCCAAGGGTGCCAGAACCACGGTGGGGACAAAGCGTAAGAGCTGCAGGGAGAGAAGGAAATGCCCTCATCTTCATCACCTTGATGCTTGAATGTGAAAGCAAAGACTTGAACAGAGCCAGCAAAAGAATTCCATGGCAGTGTTGTCTCCCTCAGAGCCTGCCCAGTCACCCCTTTGCTGGGATTTCGGATGACTGCTCTGGAAATTCCTTGCCTTGGAGCCACATGAGCCAAGGGCCACCTCCAGTGCTGGAGCTGCAGCTGTTGCTGCTGCTGGCTGCCTGTGCATGAAGATGTTGCAGTGCTGCACTCCCAGGTTTGTGGATCCCTCCAAGATGCACATGTTCAGCTTCAGGCTGGTGTCTTGCCTGGCAGCAGGCTGGATGGATTCCTGCAGGCTGGATGGATTCCTACAGCCCCACTTGGTTGTTTAAAGGTAAACCTGAGTCTGCTGGCTATAAAGAGAGCAGAGCTGTGAAACTTCGCATGTGATTCACAAACTGACTAGATTAAAAAAATCCAAAACAAACGGATCCGGAGAACCAGCAGGATCTGGAAGGAAGAGGGAGACTGGCTGCATTTTGTAACACCTGGATGCCCTCGTGCCTTTTGGAGTTGTAACAAGGGGAGGGAAATGTCAGGTCTTTTCTGCCTGCCTTTCTGTAGGCTGTTCCTTGAATATTTACGTGCCCAAGCCTTGCTTGTCTTTGCTCCTGCTGTCAGCAGACACAGCGAGGCTTGTTTGCTGTTTTCCCCTTACGATGACGGATTGCTTGATATTTGTATGGAGCCTTTTTCCAGACAGGGTTTGGGCTGATGCTGATTCCAGCTGAACTCATCTAATAGGAAGACACTGGAAACTTCAGCCGTGTTTTCTCATTGTTTATTCTCAGCAGAGAAAAACCTGCGTGCAGAGATCACCAATAACATCAAAGGCTGTTTCAGAAATTCCTAATCAAAGCACTTCACACCACTGCAATTATCCCACTTGCAAAACTCCCCCATGGCAGAGCATGGAAGCCTGTCACAGCGAAGAGCACTCCATGCCTAACTCTGGTCTGCAGTTAGTATTGATATTAAACATAAAAATCCTGTCTTCCTGCAGCCAGTGCTGCACATCTCAGTGCTTGCCTCCAGTCCCTGTTGCTCCTCAGACAGGGATCACTCCTCGCACAGCAGGAACTGATCTGGCAGCCCTGGCTGTGCAGGAAACTCAGAAGGCACGAGCCAGTTGTGCTTCCTAGATGAGGAATCAAGAAACAAATACTCCCTTGTTCTCCTCTGTCTCCATACAAAAATAAAGGGGAAAAAAAAGAAAGATACTGCTCTCCACCATGACTATTGATTATTCCCAGGATACTGGAGAGTTCATCACGTTCTAACATCCTTAATTTTTTCCAACTTCTTTTCCTTCATCATTAGGAGTTGTCAAAAGTGTTCTGACATCCTTAAGAGGCTGTTCCACTTCCCCCTTTCTCCAAAACCATTCTGAGAAGGATTGAAAACTGCACAGTGGCAACTAGAGAGTCCCAGCGTGAGAATCCCTGCTGTTCCACATTCCTGCCTTGGCAAACCTCCCTTCCTCCTGCCAGCAGGTGAGGCAGAGGCATCCAAAGCTGATATTCCCTTAAATACTGTGCAATTCCCAGTGTAATACACACTTGATAACAGCACATCAAAAGCTTTCTAGGAAGCTTTTAAATTGGCCACAGCTACTGGAGCTGGACAGAGTTTGAGGAGGGAGATCTGAAGTGTTTAAGCTGCTCCAAGTTGCTCTCAAGTGTTGAAAAAGAACAAGTTTGGGAGCTGAATTTGGGTACAAAATATCCCTGTGAGCAGGAGAAAACGGGAGTGCTGTAGGAACAGCACATAGTGGCCCAGGTAAGCAGAATGGGAATGGATAAAGCTGATTTCTGTTCCTCCTCATGCTGTGCTGTATGATTCGTGTTGCCCAGGAGGTTTGGTGTGGAGTTGGCAGGAGGAGTTTTCCATGTTTGTGTGTGTGTTTTAGGAGGGATTAAAGCTCACAGTAGAGAAGCAGAACCACTGGAATTTTAATTCTGCCTTCACCCAGGAATTGGTACCTATCTAATACATACAATCTATAATCTTAAATATAGATGGGGTATTTTCACATAGGTTTTATTCTATGGGACAGGCTAAAGCTGCAGTGAAGTTTAAAAGCACAACTTGTCAAAAGCTGGCTCTTTTAGGTTTTAAATAGGGGTTTACTCTTGTTTTGACTCTCTTGAAGAATCACCGGGATAAGCCAAGAAGAAATAGGGCCAACAGTCCCTCCCACCCCTGTTGGGTGGTTATAACTGTCTTATTCTGCAAATTGGCTTCCACAGCAAGTAGGCTGTCTCTGTTCATATGCTTAACTTCCCTATGGGGTTTATAAAAATAAGATGAAGAAAAGGCAGGAAAAAAGTAGCTTTCCATTAAAATAATTTCTTTCTGATCCAAGAAAGACAAAATCACGGAGCACAGAAGGAACTGGTTAGGGCTCAAGGCTGATGCTACTCTCTGGGTGGGTTGATTTATTTATACACCCAGATTTTTTCAAAGGTTTGACGAGATCTCCATCAGCCTTGAGCCCCCCAATGGCTTTGGCAGAGGCTCCACGGAGCCTGGATGGAGAAGCTGCCCTGCAGCCAGGGGAAGCCCAGTGGGTTCCTCTGCCCAGGAGCAAACGGCTCATGCCTTTCAACCTTTCTCACATGCACATGTCCCTTTCCTTCTTTCCCAGCAAGGAGAATCCTCTGAAATCTCAAAATCTCTCTGCTCAGCCTTTGTGAGAGGTTGAGGCTTTGGCTGAGGCTTAGGGCTGCATCCAGGCTTTGACAGACTTGACAGCAGAGCCTGCGGAGGCCTGGCAGCATCCCTGCGTGCCCAGGATTTGTGCTGGCTACCAGGAGACAGGGGATGGAAACGTATTTAGCTGCTCCTATTGTTCTCCTTATTCAGCCCAAGTTTTGTTGGTGAGAAGTTAAGGGAGGAAAATGTGGACTGGAGTTACGTTCCCTGGAAAAGGAATGTGGCGATTCCGGGGGGCGGGATTGTTGCGGCAGCGCGGGGTGTGACGGCTGTGTGACAGCCTCCGACAGGGAGCGACCTGGGAGTCGCTGTGGTACAATGCCACGGGGGAAATGAGTGATGGGAACCTCCCCTGACTGCAGAGCTCCCGAATTGTGATGGCACTCCGAGGGGGAGAAAGCCTGGCGGGGGGTGGGAGAGGCTGACAGGGGTGCCAGGTTTTGGGAATCGTGCGCAGGCTGGTGTCTCTGACTCGGCCCTGGCTGCCGTCTGTGTTGGCTGCCTCCACCTTCCCAGGAGGGTCTGCCACCCCCTGCCATCCCCCTGGCCTTTGCAGGGTCTGCCATCCCCCCTGCCACCCCCCTGCCATCCCCCTGGCCTTTGCAGGATCTGCCATCCCCCTGCCATCCTCCCTGGCCTTTNGGCCTTTGCAGGGTCTGCCATCCCCCCTGCCATCCCCCTGCCATCCCCCTGCCATCCCTCTGGCCTTTGCAGGGTTTGCCATCCCCCTGTCATCCCCCTGCCATCCCCCTGGCCTTTGCAGGGTTTGCCATCCCTGTGCCATCCTCCCCCCTGGCCTTGGCAGGAGGAGCCAGGCTGCAGGAGCAGCAGGAGAGCAGCCTGTGCTCAGTTTCTCTGTGCTGCTGTGCTGCTTCAGCCAGCCTGGAGCAGGCTTGGGGAGATGGCCCTGCTGGACAGCCCTCAGCAACAGCCTTGTCAGCCCCTACACCCGTTTCCTGCACCAGTTTATCTTTACCACGCAGGACCAGCTCTGCTTTGGGGTCCTAATGGACCCATCTATCCTCTGCAAGTCCTATTAGAGATGCCAATCGTCATTTTCCTTCTGTGCCAAGTTATAAATCCCACAGATTTATGCATCCAAAGTCCTCATCAATCAAAAGATTAAGTCAAAGGTGACGAGTTAAAACAACTGGGAGGTGACTCCATTGAGAGCAGTGACGAGCCAGTACTCCCTCCTGCAGAGCTGGTGATTCCCCTCAGCTGGGTGTCGTGGGCTCACTCTGCTCTCTCTGCCAGCCAGAGAGCTTAACCAGTGGAGTAAAGGGTTTTATCTGAAGGATTTCATTGGAGTGGTCCCTCTCCTCCCCACATCCATACACTGTCTGAGGAACAGGGGCTGGGTGGAGCAGGATGTGAAGCTCTCAGACCCCGGGTCTCCTGGCTGAAACCAGAAGCCAGACCACCGTCCTTCCTCGTTTGGGGAGGAGCCTGCACTGAGTCACTGGAGTTATTCCTGCTGATGTGTCGAGTGCTGTATTTCACACACGGCTGGGAGTGACTCTCCGTGCAGGAGGGGAGTGTGTGCCTTGTCCTGCTGGACACTGGGAGATGTTTGTCCCAGCAGCAGATCAGCAGTTTACTTGTAGTGAGTTAGTGACTCTCCTGCTGCTTAACAGGTTCTCCTCCACGATGGGTTTGCCAGAAAGGGGTTGGCGTCCCTGAAAGCTGGGCTGGTGGAGTGGATCTCAAACAGCACTGAAATCCACCAATGCTCTTCCCTTTTCTCACCTTTATCTAGCACTAACAATACTCTCAACATCTGGACTAGGGTAAATGGTGGAGATTTTTAAACTTTATCTCTGCATCTGGATTATTTCCATGTTGCTGGCAAAGCTGGAGGTAACCTGTTCCTGCAGGGACAGGGACTTGGGAGCGCAGAGCTGGTGACACAAGGAAGCAGAGGGTGAGCAGGGAACTCACTCTGCCTCTCTGCTCCACTCATCCCTGGGTTGTCATGTGTGCTTGGACCTTGAGATGCTCCCGCTGAAGCTTTCACAAGCTCTCTCTTGGGACTTTGGCCAGTGCAAGTAATTCCACTTGGGAGTCTTAAAACTGCTGTCCGGCAGAGCAGAGCTCAGCCTGCAGCTCTGTGTGCATATATCCTTTCTATTCCATGGATTAAAAAGAATAATAAAATAAACAGTGGTGCTTTTACCTCGGGCTATCCATTAGGAGTGTGATTTAGTGCAGGGAGGGCTATAAAGGCGGTTGATAAATCTCCCATGCAGCACAAATAAAATCTCTTGCGGGAGGGGAAAGGGCCCTGGATAACGGAGCGGGGAGGAAACAGCCCTTTCCCCCTTGTCTAATTAGGCTGTCCAGGAGGAGTTAATATAAAATAATAGATCTGGAAAGCCCAAATCTTCACAGCCTTAGGAAGGACTTCATCCCCTTAAATTACGAGGCTAAGACCTCATTCAACAATGCTTTGAAGGAGATCAACTGGCAGCGCTATTCACGGCGGCTCCGGGCTCGGGCGCGGGCGCTGCGTGATTGCAGCATCTTCTGAAGAGAAGAGCTCACTCCTGTTCCCATTGAATGCTATTTTTATCCTCCTTAATTTCTAGAAGGTATTTCCAAGTGGGAAGCAGAGCAGAGAATAGCAGATCTTAACTCTGCTCCGTGTAACAATTTCTGTAAAAAGGAGGGAGAAACGTTTGAAATAGCTCCTATCTATTTTTGGTTCCACCAGTGTGGTAGCAAAGCACCTGGAGGGTGATGGGGCACCCTGAGGGTGATGGGGCAGGGGATGGGGGATTGAGGGGTCACTGTTGGCCCTGTCTCCCATGGGGTTCACAGGCTCCTGACTCTGCTTGGAGCCAGAGGCACCTGGGGATGTCTTGGAAGGGCCACGGGGAAGGGTGATGCTGGCAGGGGGGAAAGGGGGTGTCTGTGGTTGACTGTATCCCCCTCCCAGCCCACTAGACCCCTCCTGTCTCACCCCTCCTGGGCCCCCCTTGCCTTTGGAGTGAGGTGGGGAGAGCTTTGATCCTTTCCCATATGGGAGGCAGAAGAGCAGAGGGACTTAATTAGGTGCAGTTACCTCACCCACCGCAGAGCAGCCAGGCCTGCTGGCATGAGGTCAAAGAGGAAATCCAGGGCCCACCAGGGCCGAACTGGAGGAGTTACAGGGGATGGCTTGGGCCTTGTGCTCTCTCCCGTTGAGCTGTAAAAGGCTCAAAGTCTTCCAGCATCATGGAAAGGCTGGAGAGCTCAGGACTGACCATCACTGACCCCTGGATCGCTGTTGGAGCTGTGGGGTGAGGGAAGTGCTTTGGGAAGAGGATAATATGGGATGGATCCGGCTGGAAAACACAGCCAGGGGACTGAGCATTGTGCACAGGGGCAAACAGGGACAGCGATTCGTGAGTCCCCGTTTCAGTTTGTGACCCTGGCCGTGCAGCTTTGGATGTGTAACAGGGCTTTTATCTTGTGATTGCTCCCTTCTACAGCCACAGCTCTTGCTTCTCTACATGCCCAGGTTCTCTGAAGCTGCTGAGCACAATGTTGGCACACACAGCTCTTGTGCTGGGCAGAAGCATCCTGCTTCACTTGAACATGAAATATAAATCAGAGATCAAGTGAATTATTGTGCCATGCTGCTGCTCAGGCAATAGGGAGTCTTTAAATCAATCAGGCCCCAAATAAATAAATAAACGTGCAGCAGACATGCTGGAGTGCATGTCTGATTCCTATCAGAGGCAGTAATTCAAGGCAGATGCCTGCAGTTCTCTGCTCCCCGCTCGGCGTTACCTGGGCTGCTGGAGTCGCAGGAGACAGAAAGCAAATTTTTTTCTAAGCTTTCATTATTGTTGCCAAAGAAACCATTTTATTTGGTTGCCACGTGTGCAGCAAATCTGGTTCAACCCCTCTGGATAGTGAGGGATGAAGGAGAAGGGCTTTGGCGAGGGAAGTCTGCCGAGTGCAGCCACCTCGATGCCCGTGATGCGCCCTGGCCCTGGGGATGGGGCTGGGAGCTGCAGGAGGGACAGTGGGTGCTGCTCCTTGGAGAGGCTGGAAGGGTCCCACTGCAAGGGTGTGACCTGCACGAGCATCCCCACAGCAGCGTGGACACCTGGGTGAGCTGAGGCTGAAGGACTCATCCCTCGGAGACCCTGCAGACATCGCCCCAGGGAGCAGCGCTGCCGGCTCTGAGCGCCTGGCTGGAAGATCCTTCCGCCCTCAGGCATTGAGACTTCGCTGGTTTTCCTTTCAGCTCACACCGGCACCTCGGAGAGAAACATTTGAAGCATTTGGTCTTTCTGGGCTGCTGTTTCCCTCCTGCAGGCGCCGGGCTCGGGAGCAGAGCTCCCTGGGGTTCTGAGTCTGCCAGGCATCATCCTGCTCCCTCCACGGCTGGCATCATCCTGCTCCCTCCACGGCTGGCACCATCCTGCTCCCTCCATGGCTGGCATCATCCTGCTCCCTCCATGACTGGCATCATCCTGCTCCCTCCATGACTGGCATCATCCTGCTCCCTCCACGGCTGGCACCATCCTGCTCCCTCCATGGCTGGCATCATCCTGCTCCCTCCATGACTGGCATCATCCTGCTCCCTCCATGGCTGGAACCATCCTGCTCCCTCCATGGCTGGAACCATCCTGCTCCTTCCATGCTGGCCAGGCTGGATAGGAGCACGGAGGGTGCTCTGGGTGACTGTCCCCATCTCTGCCCAGCTGTGGGGGTGGCTCCAACACCAGCAGTGAGTGTGGGCAGCTGAGCCTGGGCTGGAGGGGACTGGGGTGACAAGAGCTGTGCTAGCCAGGGTGAGCAGCAGCTGTGAGGTGGATGTGCTGCCCCAGGAATGTGGCACTGGGGGCTTAGTCCCTTTCCCAGGGCAGTTTTTGTCACTTGCAGATGGTCCTGGGCCCCTCTCACCAGCCCCTGAGGCTGGAGGTGTGCATTTGGATTTCACTGGAGCTTTGCTGGCAGCTGCAGCCTCTGCCCTTGTGTGTGCCCAGTGCTGGTGCTTTATAAAGGTAAACGAGCCCTGACGGGAGGCTGCTGGCACAGCAGGGCTTTCCTCTGCACCGTTTCATCTGTCCTGAGCAGACCTGGCAGCATCAGTCCAAGGTGATGATATTTCACTAAGTCAGGGCCTCTTCTCCCTTGAGTTACTCCAGGAGAGTGTTGAAAGTGAACCTTGGACCGGTGGAGCTGATACTTGCCCAACACCTTGTGATAAAAGATAAAGCAGTTGCAACACTGGGGATTCAGCCTGGATTTCTGAAGATTTATCCCCAGGGGAGAGCTGAACTGATGCATGGGTAAGGCTTTTTCCTCCTAAAACTCCACCTGTAATCCCGAAAGAATAAAGGTCAATCAGTTAAACCCACTCAGCACGTAATCCTGTGCCCTTCTGAGCTAGCACAGCGTGTGTAAGAACAAGGCCTGCTGATACACGTAGTCATGCTGGATGGACACTCTGTGTACCCACAGCAGGTTCACCCCTCAGCTCTGAGTGCCATTTTTGGTGTGTTCCTCCTCCAGCAGCTCAACCCAGCCCTGGACAGCAGCGTAAATCCTTCTTTGCAAATCACTGACCCAATAGGTCATAAAAGTCCCTTTATGGCCTGCCAAGACAAGCGAGGTTCTTTACGTGCACCCTAAGTCAGCACAGTAAAACTTTTATGGTGTTTTCAATAACAAGAGCTACTGCACATGAACAGCAACTAATTTTTAAAGGCTTGGTATTTCAGCTGAGATGAGGTTTTTTCCTCTCCTCTGTTGGAAAAACACTTAGATCAGTGTGCTCAGCAGTCAGTGCTTGGAGCTGACCTCTCTGCCTGACGTGGTGCTCCAAGTTCCGCAGTTACTGAGCACCCCTGGAAAGGAACTTGTGCAGACCAGGCTGCTCTTCTGGTAACATCCATGCAAGTGGAGGAGCTCAGCTTCGGGTTCCTGGGTGCCCTTGGGAAGCAGGAATCCCTAATCCCAGTCACTGCTGCACCCACAGGTTGAGCGTGCAGATGTCCATAGGGAGGGGGCAAGGGGCACAGGGGGCACACACCATCCTGGGACACCCTCACTGGGGAGTGAACAGGGTTTATTCAGAGTGCCCAGCCCGCTGTTGTTACAGGCACGATTTTGATGCTCTAAGGTTGCTGCTGTGGCTGTGAGTGCCTGCCCCACCTCAGGGGCCTGCCTGGGCAGAGATGATGGCATTTGCTGACCTGGACAAAGGAACTGGTTTTTGTGGTGGTGGTGTTGTTGCATTTTGTTTGTTTGTTTGTTTTTTCTGAGAGAATGACATTCTTTTCTGAGCTCTGTCAGGCCTGCTGTCCTGTCTCTGCATCTGACCTGAGATGTCCTCAAACAAGGTTTGATGGATGTTGTCCCTGTGCCCTTTAACTACTTGTCTGGAATGACTGTGCCCTAAATTCACACTGCAGCAGCAAGGAGTTCTTACTTCTCTCTTCTTCACTGGAGCCTCAGCCACTTCACTGCTTCTCTTCACTCCTATGCCCGCAGTTACAGCCTTTGTCTCTCTGGACTTAGGCTTGCTCGAAGCTGTGCTGCCCCATGACCCCAGTGCAGGGCTCCACACGTGCCCCTGACCCCAGCGGGTTGCAGGGCTGTGGGGTCTGTGGTCCCATGCCAGCAGTGGGGTCCCTGCTGGCCCTCAGTGCTGTTCATGCACGGTGAGCAGAGGAGCTCCAGGCACCAGGGTGGGAATCGACCCTGGGACAGTCGGCCCTGATTTCCCACCCCTGACAGAAGCAGAGAGCAGAAGGTGAGAGAGGCTATGCTGCTGGGGTTTGGTTTGCATTGATTTTACCACATTTTCATCAATAATCTGTCTGGGTTTGCTTTCTTTTTCCTTTTAAAAAAATCCTCCTTTTAAGAAACATGCAAACATGGGGAAACCCTTCCTCTTTCAGGTCTGTCCCTGGTCAAAGGACATGGGACAGCTTGGGGACTGTGGGTGCTACATCACAGCCCAGACCAGGATCTGCGCTCTGCGACGGAGGGGATGCTCCTGGTCCTGGTCACAGCTGTGGGTGGATGTGTCTCAGTGGAGCCTCCAGCAGGGCTGGAGCCGGTGGAGCCTCTCCAGTTGTGTGCAGGATTTGGTCCTTTTCCCCATGTGGGGAACGACAGCGATGCCGGAGCAGCAGCACAGCGCTGGCTGGGAATGCTCAGGGGAGCTTCAGGGAGGAACTGTTGCTGTCGATCTGTTAATTAAGATTAATGTGCTAGCTGATAAGGATGACTCTGCGCCAATTGCTATTACGAGCCAAGATCCTGCAAGGCAGCGTGCAGCACATTCCTGCTTCCTCAGCAGTTGGAGCCTCTGCCTTGCAGCCTGAGGTTTGGGGCACAGAGCGGGATCTCCACAGCTCCCCAAATGCTTGAGGGCCCCTGGGGTCACTTGCTCTGCTGGTGGGATGCTCAAGAGCTTGGTCTTGTGCTCTCTTGGCAAAGGAACAGTTTTAGCTTTCCAGAGGGTGTTAAGGCAGAGCTTTGCATTCTCTCCTCCCAGGCATCAGTGTCAAAATTTCTCCACCCAAAAAGTGCATGAAATGAGGGACATGACTGAAAAATACATGTTTACATAAATATTTTTTGCCCTCTCAGGTGGGATCTCTGAGGAAGCTGAATGTGCCTGGTTCAGTAGGATGTGATGAATTAGGACTTGGATTGCCTTTGCCACAGCTGTCAGTGCAGGATTTCGGAGCAGAGGCTGCTTGCTGAGCACCACAGCACCCCGTCCCATCCTGGGAAGAACCTGCTGAACCAGTGTCTCCGCAGTCCCTGAGGAGACCCAAAACGCCAGCAGAGCCACTGAAACTGGAACAGCTGCAGGTGAGCATGTGCTCAAAGTTTCAGACCATCACAGCTTGTCAAGGAGCTCATTTTAATGTCCTTTACCCACGTCTGTGCCTTAACAGCCTCCTCCCTCCCTTGGTTTCTGTGTCTGGTACCAGCTGCATTTAAGGACAAAATTTGTGTAACCAGCCTCATTAAAGCAAACAGGTTTGCCAAAGCCTCAAAGTTCACCTTTTTGGGTAGCATCATTTTATTAGTAAAAGGTAGAAGTGGAAGGAGTGCTCCCTGAATCCCAGATGAATTTCCCCCCTGCTCAGTCCCCTCCTGCCTTCTCCCCTTCCCACCCTGACCACTCCTGCAGCTGCTTTCATTTCCCTGCTGCTCCCCACGAAGGCCTCTGGCCCCAGCCCTAATGAGAACGTGTAATTAACCTGTGACACATCCCAGCGCCTGCCAGCAGTGCGGGGGACAGGGACAGTGGCCATCCTGCCCTGCTGCCAGGAGATGCAGCACTGGTGCAGCCGGGCGAGGACCAGCCCCGGCTGTTTGGGGCATCACCTCGGGTCATGGGCAGTATCTGCTGTCATGCAGAACAAAGATTTTGCTGAAATAACACTGCCCTGGGGGAGGAAATGCCATTTTCCCTGCCAGAAAAGCAATTCACCCTACATCAAAGGGGGAAGCTTTTTTTTTTAAGCTTAGGAGTGGGATATGATTTTGAAGCCTCTGTTGTCCCACAATTTGTTTTTCCTCACAGGCACTGCTCGCTGGCCTCACCAGCATCCCCTTCCCACCCTGCTCCTGTGCTCCACCAGCTTCAAAGTTGAGCCAAAGTCTTTTTGCCCTGAGGGTCTGGAGTCAGCCCAAAGGTGCCTAAATCACATATGCAGAAGGAGATAACCTTATCACTGCACCCTGCACCCATCAGGAACTCCTGTGACTGTCAGCTCCCTGCAGACAGAGGAATCTCCTAGCAACCTTGCACTGGCTCTTTGGATGCAGCCTAATTCGGTTTCTGGTCATCCAGAACAAAACCTCAGGAAGGCATCTGGCACCCAGAGAGACAGACAGGCTGTGCTGGAGTGCTGGAGCATCTGGCATGATGATTATTTCAGCAAAATTCCTGCTTGGGGCTGATTTTGAGGTTTTTATGGTGAGCCTGAGTATAACATTCAGGTGAGGGCTCTGCAGCATCCCGCTGAGTGCTGGGTACCACTTATCTGAGCTGAATGCTCAAAGGAATGATCCTGGTGCTGTGAGGATGCTCCTGCTCCTGGCTCTTTCCTCCTTTCTTCCTGGTAAAAGGAGTGAGAGAATCTGCTAATGGTTGTGATGGCAGCAAAAAAAAGAGGAAAGAGAGGGGGAGTGAGGAAAAGAGTGGCATTTCTCTAGCCTAGGGGAACAACATATCCAGCTCAAAAAATTTGAAAAATTTGGCAGTCTTCCACTGCCAGTAGATTTTTTTGCAAATTGCAGCAGTGGAAGGATTTTAGCCACATCTGCTCTCGTGTCTGTAGGTGACTCAGTGATGCCCAGTAACATGCTTGGCACTGGGAGCTGCTTTAGTGGAAAGTTTGAGCACAACTGTCTCATAGTGCCAAGTTCTGACTTGGCAGGATGGGTTATGGAACCCAAATTCCAGCATTTACTGACTGGTGAGCATTTGGCTCCGGGATCTGAGTACCGGTCTTTACCCGTGCTTCCCATGCAGAACCCATACAGGCAAAGCAGTAAGTCTTTCTGAAATAAATTAAATGCTGATGCTCATTTAGAAAGGATTTATAGGAGGCAGCGCGCAGCTCCAGCTGGCAGTGCAGGAATGGAAAATGGAGCACGAGGCAGGGATGGGGGCAGGAGCGGGGGCTCAGGGTCACGCCGTACCCCACGTGGCAGCTGCCGTGGCTGGAGGGTGGCTCTGTGCCCACTCCCTGTGGGGACACAGCCGTCCCATCCCGCAGGTCACTGTGTTCCTGCTAACGATGCCCAGCCTCGCCCGGGTCCCTGGGAGCTGCCTGCACTTGAGTGTGGTCAGTGGCTTCGAGGGCTCAGTCTGGGGATGTTAAAATTCAAGCATGAGCCATTTCATGTGGGTGGATGAGAGCCCTTTACTGCTGTCACTGAGCTCACTGACTCCCACCAGGCATGGCTTGTGCCACTGATTCCACTTCTGATCTGGAATCTCTCCAGAGGTGTCCAAATCCCAGGCTTGGAGCCAGCCCTCTGAACCAGCACCACCCGAAGATCTGGATCTAAACCCAGACACAAAATTTGGGGTGCACGGACCGAGGGGTTTCCTTTGGGCTCATCCCAAACTGGAACCTTCAAGTAAGATTTCAGCAGGGTGCTGGATGTCTGGAGATCTCTGTGCCATCCCCTCTGCCCCAGGTCTCCCATCCCTGCAGGCAGTGGCCGCGGGTCCAATCCTGCACAGAAACCTCTGGCCCCGGCTGATTCCCTGGAGCCCTGCAGGGGAGGGCTTTCCTCACACAGCGCAGTGCTCTGGGGCAGTTTATTCTCCTGGCATCTGGTTTTACCCTGCCCTGGCTGCTCGCAGAGGGTTTCAGAGAACAAGGGGCTGGCTTCAGACCTTGCTGTTACAACCTCACATTCAAGAATTACTACTACTATTATTTCCAAGGAAACAGGGACTCACGCTCGTATCTTTTATGTGATTTCTCACATCCGGAGGTTCTCACGTGACTTTGCTGCCTATTTTTAGCTCCTCAAACATCTCTGCCAGGATGAAAGCTTTAAAGAAAACCCACCCTTGAAAGGGATGAAACGGGCATTAGCTTTAATGGTAAATTTGTGACTGTGACCCCCGAATCCCTACATTTCAGCAGCCTGGGGAGAGCAGGCAGGAACATCAGGCTGCAGTTAACTGTTTCTGTGTTTGCTGTTACACCCTCCTTCTTCAAACAGCAAAGACTTGTTGTAAAACAGAGCTCTTTCTAGAACCAGATCCACCTACAAGTCATTTAAAAGCCTCCTACCTCAATTTTGCAGGTAAAATGTTAGTCTAGCAGGAATTGAGAGGAGGGATTTTCCCCTCCATCTGCTTCTCGGCTGGTTTGTGGGAGGAAAAAAGCCACCCTGGCTGTTTTCACTTGCAGCACCCGGCTTGAGGCGGGATGGGTGAGGATGGGACCCCTCATGGACTTGAGGTGGCAGTGGGCACCCTCCTGCTCCTGCCCATTCCAGCACTTGAGATGCAAAACTTGGCATTTCCTTTGGGTGCCTCGCAGGAAGCATCCCATTTGAAAAAGCCCAGCCATAAATAACACACAGTTGTATCCAGCTATTACAGCGAGAGGAAAATTGTTCGCATTGTCACAAACTTTCACTCCCATTTTTGTCTCAATTTCAGCTTCATTAACACACGCTGACCTGCCTTATCAATTATAGCTATTTCTAGTGCGGGCATTTTGGTAATTGGCATCAAAATGTCAGGACAGCCAGTTGGAGCTCTCTGGGTACAGAAACCTCAGCAGTGCCTCTCGCTGATTACAAGCTTCAGTAATTAACGATCAGCCGAGTTCCACCCTCGCTGCTGCAGCTGCAGAGCCCTCGTGGTGCCACACTGGGAGCAGAGCCCCAGCTCGGGTGCTCCCTCCCGGGACGTGATGAGCCACTGAGCACAGATCAGGGTGGCAATCAACCCCTCCCTGGTACCCCAGAGCCACACAGAGCTGTGCACCCCACAAGCTCTGCTGAAGGTGGCAAATTCATCCTGGATGAGTCAGGGCTAAATTTGTTCTCCTTCCCCGAGCTCGCAGCGTGCAGCCCATGGCTTTGCTCCGGCTCTTCCTGTCCCTGTTCTTTCCTGGAGTTAGGGTCGGAGCCCTGGAGCTGTCCGAGCTGTTGGGGCAATGGCAGAGCCTGTCCTGGTGGTGGAGGAGGAGACACGGAGGGGTTCAGCATCCCAAGAGACAGGCAGGTTGGGGGTGCTGGGCTGTAGGAGGATGAGCTGGGAGCTGGAACAAGCTGCTGCCAGACAAGTAATTGGGACTGCTCCAGCAGTGGGAGGTGGAGATTTTATAGGGCCTCTTGGTGTTTGGTTTCCTTTTAAATGCTGGTCTCCAGGGCAGAGGCTCTGCTGCCTGCAGAAAGTGCTACAGAATGAGAGGAGCAAGGTTTGGAGCTGCCTGTCTGCAGCACCTCGTCGGCAGGGCTGTGGTTAAGGGCTGTCATTAGATGTGGTCTGGGCAGGTCACTGCTGAGAGTTGCCTCTGCCAAGTTTTCTTTTTCTTTGGGAAGCTGGGGTGAGGAGAGGCCTCTGCCTTCATCTGAGGGGTTCACTGCTCCGAGTCCCTGCTCTAGGGCCAGTCTCTTGCAGGGAAGGGGCAGCTCCAAGCACTGCTGGGCGCTGCAGATGTATTTACCTTTCCATGCTGAAACCACAAAGCTGTGGAGACCTGGTGACCCCGTGTCACACGCTGCCCTGCCGAAGGGACAGGGCTAATTGAGACGTGACAGCCTGTGAAAGCAAACTTCTCCTCAGAGGTCAAGAAAGCAAAGCTGATGAACAGATGCAAAGCCTGACACTTTGAGAAGCTCCTGGAAGAGCATCACGAGCAAGTGAAGGTGCATCCCAGCCGTGGCTTCACTGGGCTGGCTGCTTCTGTGTGCAGGCAGGGAATTTGGGCAAATGCCTGGCAAAGCCTTGGAATTTTTGTGGCCAGATGCTGTGGAGGCATGGGATGGCTGGTTCCCGGGAGAAGCCTCTGAGGGCACCGAAGGGCTGCAGGGGCAGTGCCTGAAGCAGGCAGATAACACAGATCATCAGGTGATTTGGGAGGGAAAGACGAGTAATCCTGAACACCCAGAGAAACCGTGAACCCCTCATGTCTGAGTTAAATTAAAATGGAACTAGGAGAAGAGCTGCCTGGCTGAGGTGGATTAAGCGTGCGTGCCTGTTTCTCCCTCCAGGAGCAAGAACAGCATAAACAAAATCGAGCTAACAAACAGCTGCCAACATTTTGGAATGAGGCAAGGCTATAATTCCTAAAAAACCGCCCGACCCCCGGGGTGCAGGGGGGCCCTGTGCCAGCTGCCCGCTCCCATCAGCACCAGCAGCCAGCGAGCGCAGCCGCTGCCAGCGTGTGCCGGTGGCGCGCCAGCAGCCTGCGATCAGGGTGACACCCCAAAGATAAATGACTCCCATTATTGCTTCATTCCCGGGCACTCCCCTGCGGCCCCTGCACAGCCCCGGCAGCGGTGACCGAGGTGCTCAGGGCCCCTCGCAGCAAATCTCCCGGCTCTGCCTGCTCACGCAGGTGGGGCTTGCAAGGGCTCTTAACCTGACACAGCTCTGAGAATCCGAGCCGTGCTTTGGGAGAGAGCTGAGGCTGCTGCATGGTGTTTTACCGAGAGCAAGCCTGCTGCCAATATCCCCTGGATTGGGAGAGGACATCTGTGACTGGCTCTTCTGGAGGTGATTTTTGTGGCACCTGCCTGTGCTCAAGTTTTACAGCTGGGACAAGAGGCAGTGGATGCCAGGGCATGCCGTGGTGCTGTGCACCGCAGCCCTCAGAAACACGCCTGCTGCTCTGTTTTGATCCTTCCCCCTGTTATTTGCCTCCATTCCCCATCTTGTGCATCAATTTGCAGTGCAAGGGAGGGCTGTGCCCCATGAGCACCTTTCTCACCCGCTGGGGTAAGAGAGAAGGTGAAACTGGCCCCTCTGCAAACCACAGCAGAAGGCACGGCAGGGTCTGGGCTTTGTACCATCAGCTTGGGAGGAAAATGGCTTTGGGGTTAAACCATTCTCGCAATGATCAGGTTTCACAAATGCCTCGTTGTGCCTGGAACTAACGTGAATTAATTTGTGCGAAGAAATCCTTTATGGAGGTAGGTGCTGCCTTGGCTTTCTGGAAATAGAGATGCTTCCTGCACAAACACGGGTGCAGAGGTCCTGACCATCTGATCTCTCCTCAGCCTCAGGGACCCCACAAGAGGTTGTACCTGAGCAGGCCAAGCTCAGAACCAGCACTCAATTTGCCTGCCAGCTGGGGGTACGGGCTTGGCTCCCCACCCCAGGGGTGGCCCCACATCTGGGGGATGCTGAGAGTTCAGAGATGTGATCTGAGCTGTTTAATTCCATTACTCACGAGCTCTGAATAGCTGCTTTAGACACCCTTGACCTTCTGCTGCAGAACAGATCAAAGCAAATCTCTCTGCAGTGATATAGTTTATCTGATTCAAAGGGGAAGCATCCAATGAAGTGCTTGTTTTGAAAACATTATTTTACGTTGTGCCCCATTAAATTGTTGACATGTTGCCCTCTGGCTGTTTGGCATTAGTTATACTCAAACGCTATCTACAGCCTTAATCTAATTTCGCCTTTCCTCATCTTTATTCCTTGATCTTCATATTACACTGCTTAACAAATCTGTTCAAGGACGAAATTGTTTCAAGACGAAGTTTGATAAGCCTGGGGAAAGGGCTGCAGAGCCGGGCAGGAATTGTGTCTCGGGTCCCAGGCACTGGAATTCAGAGCAGCCAGAAGGGGCCTGGTTTGCCTAAACTCTGCTCCTTCCCTCCATGAGTTCAGATTTCTGCGGGTCACGAGCTGTGCCAGGAGGGGTTTGTGGTTTGTGCCATTGATGGATATTTGCCTTTGGGGTGGTTTTCATGCCCCTCCCTTTGAGGAGCTGCAGGAGGCACCGAGCCCTGTGGGTGCAGTGGGAGAGGCTCCGTGCCCTGTCCCCGTGGGTGGCACTGCTCCAGGCAGGGTTAGTTGGTTTGCTCTTCTTCACAGCTTGGGCTAAAGCTCTTCAGGCTGGATCACCTACACATTTCAACAAATGCCCTGCTGGTTCAGGGGTGGTGGTGGGGCTCTGTACCCCTCCTGAGCCCTGCCAGTCCTGTGCTTTGGTGATATTTTGCTGGGCTGCTGCTGAAGGAGTCATTTCTTCAGCAGGGCTGGACACCAATTGCCATCTTTTTTGGTGTAAATCCACTGAGAAATCAGCAGTGAGAAAGAGGTTCCTGTGCCTTCCAGCCCCTGAACCACCAGTCTGGAGGGAGAGCCTTTTGCTACCACTCCTCCAAGCTGCTCCGTGCCTTGGAGGGTTTATGTTGGGTAATGAGTCATATTTATTCTGTGCTCCTTTGTGATAAGCCACAGGATTTGGTGGGGAATTTGGGAAAAGTGAGCCCTGCTGTGCTGGAAGTGTGCTGGATGCTCTCACTCTTTGCCTTGCAAGCCTAGATTGGAACCAGGTGAAAAAACGTGCTCACAAAGCAGCCAGTGGAAAAAAATAGCTTGATTTTAAAAGTGTTTCATTTTGAAAAGGGGAAGAAAACCTAAACAATCAGTGCTGTTAAAGTTTTCCATCACTATCCTTTTCACGCAATGGGACTTCTTCCCGCGCCCCAGAGCTCCAGCTCCAGCCGCAGCACACGGCTCCTGGGAGCCAGCTTTCATTAGAGGAGCATGGAAAAGGTCCACAGAAGTTGACCAGGGGTTTGCAAAATGGAAACAAGAGTTTACATGAAATCCTTTTCCACGTTTGTAGTCCTTTCTGGGGGGTTATAGTGGATCCTCTCTGTGCTGGCCAAGTCGTTGTCCCCGAAGAGCTACAACCACGGGCATCTGCACGTGGAATTCTCCAAATGACAACCTGACAACCCTGTCAGTCCCTTTGAGAGCTTCAGACAGGGATCCTAGCAATTTTCCTAGGAGTAAAATGTACATTTACACTTTCTGTTTCTAGTAAACTGTCATGGGAATAAAAAAATAATAGCTCCTGACAAGATAAGAAGACCCAAGGTTTTGAAAAATCCTTCAGCAATACAAAGAGCTGAATGAAACCCCAGCAAACTGGACATGTTTAGCACCAGCTCATCTCTTTCTGACATCCAAGCAGTTGGAAATATAGATATAATTTGCAAGGATTTGCAAAGCCAGCATAACACTAAGAAGACTATTTTACATTATTTTTATAATGAACTTTAGTATTTACACTATTGCAGCAGGAATCCAAATAAATGTTCGTGGTTTATCTCTTTTCTGCCTCCAGTACATCGACTTTGGTTAAACAGCTATATTTATCAGTGCAATGCTGGCTATAAAAGTGAAAGAAACAAACTGTAAAATGTCCAGTGAAGCTGAGTATTTCTTTAGGTGGGTGGGTACATGGACAGTTCATAATTCTGGGGGTGGTAGCCACCTTTATTGCTCATGACCAATGTCATCTACAGTGATGGTCCAGGTTTACAAAGGTTTTTAAGACTCAAAAGCAGTAGATACGTGTTTATCAGGATCATAAAATGGTTGGGGCTGGAATGGATCTAAAAGATCACCTGGTTCCAAGCCTCTGCCACGGCAGGGACATCACTCACTGCACGACAGCTGCTTGAGAAACCCTGTCCCCCCTGTCTGGAGAGGAGAAACACGGGGAGGTACAGCTGGGTACCTCCTGGACCCTGCCTTCCTAATGGGAATGAATAACACAAGGCTGACTATAACTCTGCTTTTTTAAGGACTGAATCCTTCACCTGATATAAAGGGGAAAACGGTGCTGCAGAGACAAGAGTGAAGACCAGCTCCAAAACTAACAAATGCGCAAAAAGACCCCAGAAGAAGGAGTAAGGAGCCAGATCCCAGAAGGACACAGTGGTTTAGAAGGTGTCCAGCTCCACAGGTTTCTCTATGCAGTAAAATGCTGGAAAATGAAAGCTAAGGATCATTCTTCATCCTTATACTCTGCCTAATTCTGTAGTGGTGCATGCTGAAAGGTCCATAGCTCTGCTCTTGAATTGCTGGTTCTGGTTGGGGTTAAATATCATTTTCTCTCATCCAGAAATTTCTCTTGAACTGTGGAGCTGGAGGGTCTCTGTTACGGGCTTTGCAGGAGCCTGTCCCCACACCAGGACCAGAGCAGAGCCCAGGCTCTTAGAGAGCTGTGCAAGCAGACAAATACAAGTGGTTTTTTTGGAAAGGGGAAAAGAAAAGTAAAAAAATAATTGTGGTAGAGTGCCTGGTTGAGTTACAGTAAATCTTAGGAAGCAAGAGCAGAGGGCAGCTCCTTACATCTGGGTTAAAACTAATTGATCGCTTTCCCCCGGCACACAGACCTGTCTTTATACTGAGCCTGTAAAGAAAAGCTCCCTGAAAGTCACCGGAGACAAATAATCCTTCAGGAGTCAGTGCTGACACGGAATTACATTTTCAGTCATTTTTCAGTTGTATGCGTCTCCATCCTGTCACATTAGTTTGCTAACACTTCCAATGCAACAATGAGACAAACAGAGCATTGTGCTGGTCCAAGCCAAACATTCATCTCTGCTTGGCACCGGTTCAACAGGCCTGTCAAAACTCCTGGCGAGCTGGCCAAAGCTCATTAAGTGGTTGGATGCATATTTAGCATGGAAAAGAGCTTTACCCAGGGCTCTGAGTAATGTGCGGACTGAGCGGGCAGGAAGAGGAGGGATGGTAGGAAGGAGAGAGCGGGATGTATTCCTTGTGGATAGTACCTCAGCTGGAATAAAAGAATAATGTCAGTGTCTATCGAGGGAACATATTTCAAGGCAGAACAGAAGTGAATTGCAAAATCCCCGGGCCCAAGGCCAACCTTAAATGTGTCTCAGAAGAGACATCGATGTTACTGCTCCTCGATGTGCGCGAAGCTACGAGGATGGTTTCCTTGGAACTGGAGCAGATCTGCTGGCCTGAGCTTTCCTTCCCAGCCCGAGCTTGGTGGGTTTGGAGAGGTCTGACCAGAGGCTTCCCTTTGCACATTGACTTCATCAAAGTCCACAGAAAAATCTGATTTCTGGGAGCCCAGCACGAGCCAGCGTAAAGCATCCTGAGGCGCTGGCAGGAGCCTGGCTCAGCCCCCGGCACTCTGACACAGCTGTTAGCAGCTGGTGGAGCATTTCCTCAGGAGGAGACGAATTAAGAGGGAGATTTAATTGCAGAGCCTGAATGTTTGTCTTGCCTTCTGGTGTTGAGCTGATGTCAAGGAAAGAGTGATCAGGGTACAAGTGGCACTTCCCAACTTGTCCATATTCCCGTGCCTTTGCTTTCTGGACTGCTCAGTTTCAGTACATCTCTGCAGCAGACTTTCCCACCTGCAGGAATGCTGCTGATTTTCACAGGCAAATGGTCAAATATTAAAGAAATTTACCTCCAAACATGTATATACAAGATAGAAAAAATCCTTTCCTTCTTTGTGTATCCACGGTCACATACCAGTGTCCCCATAAATCTGAATTTCCTAAATTCATGTCTAGAACTCCCAGCATTGTTCCATTAAGGACTCACTCTTGGACAAGGAACAATGAATGACAAAAAAGCCTACCTGCTGCAGGGGGAAAAAAGAGAGAGAAAAGCTTACTACTTAAGAAAGTGATTTTTCTGTCTGCACTGAGATGATTTAATATGAAGCCAAATAATTAAGATGCTGGAATTGAGAAATCCTTTATTACAGACGATGAAAGAAGCCATTCATGGACTGATTAACAGAATGCTTCAAGCAAATGTTAACAATTAACCGATTGAGCATTTAAAGGTGTGGTTCATTTTAAAGCTAGCACCTCTGATTGCTTACTTGCTTGCTTACTTACACACTTGCAAACAATTGCTCTGTTCATTCAGCTTGTCTTCTTCCCCCACCTTTTTTTTCTCTAGCTATAAGTTCTTGCAGGGTCTTCAAAGGCATCCTTTAGTTTACAGTGATGCCTATCCTGACCTGTGCAAGAAGTTCAGGATCATCCAGGACTGTGGTCTCTGTGCTAGGATCTGTCCTTGCCAAGGTGAGCATCTCCTGAGATCTCTTTGGAAGGTGCTGAGAGGTTATTCCTGCTGGATTTTGTTGTAGCTGTCAATCAGCTATGAATTGTTGAGCTTCAGTGTCTGTCACTTTAAAATGGAAGTTAATTATGCTTAAAAGTGTACAGAGCTACCAGAACTGATTTAAAGTCTGTGAAAGGGGAAGCAGTTCAGTCTTCCTTATCTAAGTAGAGAGCTTGATGAGCATATCTGGGAGCAAGGTAATTTCCTGGATAGCTGTGATGACTTCTGGTGGATGAGAGGCAAAGCTGGGTCTGGCTTTAAGAGAAGATGAGGAAGTCGTGTTACCCTGGGTGTTACCAATCCTCCCTGAGGCTGATCCACACAGGGACAGGGTGGGTAGTCTGAGCTCATTGCTTCAGGTCTGGCTGGGAATGGCTTTGTGGCTACAGGCGAGCATGGGTGAAAATTCAGGTGAAAATGGGATTTTTTTTCTCTGTGTGGAATCACACCAGAATGGAGAGCGGCAGAGATGTCCTGGGGTTTGATTAGTTCAACCACTCCTCAAGGCAGAACTTCAACCTCACAGCAGACAGTCCTGTAATCTGCCTCCTGTAAAGCCCCTTTCCTGCCGAGGGATACGATCCCATCCCTCTCCAGGCTTTGGGGAGTTAACAGGCTGCAATGTTTCACTTCCACAAACCGGAGATGTGAGTGCTGAGAAGACATCCAGAGTAGGATTTTCTTTATCTCTCTGGCCTTTGGGTGACTTTCTCTCTCACTGTGGTGAGCATTGTTCCCTCTGCATGCAGTTACCTGACACACTTACCTGACACTTAATCACTGCTGCTTGGGGTTGCTGTTCTGCTGGGTGTGCTCAGCAGAGAGTGCCTCAGAGGCAGAAGTCTTTGCCAAGGGTAAAAAACCCCTCAGAGCTTGGGTTTGGGAAATTCTTTTTGCCCCGACTTCTCAAGGGCTTATTATTGAAGGACTCCAGGCTCAATTAGACCATAAAAGCTGCCTGACATTGTGATTTATGAGATATTAAAAATGAGTGCTGCTTATCGGCCACGGAGCGTAGCGAGGGCCCCGTGTCTCGGTGCTGTTCCTGCAGGACGGAGCTCGGCTCCACAGCGAGGGAGCCTCGGGAATTCTGCTGGAGGGAAGGTCCAAGGTCCACCCAAGGGACTGGACCACGCAGAACGGGAGGGGACGAGCAAGGGTGCAGCCCCCGATGGGTGGCACAGGCACTGCTGCTGCCTGTGCATCCGTAAGGAAGGATTCCAGGGATGCCCAGCTTCAGCACGCTGTGATTCAGAGCTAAGGATGTGCTTCTCAAGAGTGTTCCTTTTGCAGCATTTGGGAGTTTCTTCATTCCTAAAGGCTCCGTGTTTTCTGGAGTGACAGGGAAAGCACCGCCCCATCACAAAAATACTAATTTTGATGTGTTTTAACTTTTCTCCAGCTGACAGAATGGCTGAAACGTGTCCCTTCTCACAGCTGGCCAGAAACCTGCTCAATTAAATGACTGTGGGATTTTTTAATCAGCATCTTCAAACCAAGTGCTTTTTTGAAATCACGGGCGTCTCTGGTGCTCCTCCCCAGCATTTGCAGGAGCCGCAGGCAGAGCTCAGTCACAGCTGGCACTGGGATACAGGAGCAGCAGCCTGCGAGAGCCGTGCCTGAGTTCCTGGCTGTCCCTGCTCCGGCTCGCTCCTCCGGACATCCCTCAGCTCTGGCTCTGCCCGCGTGGCCGGAGGGAGGTGACGCTATTGCTGTGACTCACAGCATTCCCATTCTGGCTTCCCCAGCCAGGACTGGGTTTCTCAGCTCACAGGGAGGCAGGAAGGTGTTTGACAGCCCTGTGGTTAGATGCCTTTGTGACAAGCCCGGTCTTAACAACTCCAGGTCCAAGGTTGCTTTTAAATGTATTATACATTAAATTATTTATTTTTTCCCCGGGGTTCAAGCATCTTAATGTGCTATGAAAAAAATGCCTCATGACTAAATAGTGTTCTTCCACAATAGAATGCCATAGCTTGGAGCTGCTGGCTCCAGCACAACATCTGTTAAGAATCTACAGATTATAGCTAACAGGATTTTTCACCCTAAATGAGGTTTCTGTGATCTGCATAGTTTTGTTTGTGGTCCTCAGGTGATGAGGGGAAATGTAGCTGCATGACTTTGATCTCCAATGTACTCTTATCCCAAATCACTGTTGAGAGGCTTAATTGTACAAGATGCAGAATAAAACCTCTGTTAAAGCAGCACTTAGATTTTTAAGCAGAGTTAGATTTGCAGTTACAACAACGAAATACAAAGGACACCAAAAGGCAAGGTTCCAACACTGCTGGCTTGATTGTGTTGTACATCCTGTGCATTTTTTTGTGACGTGAACCCCAATACACACATCTTACCCCGTGCTCCTGGGTTTGCTACTGGGTTGCTTGTGCCAATTCACTCCATGACGTGGGCAGCACAGAGCCTGGCTGGTGGGGGAGCACAGGGCTGGGCTGGCTGAGCAGCCCTGGCCCTGCATGGCCAAGTAGACCTGACCCTTGTCCACACCTGGTGCAGAACAGGGCTCTGGCAGCCTGATTTTGGAGCACCCTCTGAGCTGGGATGCTGCCTCCTCCTACCTCCTTCTGTGGGTAGATTCTCTCTGGCTTTCTTTTCACCCCTCTCCCTGCCTCCAAATCTGCATCAGAGCTGGCTTGGTTTGGTATTCCAGCCTCTTGCCTTGACCATTTCACAGTTCTAAAGCACTAAACCACGTCATGTAACACCAAGTTATGGGACATAAAATCATTTCCCCAAAGAACTTTAAAAGTCTCCGAACTAGAGAGTTCAATCTGATAGTTCATAGCCAAAGTACAAAGTTATTCTTCTGCTTATGTATGTTTCAGGTTGAGGTTTTTTTGGATGTAAGATAGGGTAAAAGGAACCCCAGGTGGTGACTGAAGTTGGAGTATCCTGGAGGAGCAGAAAGTGTGGCCCAGGCAGATGCAAAAGGAGGGGAATGCTGGCAGGTGACAAGGGAGATAAGGTAGGTGATGCTGGGGCTGGAGTGGGCAGATTCAGGATAAAGCCATGAAACATAAAACAGCTCAAGAGTAAAACTTTGTCTCTGGTAATAAGATTTGTATCGGGGAAAGAGAAGAGCAGGAAAGACTTTTAAGAGTTACTATGAAACTTCAGGCTTTTTAAAAAATGTATTACTTTGTCCTTCAAAGAGACTGACTTTATTTTTATTTTTTTAATAATGCAATAATCAATAATAGATTAAATCTCCATTCCATTACAAATCCTTTTGCCCAGTAACAACAGAGCCAAAATCTCTGGTGGTACATTAGAAAACGTAATTTGAACCCAAATCTGGCTGGAGTGTGCTTTATTCCAGGCCTAGCAAGACTGTCTGCACAGACCTTTCCCTTTCACAGGCTGTGCATTTGATGAAGGCCTGTCTGGAAAGCCACAGCCTGTGAGTCTTACCCAGCCCCCTCATTAGATCTAGCCCTGCAATAGATGCTCAGAGACTTCAGTGCCTGTAAATTAATTTTCAAAGCCTCTCCAGCCTCTGGGATGGGCTTTGCTGCCAGCAGGAAGAGCTTGGTATGTTCCTGGAGTGCCAAGGATGCCCTGCAACATGACCAGAAAAACAATGGACTGCTGCAGGGTCCAGTTGGGGAGTCCTGGAAGTCCTGGGTGTCTTTCAAATCTAACAGATTTCTTCTCTGTTGGCTCCTTGCCTCCCCCTGCCTACCTCCCCACCCTCAGGGAACTTCCATGCACTGAAGCTGCCCTGGGTGTCCTGCAAGACCTGAACATGAGGTTTCTATCCATGCAGGATGGCTCAGAGAGTTGGAATGGTGAACAAGAGTTGCCTCCTTCCTATCACAGGCTTGATGGGACAGTGAGAGAAAAAAGTGCTCCCTGCTCTGCCCATATGTCCCCAAGGTTTTTATGTGGCAATCATCCCATGAGCAGGCCTGCTGCTGGGGAACGTGCTATCTCCTCTGGAAGCAGAAAATTCCACTTTCCCATGCTGTCTGACTGCATCTCTCCTGAGTATTAACATTAGCTCATAAAGAAGTGTTTGTGAAGGAGAACTGAAGTCCAAAACCATTTACTTGGCAAAATGCACGAAAAGCACGGGGGAAGGAGGGAGCGCGTTGCTGGACCTTGAGCTTCTGACACTCGATGATGCTGAGGCACACATGTGAGATGCTTTTTCCACTGATGTCTGAAAAATGCCTACTAAGCACAGGCCAGCATGCAGATAGGTGTGGGGCTGATGAGTGCTTGCATGGGGGGAGTGTAGCTGGACACCACATGGTCAGTAAAAAAGCACAGGCAGAGAGTGGTTCAAGCAGGTATTTCTCCAGAAAAGCCTCTGTTAACCTGGGATTTTGCTGCTTGCCCCCTGGAATGGGGATGGCTCCCAGGGCTGGGTGGCAGGCACTGCCCAGCTGTGCCAGCCTGGGCTGAGCTGTGCCTGGAACCAGGCTGCCCCTGGTACCCACAGCAGCTCCTTCAGACCTCACCTGGTTTAGCTTCACATCAGCACCTGGTATCTCAATTTCTCTTATCAATGACGTCAAACACGAGGGTTACTGTCCTTCAGTGATGTGTGCACAGTGCCTTGCACTAAGTCCTGAGCAGCAGCTGTGTCACCGAGGGTGCTGCTGTTCTTTCTGGGAGATGTGTGCTTCCCTGGACAGAGAGGTTGATAAATCCCACCAAATACCAGAAGTTTCATTAATCACCAGAGTAAACTAGCACATAAAACCTATGGAGCTCATTGGCAGGAAGGCAGCTCACTGCTGCCCAAGCCTGGGGTAATGTTTGCTGCTTTCCTTTCACAAACTGTGTTTCCCTGCAGCCCTGCAGGATGTCCAACCCTTTGGGAAAGGGCATGTGCATCTGTGTGTGCACACGTGTGTGCGGACTCCCAGCCTGGGTTCTTTGAAGTGCCTTGTTCAGTGGGTCCCTGTGGTGCATGTGCTGAAGGAAAAGCTGAATTTAACATCTGTCTGGCTGTGACACAAAGTTTCCATGTGAAAGTGCATCCAGCGAAGCAGAGAGCAGGGTGGAATTCCTGCCCTCATTGAAGTCAATGGCAATTTTGCCACTGACCTTGATGGATCCAGGCTTTCACTCCAGACTATACAGTAGCTGATCCAGCCCTTTTGTCCATCAATCTCATGGAAGCAAATGCCTCTATAAATCGCTCCTTGAAAGAGAAGAAAGGACGTGACTTCAAAGTCTCCCCTCACAGCCTTGTCCTGCAGAGGCTGGTCCTGGCTGGGGGCTCTTTTGTGGGAGATGAGGCTTCCGACAGATCCAAAGCACTCAGCTTCGGGTCACAGGGGTTTTCATCCACCAGCAAGAAATGGGGAGTCTGTGGGGCAGATTTACTGCCCGTTTCACTGGCTGGTAGAGTGAGGCACTGCCCCAAAAAGTGGCACATGGTATTTCCAACACGGGTGTGTCGGAGCAATGGCCACGCGCTCTCTCACGCGCAGAGGATGCAGCAGGATACAGAGTGAGCTTTGGAGCATCCTGCTGGTTTGCACTGAGCAAGGAGCAACCCCTGGCTTTTTCAAGAAGCATTTGCTTGTCAGCTTAGTCGAAGTCTTTTTACTAATATGGATGTGACATTCAGACAAGACATTGTCTCTGCCACCAAGATTTGTTCAGTATCCACTGGTTCAAAGGGAAAACTGTGGAGGGCAACTGCGAGTGCAGCTGCCCTGGAATTATTTCGGAGCAGAAGGGCATGCAGATGCTGTAGGACACCATCCCACCAGGCAGGGGCTGCCTTTACAGAATACCATCCAAATAGTGATTTGCAGGGCTGAGAAAACAAAGAAAGGACCCCAGCGACAGGGCAGGCTGTTCCCACTTTGCAAAGCACTTTCTTCACCTCACAATGTCCTCAGGGCTGCTGGAGTTTTTTCCCCCATCGTGAGCCCCCACTGATTTGTGGGCCTCTCGCTGGCAATTTGGGCAGAATCTGCTTTGTTAGATGGCCTCCTGCTGCTCTTTTCTTTCCTTCTCTCCCCACCCCTTTCTCTTTTCTTTAAAAGCTTTATTGCAAAGCAATAAGTCGTTTCCCACCTCCCTGTCTCTCCCTTCCCAGACCCCTTTCCTAAGTCACTGGGGATTTTTTCACCTATGTATGTAAGTTGACTTAAACAACATTCACCCTGTCAGTTCTCAGCTAATAAAATAAACAGATTGTTACGAAAGTCAGAAGTTTAAAAAGTTGCAGGTTTGGGTTCCTTTACTGTCCATTTTTTGCAAGGGGCCTTGTGCTGCTGCATGTGATGATTGAGAGAGAAAATGCGTGCTCAGGACCCAGACAGTGCTTGGAAAGAGCTAATTAAAATAATAATCCAACTTTTCACAGCAGCTGAAATGTCTGTATGCTCACCATACCCCTCCAGAGGCTCAGGCACTTCCCTTGGGTGAACCCAGGGGCATTTACCACCTCCCTGAGCACAAGCAATGGGTATTCTGGTGCTCTCAGCTGCTCATGCCCCCAGATGCCTTTGTTTTAGAGGCTGCTAGCAGATTAAATGAGACATTTTGGTCAGCCTGGGGGCCAGAGCTGCAGAGGCCCTTGCTGGTGTTGGGCACCTGAACTGTAGGATGGAGTGGGACCAGAAAGTGTCTGGTGCCAGGGAACGAGGCAGAATTACAGCAGGGCTGTGTGATAACATGAAGGCAGAACCCACTGGGCTGGGGGCCAGTGGTGCCTGCTCTCGAGGGCCATTTGTAGACCAGCCAGAGCTGGGTGAGACCCTCCCACAGGCCTCCTGCTCACCAAGGTGACCCCCCAGTCTCCACTGCTGTCATAAGGCTTGGTGCTAATTTGTGTGGAATAAATGAGCCACTGGACTAAAAAATGTGTCTCTGCTGCTCAAACAGAGCAAAAAAGTGACATGAGGTCTAGGGCAAAAGTCCTAAGAGCTTCACTTGCCTCTTCCCAGAGTAACAACTGCCATTATAAATAATTTGCTCCTTTCATTAAAGCTCCAGTAAAAGGAAAATTGGCCTCAAAATTTCAGATGTAAAGTACTAAATTGGAGGAGAGGTTAGCTGGAGAAAGAGCTTTTCCAAAGGAGCCTTTTTGGGCAGCCCTTCACATGGCATTAACTGTCATCTTCGGGGAAGAGCTCACCTAGGGCCTGTCTGATCAAAGTCCCATATTGTGTCATTTAGGACAAAACAGTACAAAGCTCCAGAACTGGGAGGAAGGAATTAAAACAGGCAATGCCGTTTTCACCTCTGCCCCTTTCCCAGACAGGCTGTTAGCTGACTGGGGGCACTGTTATTATTCTATCCACAGTAGGTCCCACTGCACGCACAGGAGCAGCGCTCCAGTCTCCCTCTTTTCCTGCAGGCAGAGCTTTGGTATCAACTTCAGGTGTCCTGCATAGATATCAATCTTTTTCGTGGGCTATGTCCGGGGAGACACAATAAAGAGGCTCTGACACCTGCTAGGTTCAGCAGAAAGAAGCAAATGACGTCGGTTTATTGACACTACATTATTCTTATACACATTCCAATACTACAAGGGATTGGAGAGCATGTCACTTCCTTCTCCATCTCACTGGAGAAGAAAGGTGCCCATCCAAGTGGTCATATCACAAAAGGAATGAAAACCAGAAAATACCGTTAAGTAAACATCGGCTCTATTTACATAAAACTGTGTGAGAAAATATCTGACTCCAAGGTTAAAAACAGAAGGCTTATAGTAAACAAGGCGACAGTGGGCTAATTCAGCCTGCTTTCCATTTTTTATGCTTTTAAAGCCATTTTCTGTCTCAGTCCAAGTGGCACTGCTGCTGCCATGGACAGCACAGAGAACCTTTCCAGCAGGAGTCGAGGCCCTCCTAGGAAATCTCTGCTGGCTTCGGATAGACCTTAATTTATCTGGTAAAGGCCAAATTGTAAACAACCTAATACCCCCTCAGGCCTCACAAGTCCTTCTAATAATTAGCACCAGGAGGAAGCTGAGTTAGATTCCTTCTCCCCTGAGCTGGGGGGATTATTGCCACTTCAGGCCTCTCCTTAATTTTTTAACCCAGCATGTTTGGGTCTGTTCTGGTAACCAACAATAAATTCTAGCTCTTTGCTGGATGCTCTTAATTTGTTGGGTCTGTAAGCACCACAGACTTATTTTGATGCCTTGTGGAGCCATGTCCTGGACTAGGGGTTTGTGATTTACCACTTTCACTGCAGCTTGGGGAATACAAAGGATGCAAGGAAAGTATGTGGAGAAACTCTGGGGTTTTTGTGTCCTCCTATTTCTCTTGTTCATTCCTCACAGGTAAAGAGTTCTCTTTCTTCCCAGCCTCTTTTTATCTCAGAAGCTGTAATATTCATAACTGAAAAAAAAGGAAAAAAGTAAATGTAAAGAGGTAAATCTGCAAAGTCTGGAAACCACAGAGCTGCTGAATAAGACGGAGCCGTGTGAAGGTAATTGCACGGGGATAAAGGATGTCTGTGTTGTAGGATGTCCTCGTTGTAGGATGTGGTTTTCAGATACACACTTTCTATATTTTATGGCACTTCAAGATATTCACATTGAGTTTTGTCAGTCAGCTGGAGCTGCAGGGTGTGTATAAACCAGCTGTGTGTATTTAAGGAATTCGGTTATCTGGACCCACAGATCTGTGTTTTTTCCCCAAAATGAAAGGCAAAAAGTTCATTTCCCCTCCTACCTGCAGCCAGGTCTTTTGTTTGCTCTTGTGTCCCCAAAGCTGCCATGTACTTTTAAAATCAGCATTGAACTTGCATTCCAGATGAAATTTCAGATTTTAAAATGTGACTGTGGTAAATCAGAGGGTCTTGAGGAACTGTATGTCTTGGGCAAGGACAGTCTTATCCCAGTCTGTGCAAAATACTCCTTGCTTGTCCAGTATTTGCACAGACTTCACCCCCTCTCCATTCTCTCCTTCTCAGCTGCCTCGGAGAGTTCCTGCTCTTTTTCTGTCCTTCTTCTCACTTGTGCCTTCCCTCCTTCCTTGGATCCACTTAGGATTTCTTCCTAAATAACTTTTTTTGGAGGGGGGGGGTTGCTTTCCCAGTGGGTTTCACATCAGAACGTTGCTTTGATCCCAAGCTGATTTCCTCAGCCACCCCCAGATCCCATTTGGCACCAGTGAAAAGAGCTGTCTGCAGGTCCCAGCCCCTCGTGCTGCTGCTGGCAGTGCCCACAGCCAGTTTCCCTGTGCCAGCCTTGGCTCTGCCCGCTCCAGCCGGCAGCGATCCGTGCCACCGGCTGCAGCACTGGCTGGATTCCAAGCTGCTGCAGGCAAAAGCATCCCCATAGTTTGGAGGTCTAAGGTTCTAGTGCTCAGGGGGTGAAGGGAGCAGCCTGTGCCCTGGCAGGGAGGATGAGCACCCATGTGGGGAAGGAACCACCAGAGATAAAGAGTGGTGCTGGGCAGTGTTTGCTCCTGATCTAGGAAATATCTCTCCTGTGCCTCCCTGGTGTCCTGTTCAGGGGCTCACAGGCAGATTTGGAAGCTGATTATGCTTCTTTTTTTCATGAAACTGGGCTGTCTGGGCAGCATTTGCCTTCTTCACCAGAGTTTGCTGTGGTCTGGGCTGTTTCTTGGCACCAGCAGACAGGGTCATGGCACTGCCAGCTGTCTCCCTCTCTTGTCTTTTTAGTGGCATTTCAGTATTTAATTACTTTCTTTATGATCCTTCTTAGGTCAGCTGTTTGCTGGAGGTTGCCAGAGCTACTGGAGCTGCCGGATGTTTCTGTAAACACCTCAATCCAAGCACCCTCATGGTTAGACTTGAGGCCAGCTTGCTGCTGACTCCTGCCTCTGCCAGAAGGGCTCAGACTGGAGAATATGAGCATTTCACAGATGGGGTTAAGCACGGATAAGTCACTCCTGTGCCCATCCTTACCAGTCCCTTCAGGAGATGTGTTTGTCTGGAGCTGCTGGAAATCAAGCATTCCCCAGTATGTAACTTATTTCAGTGCTGTTCCAAAGGCTGCTGGAATGCAAGAGACTTCCAGAGTATTTTAATAAATATAAAAATTTAAAACAAGTGCAGACGTGCTGGTTCCTGCCAATTCTCCTTCCTTTCCCATTCCGGGCGTGTGTTGCATTACTTTTTTCTTAAAGCACCAGCTGAGGAAAGAGCGAGGCAGGCTGTAACCGTGGGGGAGAAAAAACATCCCTGCCCTGCTCCTCATTTTCCCCCAGCCTCTCTGAATAGCTCGTCCCATGCCTCTCTGTCCCCCTCCGGGCAACCAACCACGTTTTCCCACAGGAAGCGCCTTTGGGATTAGAAAGCCGAGATTTTTATACGCAGCGTGTTTGCCCCCGTGATCAGGCAGGGCCACAAAGGACGAGTCAATCACTTGTCAGCGCGGGCTCCTCGCAGCGGGCGGAGGGCAGGCTGTGCACAGCGGGGAGCGTGGCACGGGCAGCTCGCTCCCGCTGCCCCCGCGCTGCCCCGCTCCCCTCCCGATCGCGGTGGCCAGTCGGTCCCGGGGGCTGGCGAGCGGCCCGGGCAGAGGCTGCGGGATGCAGGATGCTCCGCCGCGCTCCCGCCGCTGTCGCTGCGGTGGCCGCGTCCCGGCGGCCGCGCTGAGGACACGCGCTGCCCGGAGCCACCGGGAACAGCCCATCCCACACCTTTCCAGCCGCACATCTGCTCCTCCTCATCCCCTCTCCGCTTCCCCACCCGCCACGGGGCTCAGCGCTCTGCCGGGCTCCTGAAATTGCTGTGAAATGAGGGCAACGCTAATTAGTGCAATTAGTCCTTTGCTCTTTCCCTGATGGAAAATGAAGGCAGCGGTCGGCCCGCCGAAGCCAGGCGCAGCTTTGCCCGCGGCTGCGAGGGTGTGCGCAGCGGGGACGTGCTGGCACCTCCCTGAGCCTGCCGAGCTGACCTGGGGTTAATTGAGAGCAGGCCTCTTAACCCATTTTGCAAAGACAAATTTGTTGCCCGCGTCCCTCCCGGCTGTGGGATTACGGCTTTCTCGCCCTGCTGGTGTCCTGCCAGCTCCAGGGCAGTCTGTGGGCTCTCTCGCCTGGAAACGGGATGAGGCAGCGGGAACATCCCCAAGCCAGAAGTTAATCCAGCTCCACGCGACCAGAAACTTATGCTCTGTAGCTGCAGAAATGAGCTTCCCCCCACCATTCCAGCGCTAATCCTGCCCAGAGCTGGTTTAGCACAGTCTCTCCTCCCCGGTATCTACAGGCACGGAAACTCAGCCATTTTGACATTTCTGGCTGCGAATCCTGCCCTTAGCAAACACACTTGATGCTGATACAAGGTCTCTTGGCTGCCTGTGCTCGTACCCATCTGTCGCGGTGGCACCGTGCCCGTGAGCAAGATGCTCTGCTATATTTGCTGCAGCATAGGTGCCAAGCAGACCAGATGTTTTCAGCAGGAAAGTGAAATGGGGAGGCAGGGTCCTTTTTTAAACCTCCCGGCTCTCTTGGCAGCTCCGTGGGGTGGAAACGTGTGATGGTCCCTTGCCTGTCCCTGCCACCCCCAGCCATGCACCCCGACTCCTTGGGGGTGTTTGCTGAGCCAGCCCCACGCCTGCTGCCTGTGGAGGGGCGGTCACAGGCTGCCTTGGGCTGCCGGAGGTGGCTGGAGGCAGGAGGTCCCTTTCCTGGTCCGTGGGGACAGCCAGGAGGGGCGGCTGGGGCCCTGCGGGTGCCAGTACAGGTGCAGGTGTGGGGCTGTGCCAGCGCCGAGCAGAGCTCACAGCTCGCAGCTGGGGTTTGCATTTCGGCACCTCTCCGCAGCCTGTGAGTCAGCACTTGCTCAGCCCTCAGACGAGTCCCAGGAGAGACAGTAAATAAGATGTTATTTTCCTCTCCGGCTGAGCAGTAATTTTCTGCCAGCCCACACGAGCAGGGAATTGCAGCGCCTAATCGCAGCCCCTTATCCCCTTGGCAGCGCTGCTCAGCCCCGGGAGAGCACGGCAGCAGGGCAGGGCAGAGCCAGAGAGAGGGTACAAACCACCGAGCAGGGAGAGGAGGATGCTCTGTCTGCATCTGGAGTCTCCTCTAGCAGATGGGCTGCACCCGGCTGTGCCTTTTGGAGCAAAACACAACACAGGCTTGTGCCCCATTGCCTCCAATGCAGGCAGCAGCCTTCCCAAAGCTGAGGGAGAAAGGACGGGGAGGGCCCGGCTCCTGGTTGCCCTGAGGAACTTGAAGTTTATCAAGCAAGGTTGAAAAAAAAGCATCAGTAGCAGTTCAGAGTGTTTCAGGAAACAACTCGTTGGTATCTGTTCTCACTAGTGAGAGAAAAATCAACCCTATAGGATTACAGCCCTCTTAAATCCGGGAATAAAGGATGTTTGGAGTTCCTCTCTATTAACAAAACCCCTGGAGTTTTTTTCTTGATATCGCTGTCAGGGAAATGTTGAGGTTGGAGATATCCGCCCTGTGTGTATGCTGGCTGGCCTGTCAGATGGGAGAGCTGGAAGAAATGTGTGTGGGAGCTTTTTCCTAGTGCTGAGACCATTGAATGAGACAAATTCCAGGTAAGCTGAAGGGAGACCCATAGCAATGCCCCTTGGCTGAAGAAGAAATGTGACTCTTCAGGGTTACTTACTGACGAAACAGAAAAATTGCATTTGAAACAAAAAGCAAGGAAAATGTTTGATTAATTCTTGTGAAAATCTGTTGGTTCTATATTTATTGTTCTGATTGACTTGAAAACTGAACTGCATCTGTGTTATTCTAATTAAGCAGCTCAGTGCTTCTGCAGTGTCGTAGTGAGCATCTTGTCATGCAGTCGAACTCTGGAAAACAGTTTGAAGGCTCCTGAGACCAAAACCTGTGTTTTTATTGCTTTTGGCTGCTGATGATTGTGGAAGTTGGAGCAATGACCTGATAATTTGCCAATCACCATGAAACATGCGCTGTTAAACTTCTCTCCCGGGTGTCCCATGTGAAATCTCAGCTGCTTTAGATGCTTTGTGAAATACAACTGAGCTTTTTTAATTTATGGGGAGTTGTGATAGACCTGGGAAGCTGATGCTGCTGGCTTTCAAACAGATGAAACTGGGTTTTTTTCAGAGCAGAAAAATTGAACTTCTTGCTCTTTGTATTAGCTAGTGCCTGTGAGAACTAAGCCAATTTGCTGAGCCAACTCCAGAGCTTGCAGCATTTGTTTGTTTTAAAGTACTGCTGGCCAGAAAACAAAGATCCTGTAATACTACTGTAGTGAGGCCTTGCGTTTCCTTACCTTTAATTACGAAACCTTGGAAAACTTTTTCTACTGGAATTAAAAACTGTTGAGAGACAGAAATTCATCTACTGTGGACAACAAACGCCCACGGAAGAGCCACCGCCTGCTACTGCTGCTGGAGATCCTCGTCAGAAATCCTGTTCATCAAAGCTGACGTGGTTCCCTCAAAATAAGCTGGTTTCAGTAGATCAGTGCACTTTTTTCCCATCCCCTTTCAAATCCAGCACCTAGCAGGATTCAGAGAGATTTCTGACCTGCCCGAAGCAGAGAAAGACAAGTCCTTGTGAAGCCTGTTCCTGGTGCAGGGAGGCTGGAGCAAGGTTAAAGGCAAGAAAAAGACTCCTCCTGGCAAAATTACTTTAAGCCTCGAGGTGTATTTAATGAGATTAAAGTTCCTTGGTTGCTCTCTCTTGCTCTCTTCCTGTCCTATTTAATTTCCAATTGAACTCCCTTTCCGAGCCACCGACCTCACCGGAGTCACCGCGGATCCAGTGGGAGCCCTGCTGGGTTGGAGAGGTGGCTGTGGCCCTGCAGCACCCACAGGTGACAGTGTGGAACCCCGGGGTGTCTGAAGGAAGGTCGCCTGGTGTGGTGGATCCTCCTTCTCCCAGCAGGACCCCGTGGTGCCCCAGGGACACCGAAGACCCCAGGGGGGGAGCAGGGCTTCAGGCACAGCCCCAGCCCCAGGATGAGGCATGGAAGCACTTCAGCATTCAGGACCTGCCCTCTTGCCCCTGGTTAGTTTCATCAGGAGGCAGAAATTTGGAGCAGAGAGATAACTTGTTACTGTTTCTTCTCCTCACCACTTGGTCTCAGTCCCTGCCCTCCCCACACCTCTGCTAAAATGCTGTGATGAAGTTGCTAACCCGTTTCTGGGATATTTTGCATGGCTGGGGAAGGATCTATGTCAGCAGAGGTGCTGCTCCTGTTTCCACCGTGTGTGGTACAGATACCCAGGGGAGGTGGGCATGGAGGATTCACCCTGCCCGGCCAGGCCAGGGCTGGGGCATCAGCCTTCAGCCCAGGTCCTGTGGTGGCAGCCTTGGAGCAGAAGAGAAAGGAGAAGTTGGAGTGGATTTACTTTACCTGGCAAAGGAAAGAGAGGGGGCAACGAATGAGAAATCAGTTGGACCCCATCCCCTCTGCCAAGGGGCAGACACGGTGCTCCTGGGCCCTTCCCACCTCCCTTCTGCCAAGGGCTGCTCTCAAGGGATGAGACTTTCAAATCTGCTCCTCCCCACCCCAGCCGGTCATTCCCTAAACCCTTAGGGAAAACTGGGACGTGTGCAGCCCCCAGTGCCATGAGGGCCTGGCTGAGGATTGAGCCCCTGGCGTGGCAAATCCTTGGGAGCAGTTGGAAAAACCCAAACACAAGGGCAGCAGCCGCCTGCCAGGTGCCCTGCCCGGCCCTGGCTGCCCGCCTGGCACTGCTGGGGCCGTGGGGTCTCTGCTGGCACCGGGATGTGCCACCACTGACTCCAGACCTGAGGGCACCTGAGAGTGGCAGATGCTGTCCTGGGGAGCTGCAGATGCTCTCCTGGGGCACCAATTCCCAGGGATGCTCTCCCTGTGTCCCACTTGCCCCCGGCGCTGCTGAAGGAGAGCCCATCACTGAAGGGTATTTTTGACAACACCTTGGTAAAATACAAAGGCTCCAAGTCTGTTGGCAGACAGAGAGCTATTCTTCTCGTTCTGATGAAGAAACTATTTCCTTGTACATCTGGTTCATATTTTTCTTTAGGTTTCTGCCAGAAACAATTCTGAAAACAAAACGCAGAGCCAAGAGGAGTGAATGTATACATTCCTGAAAGATTCCTTCACTGCTCCTCTCCGACCCAAACCTACCAGTCCTCTTCACAAATCTTCTCTTTTTTTTTCTTTTTCATTTTTCATTTCTTTTTAATTAGTTATCTTTTCAAAATGTGGAAACATATGGCCTGATTAGCTCTGGAACACTGCTGCCTGCGTCGTATATAACGATCTACATTTAGAAAATAATCACAGTGAATAGGACGAGAAAATACCCCATAACAGAATTTTTTTTTAATTTTTTTTTCTTTTTCTAATTGTTTAAGCCTAATATCTCTCCAGTCAGATTTGTCTGGAAAGCCTTATTAATGACTGTGTGACACGAGCCTCACGCTGGGGCCTTGCAGCTCAGAGATGTGTTTTTCTTCAAAACCCAGGTTTCAGACTAGAAAAGGGGAAGCAGCAGTGAGTGGAGTTTGAGGCCACACTGGGCTGCACACATCCTGCTTTGGTCCACTGCCACAAGCAAACGTGGGCAACTGGCCAGGGTGGCTTTGCTGCTGCGAAGCAGGGTGGGTTGGGCTGTGAAAAAAAGATTTAAAAAAGGGGGGATAAAAAGCAAAGAGAGAGTGATATCCCAGATGCAGCCTACCTAAGCCCCAGTAATTGGGAGGGAGGGGCCGGGGAGGTCACGGGTGGGTGCACCCGAGGCTGCCTGTGCCACCTGTGAGATGGATGGCACCCACCGTGTTGTCATAGCACCACGCTCTGCTCCCGGAGCCGCTGCTGAGGAGGAGCGGCAGCTGAAAGCCGTCGGCTTTGCCTAATTGGGAACAGAGGCAATGCGCTCAGAGAGAAATGTGTAGCCCCAAATTATTTATGTTCCTGGTGGGAGGAGTGCAGTTGCCGCGTGACAGTCAGTCCCTGCTCCCTCACCGAGGTATCCAAGGGATGCCTGGGCTGGCGACCACGCGTTTTGCAGGTGATGCTATGGAAATGTTTGAAAACGTTTTATTGAGAGAGGTTTGTGCTGTGAGAAAGAAATCAGCCTTGGGTGTAGGACCCCCTTTACCTCCTCCACAAATACGTCCAGGTTTTCCTCTCTGGCTTAGTGAGGCTGCAGTTCCAGGTTAGGATAGAAGAGGTGAGTGGTGGTGGCTGGGAGATGACCTGCAGCCCACTGCCTTGCTCTTAGCCCCTGTAAAAATGTTTATTTAAATGCCTGTGGAAGTGCAGGGAGTCCTGTTTGCAGAGAAATGGGCTGGCTCTGGAGGTGGGGACACCTTTGCTCGGGGCTGTGTGAGGTGTCCTGTGGGACAAGAGGAGGGCTGTGGTTGCTGGCAGGGTTATGAGCCAGAGCCTGCTCCTTCCCTGCAGAGCTGCCTGCTTTCACTCCAGTAATTGCTGCACGCCTGGAAACGCTCCTGCTAAAAGACCAAAATGACTGATTACAAAAATTGGAAAGGATTAAAATCTCTAAAACAATGCAAAGGGAAGAAAACAGATGAACTAGCGAGGGAATGGGCTTATCGCTTCTTGAGCAAACAAACAAGTGAAAGCTAATTTTCTGAGCCAGCAAATGAATGATTAATGAACCAAGCCACGATTAACCCTTCATCAGGAGCTCACCTCCTCGGGTGACTGCTCTGCACGGCTATCGCTCTGCTTCACACTGGAATAAAGACACAGTTTGATGGTCATAAATCTGTTGCTCAGGTTGTATTTCAAAGGGATCTGGCGTAGCAGGTATATCTGGGGAAGGAAGAAAGTATGGTTTAAAGATGTTCCAGATGTACCGTGGGATGTGATGTTGTTGCAAGAGCCACCCATTTTTCTGTCTTTCCCAGCATGATAGTAAACAAGCCCCCTTGACAAAGGCACAACAGATTTTAAAATATGAACTTGTCTTCTCACCGCATTTTGTTAAATGATTAATTTGCATTATATTAACTTAAAATGGGCTCATTAAAAGATATCTTTTTTTCTTTGAAAGCACTGCTCATTATATTATCATTTTAAGTAATTAAATCAGAATAAATGGCTCTGTGAAGCTATTTTAATGTAACATCTAATTATATCTGACCTAGACACTGAACTATAATCATTAACTACATGAACTGTGTAATGTTCTGCAGACTCTTTAATAATTTATACGGGCTGAATTCAGCTGCGTGGAGTTGTAAGCTGAAGTGGTTGGATGCTGTGCACCTGTAGTGGTGTGGCACAGCTGATGGGAGTTTGCTTCTCAGGCGGTTTCCAGCCTTGCCTTGGCTCTAGGAGGTTTTCCCTGTGAGGTTGTGCCGATCACAGGCTCGGTTGGACCTGGTTGGGGTTGTTTCTCCTTTATTGTGTGTATGGGAATCGAGTGTGGGTGTCTTGGGCACATGTGTGGTGTGATGTTTTCCTCTGTGGCATGCTCTAGTCAAGGTAACATATTTATACTATATATTTAAACTGTGACTTAGATGTTTTCATGAGTGGCCAGCTGCAGTTACAAGAAGTTTTGGGTTTGCTGTGTTAAATTGTGTTCTTGCTGTGTCTCCTACAGAGCCTTAGTCTGTCCTTCCATTCTAAGCAATTTTTTCTGATCTATTTGCATACAGCTTCCAGACTCATATTCCCTGAAAGACTCATTCAAGATAGATTTATTCCTGGAAATAAGTTTGTTTGGGGAAGGAAAAACTGGCTTGTGGGTGTTTTAACCTTTCCCTCCTCGAAGGAAAAAGAGAGGGGCTGGATGCTGCCATGGCAATAGATGGCCCATCCATCTTCCCTGCCCCGCCACGGGCTGGATGCCTTGTGGCAAGGGAACAGATGTACCATGTTGTAGCACATCCAAAAATTGCTGGTGCCACCTATTGGTGGAAAACTGCAGATTAAAACGTGATTAATGTGTATTATCATGCCCTGTGCTTATCTCTCCCCAGCTGACAGGTGGGTCGGACCAGTTCTGCTGTTAGTTTTAATATCGGTTACCGCCGGCAAACATTGCTGGCATTCCTGCTGTATCTTGGGTGTGATTTGCAAACAGGAGGCTTTGCTGCGGGCAGGCAGCTGCCAGGGGACATGTGCAGCCCCAGGGATGCCCGTGTGGAGAGGGCAGGCAGGCAGCTCTGCTCCCAGAGAGCGGTGGAGGGCAGCCTGAAAAGCCGGGCTGGTGTCAGTGGTGCTGCTGGGTGTGGCAATAAACCCACTGGGCTTAGAGAAATGTTGGGTGTTCTACAGCTGCTGGCCACGGTTGGGATGCAGGGGAGAGGGGTGAGGTGTATCCCATGTGGGTGATGATGCAGAGCTGCCCTGGGGGCCCCACAGGCAGGGCACAGGGATGGATAATCTCTCCAGCCACAGGAGATCTGGGCACGGATGCAAAGGCTTTGCTGCAGAGCCTCTGCTGTGTGGATTTTTTCAGCCTCTGGGGGCTTCCCAGCCTTGCAAAGGAGGTGAGGGAAAGCTGAACCCCTGCCTAGGGCCCTGCTTCACCCTGCCTTGTTGCAGGGGACCTTTAGCCAAGCCCTGATAGCCACAAAAAGCCCTGCTGGCCTCCTGCCTGGTACGCCTGAGCAGTTTTATAGCTGTCATATAGAACAGCCCTATATTAGCATCAGGTTTAGTACTCCCAGGAAACATCCAGCCACAGCACTGACATCATGGACTAAAGGCTCCAAAGGTTCACTTGCTTAAGTGGCTATTTGTAATAGAGTCTTTTAATAAAATCTCATTAAAGCAGAGCTCCTGCCCGAGCCTGGTTCCTGAGATTGCTGGAACAGAGCACCAAGACCAGCCTCGAGCTGCTGCAGGAGGCAGGGGAGAATAAAAGGGGCCCTGCAAGGCTCTAGTGAGGGTTGGAGAGAAGTGCTTGATGCTCATCCTTGCTGCTCCTGTCTGGGTCCAGAGGAGTAAAGGAGCCTTGTAGACTGCAGAGCAAAGGATGAGCAGTGCGGAGGGAAAGGGAGAGAGTTACTCTCAGGTTTTGCGTGGGACCACCCTGGCTAGGAGGGACTGGTGGGAGACAAGAAAGGCTCAGACTTGTTTCCAGTTTTCCCTCCCCACCACAAGCTCAGAAATGTTGGCTGTTTCAGCCCCTAAGGAACGGACAGAGAATTCAAGTTGCTCCTGTGTGAAGATATTGTAAGGCTGATGCTCTGGTGCTCCCAGGACTTTCTTTATATTTCCTGTCACAGTTTGGCTGAACCTTTTTTGCTGTGTGCTTGAAGAATAATCTGAATTCCAGGGAAGAGTTTTCTAAACACTTGTCTCCTCTGTAATTTTACTGTCATGTCATAAAGAGGAGCTGCTTGAAAGACTTCAGGAAAGAAATTATTCTCTACTTCAATCCTAGGGGGTTTTTTGTTGTTTTTATTTTTTTTTAAATACCTAAAAAATTACCCTTTGATGTGAAAATTATATGCACTTAGAGATATGCTAATATGAGGATGATTGGAGAAATGTTGAACATGGAGAACAGCTCATTTCCGGGCTCTTTCCCTCACCACCTGCACCTCTGACAACCTCAGTCCCACCCTTCCACACGCAGGTCTCTCTCTAAAGCTGTTCTAAAGGCTGCTCTGATTTTGCGTGGGTTCAAAAGTAGATCCTTTATTTTAATTGGGAGGATTTTCTAAAATTCTTTTTCAAGTGAAGGACTTTACACCCATTCTGTGGATTTATCAGAAAGATGGTGATAAAATTCCTGCTCAGGTGTTGCTTAAGAACCAGCAGCTCTTTCCCGGACTGGACTTGGGCTGTGCACTGATCCCAAAGCCATCGCCAGTCGTGGCAGAGCTAAAGCTTCTCTGCAGATCCCCCTGATCCTTAGTGCCTGAAGTGGTCCCCAGCCCCCCCTCCTTAGCCACGGATTAAAAACTTGCTGCAGAATGAATGAAAACTGCCTGTGCTGGCCACTGATTTGGAGGGGATACGGCCTGTTCTGGTGTCTGTTTACCTTCAGAGATGCCTTGCCTGTAGTTCTGTACATATGTGAAACGAGATAAGCCAGGGGAAAAAAGGATGGTTGTAGAGTGGCAGCCAGGATTGCATCTTCTCGTTTTCTTCCCTTGCCGTCTTCAAAAGCAGAATTTTGAGTCAACAAAGGCAGAGCCGGTATCATCGCAGCTGAGGGTGGGTTTGTTTACAGCAGGTGCCCCGCTGCGTGCCTGGTGCGCTGCTGCAGGCAGGGAAAGCTCAGAGAGAGAGCCTGAAAAGCAGGAGATGTGTCCTGTCTGGGAAGCGGGGTGGTGGCTGCCAAGGGCTGAGGTGTGATGTGTCTCCCCTGCAGTGTCCTGCTCCCCCAGCATCCCGAGTGTCCGTGGTCAGTTCCTGCGCTGATGTCAGGGCAGCAGCTCCTCGGGCCCTGGGTGGTGCTCGGTGCCATTAACACAGAAATTAGAGCAGCTGCGGGTTTTTGTTCAGAAACCGACACGGTGTTAAAGTGAAAACTTCCAGTGAGCAACTCCTGCCTGTGCTCGCAGCCTGAAAGGGGCAGGGAAGGCATCCTTTCACTGATTAGCTCTGATTCCCCTGCTGGGGAATAGCCTGAATTACTTTATTAGTGCTTTTCCAGGTGGAATTCTTGGTAGATAATATGGCTTCGAGATGTTAGCATAAGCAGAGGCTGCTGCTGCTGCAGTCTTACCTCGTGTTGTCATCGCTCCATGTGCTCTCCTGGTGTGTCCCTTTCCTGGCTCACCCTGCGGGGAGCCCTCCTGCATCCCTGTGGCTGCCCCAGGTGCCCTTCCTGTTTGTGGGGGGTGATCAGCAGCCTCCAGCACATCCCAGTTTCCTGGAAGTCCACGTCCTTGTGTTGTCTTTCCCCTGCTGTTGGAATCTGGGGTGAGGGGGAAATACTCTTCCTGTGTCTTCCTTTTCCTGCTTGGTTTTTTTTTCAAATGAACATCTGTTGAACCACAGGTAGTCATGTCAGAAGAAAAAAAACCCTCTTCAAAAGAGCCCTGATATATTGAATTTCCAGCAGTTTTACAGGGCTGCTCCAAATCAACTGGTTGCATTAATTAATTAACAGAACTTTGATTTCAAGGGTTCCCAGAGTTTATACCCAAATTCCATGAAAGCATGAAAAGTCCATGTATTAACTGTTGCCTTTACTCGTGTATTATTTTGTTCCGTATTTTTTCTAATTGAGAGAGGTATTAAAAACGTCTGTGAAATGTAAAATATACGATATAAGAAGTGTAGTACCTTCGGGAGCAAAGGAAGTCTGAACACAGGCGTGCACGTGCACCCATCACATCTGTTCCAAGGAAAGCTGCTGAGCACTGAAGGGTTGGTGACCAAGGCTCAGAGTGCCATTGCACACTCATCTGAGCCCAGTAAAAGCTGAAATCTGGTATTTTGGGATGGAGACACTCTTCAGGCCTGGTTTCCTTTGGCCACTTGCTCCACGCTCGTTTTTGTTTCTGGCAGGAGCACAGTGGGCTCTCTGTTTGCTCAGGCCCTGGTCCTGCAGACAGCTCAGATCCCCAGCCTGCAGCTTGGGCTTTGCTTTGCATCAGTGTTAAACAAATCAGTTCATGGAAAACTTGCATCTGGATTTAAGGGCTTGGCTATAGGCAAAAGGTTTGTGCTTTCAGTCCTAAATTCAACTCACTTGGAGGCAGAGGAGCCAATTTTTAACCTTGACAATGGGCAGAGGAACAGGTGAAGTTTCCCTGCTAGCAAAGCCAGCTTTGGATGGGATAGGCCTCTTTTGGGAGGTAAATAACATCCCAGTTATTTACATGTATATATATACACCAGGCACTGGAGAAACTAGCTCTGTTTATGAAGCTTTATATTAAATAAATCAGTTGTAACAAGCTCTGACTTTCCCATAAATGTGCCAAACTATGAAGTAACTTGCATTAGGTTGTACAAGTGCTTTTGGAAGGTTACTGTTAGCTCTCACATGGAAGCAGTTTTGATCTCAGGATCTCAGGTTTCATCTGGGAATAGAGATATTCTGGCTCTAGAGAGGCTGTTAGAGGAAAGGTATTTTAAATGGCAAAGATGTTTGTGTTGTGAATGTATTTAAAACTGTAGGTACTTGGAGCCTGGTACCTGTGCAGCAATGAATCACAATAAATAAATGCAAATGTCCAGAAGAACAAAAAGGACATTAAACAGATAACAAACGCTTCGCTGGGAAACAGCACAGTTTCAGAGTCCATAAATAAAACCCCCTAATCTAATAAATGTTCTGGAGATAACTGGAAAAAATACTGAAATGGTCATTTGGTTGTAAGGGAGCATATTTCACTTCTGCCTAGCAAAAGGACTTGAAGCCTCTGCAGTTGAGTTGATTCATAGCCCTCTGTAATGTCCCGGTTATCCCCAATCGCAGCAGGTTTCATGCAGCAAGTACTCCAGTACGTCAATGTCCTGTTAATATTTTAAGGATTACGGAGAACAACCAGATTATAGTTTGCTGATGGGTTTTTCCTTCCCCACCCCCCTCCTCCCACCCCCTTTCTTGTTTTTAGGAAACGGGCTACTGATAAGAGAAGAAGCTGCGCAGAAAGGACTGCCTGATGTGCTAATCGCTGGGAAGATGCAACTTCCTTTGAACTCGCCAGGAAGAGAAGAGGCAGGAGGTGAGTCACGGTGAATGGACCATCTGAACGTGTGCCAGGATGGAGCAAACAATACAAGCTCCCGCGGGACTCCAGTTAAAATGCTGGGCCAACCTGGTGTAAAAGCGCCTGTGTTTTTGCTGCTTGGTAAAGTTCTGACGTGTGCAGAAAAAATCGGAGTGGTTTGGTTTAAGCACTCCTTTTATTGTGGGAGTTTCTTCTCATCTTCCTACTTATAGCCAACACAGTCTGCATCCCTGTATTTCACAAAACCGCGGGAATCCCTGATGTGTGCTGGGACAGGTGGCAGCAGCCTGCTCCCACCCCAGTGGTGCTGAGAGGGTCGGGTGTACTCTGCTGCCTTCGCTGCTCCCCCTTGCTCCACATCCTCTGATCACAAGAGTCTTTGTCTGATGCTGGTGTCACCCTGGGTATGGTGCACATCTCCACCCGTGAGAAACAGATGCTGCCCATGGGCTTCCTCATCCCAAATCTGTCAGAAGCCCTGTGGGCTGGTTGCTGCTGGTGAGGAAGGAGATGTTGGGTGTTTTGTTTTGTTGTGTTTGGGTTCTTTTTATGCTGAGCTGAAGAAGGCGGAATTTGGTGTGTGGTCTGTGCATTTCCATGAGGATTTGCTCTCAGTGATCTCTGTCTGTTCTGACCCCGGTGTTTATCCAGGGAAGGACGGTTCCTGGTGTCTCCTTAGGATGTGTTCAGGTTGTTTGAACAGCAGCGTGCAGTGCAAACCTGGTGCTTTCACCTGGTGCCAAATCTGCCGTCACTGAGCTGTAAGGGCTGTCCCTCCTGCTGCCACCTTTGTGCTCCTTTCCAGGGACAAATCACCTGAGAATGCACTTCACTGAGTTATTAAAGGGGGAAAAATCTGCAGAAAGGGGTGTGTGGTGTGCGTCAGGAGCAAGGACACGCTGTGTACCTGCAGGTGTGTCCCTCCCTTTGGGGCCAGAGGAGCCCTTGGGGGAGCAGCCCTTTGGGGAGGTGGCTGACAAGGGACTTGCCTGGCAGCTGGGCCCGGCGCTGGCCTGTGCCTACTGCTGAGATCCAAAGCTGTCTGTGTGTAGCGCTCACGCTGTGCTCTCGAGTTAGCTGTGTCTGAACTGAAGAGACTCCTCAGAAGTCTATATTAAGCACATTAAAAGCTGAAACAGGCTGCTCGGGCGGGTGCTTTGATAGATTTTCTGACTGTGCGTAGCGTAACGTTACAGCGGGGAAAAACTCCCAGGCTTGGCTGATTCTCCCGCTTTGCTCTGAGCGTGTGCTTTGCCGTGAGAGATGGGGATGGTGAGACAAGCTCGTGCAGACACTGACCTGCAGTGCTCTGTGTGCATGCAAAAACTTCCATTAACCCCTCCGGATCACCTGCATCAACAGAAGATCCCTGGCTCCTGCCGTCCCTGGCAGATCTAAATGGGCAGCTTGGAGGAAGAGTGTGGTTGGATAATAAATCACAGTTACAGATCCCTTTATTTGTCATAGTCAGATAATGTTGATTACCGTATTTGCAGATATTTTGATTTTATTTTGGTAGAAGTGAGACAGAATCGATAAAGCTTGCATTTCTCCAGGTAATTGTTCCAGAGCATGACGGTGTGTACCTGTGCAAATGCAATTTAACAGTATTTTAGAATGCTAATGGTGACTTAGACACGGTTTTAAAAATATTCAGGGGAATAAAGACTTTTTTCCTTAAAGAACTCAAACACGAACTAAATGATGTGATTCCAGAGCAACAATGCTTCTCCAGGGCTGTTTGTCACAGTTCAAGCACCAGTGGGGATGGGGAGGAGTTTGGGATCTGGGCACCTGGAAAAGGCATCGGCACAGAGACGAGCTGAGAAAAGTGAGGAATTGTGAGGTGCTGGTTTTGGCAGGGCTGCCCTGTGCTCTGGGGGGCTTTTCGGAGCCTCTATTCCCATTTACTTTTGGGAGGCCTTCGCTGGGTGAACACCTTACACCCAGAGACACCACTGTGTGTGCAGCCTGTTGTCAGGGCTACAGAGACTTGCAGATGTGCATGTGTGCAAAATTCTCAGCAAACCACCAGAGATTTTAGGTGGAGGATTTAAGGAGCACACCTCCTGTTATCACACACTTGTCACCTTCTGCTGGTGTGGTCGTGCAGGTTTCACCCCATCAGTCACTGCTGGCCTGGGCAGGGATGTTTTATGCTACGTGGGTGACCAGGCAGCTCCGTGCAGGGGAAGTTCATGGCTCCCTGTGTGTCTGGGGAGACACAATAAAGATGCTTTTACACCTGCCAGGTTCAGCAGAAAGGAGGAAATGACATCGATTTATTGACATTATCTCATTTATACACACGTCCCAACTCCACAAGGGATTGGAGAGCATGTCACTTCCTTCTCCATCCCACTGGAGAAGAAAGGTGCTCATTAAAGTTGTCATATCACAAAAGGAATGAAAACCAGAAAATACTGTTAAGTAAACACTGGCTATTATTTACATAAATCTGTGTGAAAAGAATTTGACTTTAAGGTTAAAAACAGAAGGCTTACAAAATTCCAGGGCAACATCCCTGTCCATGAAATCCGTGCCCACGTTGCCCCAGAACCCCTCCATGTGTGTGATAGGGTGTACAGGACATGCTTTACCCTCTGCCTCTTGTCAAAAGGTCCTTTCTGCCTCCACACACCATCCTCAATCCCGTGCGTAGCTCTTGGCTTTCTCAGCCTTTCAGCGTCCAAGTGATAACATCTGGTCTAGCACCGAAAGGGGAATAGCACTTGTAGGAGATCATCGGGAAAGAGATGAAACTCTGGGTTAGAGCTGGAGCCTGCAGTTAATTCCCTGCTCTCAAATGGTGTTTTCTGAGTAGGTGATAATCAGTAGGCCTTTCCCGATTAATTAAAGAGCTTTACAAAGCAAATGATGTGGAGAATATGCAGCCTGGGAGAGCAGTGGGTAGGAGAGGCTGTCGGTGCCTGTGTGATTTTCATCTGGTCTGACAGCCTGCCTCGGTGGGAGGAAAGGGGGAAGGAAAGTTCGCTCCTGGGAAACAGCTTGGGCCCTTTCCCCAGCTGATTTTGGGGCAGGAAGGGGGGTTTGTAAGGTGGAAAGTGGGTAAGACACTACATCGCTGGTTAACTGGGAAAGGTTGAGCCTGTAGTGGAGAAGCAAACCACAGTCATGCTTCTTCTACCAGTACAGTAGGAAGCAAGGTTGTGTCACCATCAAATATTAATGTGTGACCTCCAGATGATGCTTCAGAAACATACACCAGTGCTATTCATGTTTCTTTAAAATCCATGGGAGCTTTGCCACTGAATTCTATAAGAAAAAGATGATATTCCGAGATTGCTGATTTAAAAATTTTTCGTCAGTAGCACTGCAAAATGAAAAAAGTAAAAAAGAATTTTCAAAGCTGTAACTATTGCAAGAATCAAGCTTGGGTTTGAGGAGTTTTGGTGATGCTTATCTTTCTGCATGTCAGAAAAATTAACTCAGATGAATTCTGAGCTTGTTCTCCATCGTGCCTTTTACCATCTCTGCAGACTTTCTCCAAAGAGACTCAGCCTCTTGAATTAAGGGTCTTCCTGGGTGTAATTTTAGTTCTTTAAACTTCCAACTTCCCTGCTAACTTTTTAATGTTGGACTTGATAGTCTGAAAGGTCTTTTCCAACCTGAATGGTTCTGTGATTCTACCTGGTAAATGGGGAAGGTCTGGAGGTTTAATTGAGAAGAGAACCTACCTGCAAGGAGGCTTTTGTAAGAGGAAAACTTTATTTCCCAGGATGGGATCACATTATCCACCTTCAATCTTTTATCCATGTTTGGGACCTGGGTGAATGTGGCAGCACTAGGAATTAGTGTGTAGTGGCCAGGGAGGGTTGTTTGACACTAAGCTTTTACATTAAGACCGCAGGAAGCGTGCCTGGACTCTCAGCATGACTGTGATCAGATCCATATGAGGACAGGGATATCAAATTCCCCAGCTCTCCGCAAAAATGTTGTGATTAATCACGCTGAGAGTTGCAATTAGACCAAATAAAAGCAGCATGTTAAAGGAGCTAAAAAGGAGGTGATGTGAATGTTATTAACGAGCAGGAGCTTTTGGCTTTGTGGAGCTTGCTTGAAGTGTGTCAAACAAATAGACCCAAGATAAATGTAAAATCAGCTGACTGCATATTACCCTCGAGGATTTGAAATGAGTGTTGGGGAGGGGAAGAAAGATCGTAATTACCCAGAGGAAAAGGACTAAATCTATGGAGTGGAATAGTTATTCATGTTAATTGTGTCATCATCGCACAGATGCCGAAGGCGATGCGCTGTGAGGTTTTGCGTGCAGGCTGTACCAGGGGATGGTTAATGGGCTGGGCATTTACCTGCCCCTTAAAGGAGATGGGTCCGTCAGACCCCTTCTAAATGTTCATCCCTGCTGGAGGAGAGGTGTACAGGGATGAGGGAGTTGGGGATGGGGAATCCCAGCTGTTAGTACAGCACCATATTTGCAGAAAACATCCCAAACTTGGTTTGTCCTGTTTTCACCTGCTCTTCTGAAGCTTTTCTATCAGCAAAGTGATATAGCATTGATTAAGATATATTGTGGCTTAATTAAGCTGTCATGTAGCACCTTTTCTGCGACTTACTTAAACTTTGACAATAATGCTTAATCTGGCTTTCTTTGCCTGTTCTTCCTTTGGTTATAAACCTGGTATTGGGTGGATTTTATGTTGGCTCTTTCCAGCGTGTTTTATGGCTCTACAGCTTTCCTTATCTGTTTTTGTGCTGTGTGCTTGCAGAGATTTATGGGCTGAAGTATTAGATGCAGAGCAGGAAAGGGGGAAACAGAGCTAAACCCATTAAAATCCTGGAATCCAAGCATTGGAGGCATTAAGTCTCTCAAAGAAAAGAGAGGAAAGCCTGAACTAGGACATGTATGTGAAATCCCTGTGCTCTGGCCTCTGGAAAGAGCAGGCTGGGATTGTCATCCGTGTCCTGTGGTTCAGGCTGGGGAAGTTAGAATACTGGCAGTGGGGGACTGTGCAGGAGCTGCTCACTGTCACTGCAGTTACTGGCTCTACGTGTGCTTGTAGAGCTGGGATTTACAGGGTGCATTTAGGGGGTGTTACTGCTGGGGGGAATTGGTGATGAAAACTGAAGGGACTCTGAGCAACCTGGTTTAGTGAAAGTTGTCCCTGCCCGTGGCAGGGGTATTGAAACAAAGTGATCTTTGAGGTCCTCTCCAACCCAGACTATTCTGTGATTCTGAGACTTTCTGTGGGCCCAGACCCATCCCCCTGCATTGGGTTCACAGGCTGAAGTTCTGTCTTGAACAAAAAGTTTAGGCTTTACCTGTCTGCACACTGCTGGCTGACAGAAGAAATGGCTTTTGTCTGGACACTTCAGAGGAACAAACCTGCTCTGGGCTTTGAGGACAAGCTCTGCTGGTGCCCTGCCTCTGTCACTGCTCAGTGCTGGCCCTCAGGAAACTCCTTGCCTGCTTTGACATCCCCTTTGCCTCAGCCACGTGCGTGGCTTCCTCCTGCTTCCTCGGCCTCAAGGTCAAGTCTGCTCCTCTCTGTCTAATGGGTTTTTTGTCATATTTATTAGGTGTTTGCATGTATCTACCACTCAGCCTTTGAAGCTGTCCTCTACCCTACCTGAGTCTGGCTCATTCATCCGCACAGTTATGGGTTGAGTTTGGGTATTATCTGAGGCTGAATGCTGTAGTTATTAATTTGGGCTTCTTTAACTGGCCTTTAAAAATAAACTTAGATATTGCAGAACACTGAGGCAAACAAGGGCTGAGTACATTGGCTCCTGACCCCTTCCCAGCCAGGCTGAGCTGGCAAATGCCTCCTAACTACAGAGAACAAGTCATGTGCACTGTTATCCTGCCATAAAAACAAAAGACTCTTCTTTCCAAGTGATAAAGCCTGGGGTTCACAGTTTCTAGCTGAAGCAGACCAACAACTTTCAGCCTTTTTATTGCAGTTCTCCAAAACTCTTGCAATTCTCACTACTCAGCATTTTATTGCAGTGATTGTATCCTGTGCAGCTGACCTGGGCTGCTGCTGCTCTTCGTGTCCCCTGACACAGCCCACAGAGTGCTCTGGTGTTTATCTTGCTGATGGCACTGACTTCATCCAACTTGTCGAGTGCCTCCACATCTGCTTTCCAATGCCTCTTCCTTATTCTTGGGTGCAGCCACTTACCTGCCTAAATATCTCCCAAATGCTCATTTTAAGTAAAGCAATGTTAATCTGGAGCAGATGCCTAAGTGCATCTTGGAGAAAATTGCTCATGGCTGTGGACCTGTCATCGCTCCGCTCGCAGGGACGTTTTCCCTGGCTCATGTGGTGACCACCTGCAGCTGGTGGTAACACGCCGAGGGCTTCCACCTCCAAAATCCAACCTCTGTCTTTGTTCTCCCCCTCGTGAGGTCTCTTCCTGTGATCCAGGGCCTCGCATGTGCGTGGAGGCCGTACAGACCCATCTCCCACGTTTCTTTGTCTGGACACCGGCGCACACCTGACTCCTTTCTGCCTAAGAAATGTGTTATGGCAAGGCTCTGCCAGCTGTGTCTGCAGCAGCACTTGCTGGCTGCTTTTCTGACTCTCATCTCAACAGAGCTGATCTCCAGCTCACGTTGGCTGACCCATCTCTCAACCCCCCAAGCCTGAAGAAGCTACGATTTCTTGTGTGGTCCTTAGCTTTATACCTCTTCCTTGGAGCTCAGCTCCTGGAATGGTCCTTCCTTGCCTGTGCAGCTCTGAGGATCACTGGCACAGGTGAAATTTCAGCTGGTGTCAAGGAACAGACCTTGGGGAAGGTGGGAAGCCACACGGTACCCAGTGTAATAGCATGGGAATAGCTTTTCAAAAGATGCAGGTGGGAGTCCAGGCCCTCCAAGGCCAGGAGCAAACGAGAGATGTTGAAAGCAGCTTTTTACAAAATGAGCTGGCTTTTATTTATTCTTGTAGCCGCTGTAAGTCAAGGGAAAGGCCTTGAGTTTTTAATCAATATTTTGGTTTGCTTTGCTGCCTTGTGCAGACCCGTAAGGAGAGTGGTAACTCGCTCCCTGCTCCATCCTGATGGCTCTGCTGTCTCAACAATGATTAGATTCTTCCCTGTAGAAAGCAGGGGAGGTAGAAAAGGCTTTATAGGAAGAAGAGAAAACACCTCTTCTCACTCTCCTATTGATATACATCAAATTCAGGGGGAAGATTAGAAGATACAAAGTTGTTTCAGAACCGTAAGAGACTATTCTGATGAAACTTTCATGTCAGAGTTATGGTTTTTGTCTAGCATGAACATCTGTAATAGTTTTGAAAGCAGTGTGTCTCTCCTGAAAATATCAGAGTGTAGTGACATCTCAGGCGAGTGCCAGTATCAAGAGATGTGGGTAGATACTGTTCTATCAGATGTTTCCTTTGTAGACAGAAGTCCAAGAAAAGCCAGGCTTTTGCAGTGGAAGCAGAGGTCTGAGCCTTCCCCAGCTCCATGTCCAGCAGGGCCTGGAGGAGCTTTAAAGCAGACTATGAAAGGCAGCTGAGTGACACAATACTGTTCTTTGGAATCCAGCCCCCAGTGGCCTCCCTGCACCTCCCCTGGGGAGATTCTAAGTGCCCACAAAGTCAAAAGAAAGTCAAACCCCACCTGGAAGCCACATAACTTCATCATTCCAAGTTCACAAGTGATAAATTTGGTTTCCTTGGCCAGATGTGGAGAATGTTCAGAGTCATCTTTACCCAAAGAAACACTGGTGCTCTTGTTCTGGGCAGAACCTCACATTGTGCCCTCCTCTGCAGTCTTCTGGTCCAGCACTGGTTCATGGCTGTGACTCCTTGGTCCTGGGTACCATCTCCACGGTGATTGCAGCTCTTGGTGAATGCTAGGAAGTGTCAAATGTGACTGCAGTGCAGGGAGGAAAAATACACAGCTGGAAAATCAGTCAGAAGGACTTTTACCCAGGAGGGAGGCTCTGCTGCAGCTCTCTGTGGCTGGGTCTGCCCCCAGCTCTGAGCTGCTGTGCTTCCTCAGCATCACTCTCCAGCCCTCTCCTCTGTGCTAATTTGCAGCCCCGCTGGTTACATCTTTGCACACACGATTTCATGTGGCCAGAGATCCCCCAGCAGCCTCGATTTTCCTCTGACCCATCATATGGGAGAAATTTAAGACAGCTCAAGTGGACTTTGTTTATTTATTCTTCACCTCAGCCATCAGAGACTGCCAGTGCTGTGGTGTGAATTACAGTAAAACAAATAAATGCACTAATTGCTGCTGCTTTCTATTGGAAGTCATTCTTACTTATGAAAACATCTCAAAAGGTGTAGAAAGGAGACACATCCGGGCCAGACCAGGCAAATCAACTGGCTGTCTTAATGAACCATTAACACAGGCTGTTTTAAAATCCATGCTGAACCCAGGTGAAGTTCCCATATTGGCCTCTGAGCTTTGGGTAAAGCTCGTGATGTTCATCTTATTACAAGCACAGGAGTGTTGGTGAAATAGTGTGTACTGAAATGGAGGAAGAGCAAAACAAGGTAGAGGTAACTCAAGTTTATGCCGTGAAGGAATTCACACCCTCTGGAGTTGTATGCATGGCTGTAACCACGTTCTGCTGCAGCCTCCGAGCCAAAAAATTGACACAAAAAGAAAGGATGGGCTCGAGGGGGGAGGGGAAATGCTAATCACGATCTTTCCTTTCATATAAATGTGTTAATGGTTTAGTAAGTGTTTCCAAAAATGTCTGTGTGGGATTAAAATAGAAACCATGGCCAAGTTTAAAATGAGCTCTTGGACGGGGAGCAGACAGTGGTGTAAATCCTGGTGATCCAGTCCTGTCCAAGGCAGAGGGAAATGTGCAAATGCACATCCAGCACAGGAGGAAAGACAGGATGAAGTGTTTGTGCTGGGAACTTTCTGTTGGCTCTTTGGGGAGCTTGGTCATCCCAGCAAGCGGGAGCAGCGCTCCACATAAGCAAAAAGTACCACGTACCAAAGCATGTGAGGGTTGCCATGGAAATCAGGAGTTGTTTCTGAGAAAGCAGGAAAATCATGAATGATCTGGAAAACCACGGATTTTTCGAGCTTCCTGTCCTCTGCTGTGTAAAACCCCACCCCAGATTGTTGAATTCCTTTCTGGGAAGATGTCTGTCCCTGCTGCTGCTGCAGCTGCATGGGACAGCAGGTTGTACAAGCATTTATGGGGGGCACATAACCCACACTTTTCACTGCAGCTCTGGGCTTTGGCCCACTGGCTGGTCCAGAGGAGGAGGTAGGAACTATGACCAGGGCATGGAAAGTACCTGGGAAGCCTCTGCTATGGGTCACAGCAGGGTGTGACGAACCCCAGGCAGAAAAGCCCCCAAATTATCCATGAGTATCCCACCTGGAAGGCTTTTCCAGACTTGTTCGCAGGGGACAGAGTGAACCGGGAGATAGGATCAGAAAGCTGGGGATGGTTTCCATAACTCACCAGTGGCTGGTGGAGGATACCCTTGATGTAAAGGCTGGGAGGGGGGTGTAACATGCCAGAGGATCTGGGAAACCACTCCTGTGCCCAGTACCCACAGCATTCAGGGATCCACACCCCTGGTGAGCAGAAAAGACTGAGGAACTGGCTCCAGGACAGATCTGATGGAAGCCATGCTTAAATGAGTGTAATGATGCATGGAAGTAAAATGTTATTTTTGAGCTATAAGTTTAAATATATATAACAGTAACAAAGGCAGGAGATCTGCGTTGGGAATGCCAGCACGCTTGCTGCTTCCAAGGTTTTATTTTAAAGTCAGGATGCTGGAAATGCTGTTCAGCATGTTTCCAACGAGCTGCTAGGCCTCCTGGAAGTGCTAAGGCCATGTTTACTCAGAAACTGCAGGGTAGGTCCTGCTGGAGGCCGTTTGGGAGCTACTGACAGCCACAGGGTTTCACCTTTGCTTGCTGGGTGGCTGAACTCTCTGCAAAGCCACCCAAAGGACAGAGCCTGTGGGATGAACAGGATCCTCATTCCTGGGCAACAATGGGAGCAAAAGTCCTGGAAGCACTGACTGGACCTGCAGTTTTCCCACTGCCAGTCAGTGCCCCTGGGACAGGAGCATGTCCCCATTCTGGTCCATTCCAGGGACTCTGTTGCCTTCCTTGGCACTGCAGGGCAGTGTCCCAGCCCCTCTCAGCCCCTCACTGCTACTGCTGCAGCAGGAGCACAGTGACAGCAGGTCAGAGGTTTTTGTGGGTAGGACACAGCTACAGGGGTGGATCCACTGCTCCCACCATACAACTGGGATATTTTCGTTATCCGTGTGATTAACTTTCTGCTGTTGATTTCCACCTGTGGGCCTATAACCTCAAGCTGTCCATTTGCTACAGGTCTTAAAGCATCATCTTACAAGGAGAGAAAGAGTTTTCATTTATAATCCATGAGACCTATTCAGCGATGGCCTGTCCTCCTCCTCCCTCTGCCAACAGACCTCTAAGTGAACAAACAAATGTCTGGAAATACAGGCAATTTAGCTCGGAAGAGATATCATCAGTGAGGTTCAGAGGTTAATGGGCATGGAGAATTTATAACAACCCAGGCCTGTAAAAAAAAAGGGGGGGGAAAAAAAGGAAGAGGAGGAAAGAAAAAAATGAGTGGGTAGTAATCTAGTTGACATCTATTGTTCTTTGTATAACAGCTCATCTGTATTCTATCTGGTCCAGGGTATTGCAAAGAGAATTTAAAAACACATGTGTGCAAGCACACACCCACATCTATATATATATATATATATGCACATATAAACTGAAATACAATGAGGGAAAAAGCCCCTGTAAGTTTGAACCAACAACAGCAATCCATATATCTTTATTTGCTGCCAACATCCAAGTGCTGAACTCTCAAGGAGCCTGGATCTCTGCCATCATCTGTCCGTGTCTGATCTCTTTGGTAAATACGACGGCTGCCAAGAATGAGGCAAACGAAAAGCGCTCGCAGATTAGAAAGAAACACATGGCAGCCACTGACCTGCTGAAATCATAAAATACATCATGAAGTAAGAAAAGAGGGGAAACAAATCATCCTCTCAGGGACTGCCCATCTGCTCGCATAAAGCCGCAATCATTATTGCAAATAAATACGTTCAGACCAGAGAAGTCTGGGAATAATTTGGGGGAGGTGGGTACCTTTTTGTGTGTGTCTTTGGAACCCTCTGGAAATTTTCCTACATAAACAAGGTGAGATCATCGTCCAGAAATAGATATCTATCAATTAATTATGTAGGGAGCGAATCTTTATTTTATAGGTACAATTAGGGGAAAAAAATATTCCAAGACAGGATGGGGCCGTAGCATTGGAAAGGAACTCCCATGGAAATTGCAGGTCCATGTTTTTCCAATGAAGGATGGATCAGTATTTATCATCTGAAAGACTCTGCAGTGTGATTAGTGGCTGTGTTTTTGCTATGAAGTGAAAAGATACACATCTTGCTTTGCCTTTTTATTCCCTTGGTGTTCCACAGGGATTTCTGCAGGTATTAGATTCAATGCAAAGATCCTACTTGGGTTGGTTTGGGGTTAGATTTTTTTGTTGGTGGGGTTTTTCAGGTTTTTTAAGACATAACAGATTAAATTTGACTGGAGCCTGCTAGGAGCTTGGTGCAGTACATGTGTCCTCCTAAAATCCAGGATTGCGGGCTGAATGAGGGCTGATTCAAACATGCAGGACAAGAAGGCTGAAAACAGGAGCTACTTTAAGAAGCTGGTTATCTCCTTTCTCCCCCTTTGTTCTTTTCCACCAAACTGCACTGAAAACTTTTACTTTAAGTGTTATCCTGTGTTTGATGGTACTCCATTCCTGCCCAAGACAAAGTTGCAGGTACAAGGCGTTTTGTAACTTGGGAATATTTCCCTTAATATGCACAAGGGAATGTTCAGTGCAGCCTGATTAGGATGGACTGAGCCTGCAGTGGGTCTGTGAGTTCCCTCGTGTTCCCACCACAGGACTCAAACCTCGTGTTCTGGGTGAGGAGAAAAACACTCGAGGGCAGGATTTCGTATGGAGACCTGTGAGGGGAATGTGTTCTGTGCATCCCCATCTCCCGTGGGAGGCATCTGGTGGTATCTGAGGAAATCAAAGGAATGGATTTTGTGGTTATTTAACCAGGTATGTTTCTGAAATGCAAGGTTTCAAAATCACCAGAACAGAGAGAAAAAGGTGGTTTTACAGGTTTACTCCTTCCCATCTGGGTAAGCAGCTAAGATCATGGTGCTGGCATCTCCAAGCTCTACCCCGGACCTGTTGTGTATCTGCACACACATGCAGACAAACCTGAGAGGTGTTTGGTGTCAGGGTGATGGCAGAAACACTCACCTGAGGTTGCTCTGTCCCAGTGGTTTGGTTACCTGGCTGTGCTCGTGTGCAGGTTGTGCCTCACGGGTGTCTTTCTGCTGTCCCGGGAGGTGTCCGAGGTAGCCCTGTGTGGTGTGCAGCCACCTTTGAGCTGCAAACCCAACTGCTCCTGTCACACCTGGCTGGTGGTTCTGGTAGGGGATGTGTGCTCAGAGCTGTTTGAACTGGGAAAAACACCAAACCACCCCGAACAGGCCTTTTCATGGTGCACTACAGACCCCCATGTGCGGCACCAAACCTGTGTGCTCCAGGCTCTGCTTGATATAACCCAAATTTCTTTGTCTCTTTTACCATTCAGTGATGCTAAAATCCCAGGTTTTGAGAGGTAACATGTTCCTGGATGTTCAGTAGATCTCTCAAGAGCCCATGTGAAATGTAGGGCAGGATGAGAAGGAACTGGCCAGCTGCCCCTGGGCAGCCTGCAGCTCCACCCCAGTCCACTTGCTTCCCCTTGGAGTGGGGATGTGAAAGAGCAGGAAAATGCTTTAAGCCTTAGCGACTAAACAAATCCACAAATTCATAACCTTCCCAGTCTCTTTTCAGGGTTTCAAGAGTTAAAAGAGCAGCAGTTATACCAAGAGAGACTTAGCTACAAGATGACTTAGCAGAGTCAGGAAGAAAATGAGGAAAAATTCCCCAGCTCTGAGTACAGGCTGGCTCCGTGACCCCTATTTTCTGGGAAAGCCAGCAGGGTAGTGGAATCTTGTCACAATGTGCTAATGTATAGGTTCCTCCCCAACATCTAAAATTGAAGATTTCACGCCTGGTGCCAAGCAGCTCTAAAAGAGGGGTTTCCCATCCCTGTCGGCTGCTGCTCTTGCTATGCTGTTGTGCCTTTAAAACTGCTTGAAGGATCCCAGCTTTCTGCCTTCTCTGAGTTTATTTTTAATACTTTTCAGCTTTCCACTCTCCGGCTTTACCTCCAGATTCCCCTGGGAGTATTTTCCGTGGGTAAATCCCAGTGCAGGCCACAGTGTCCCCCCTGTGCAGGAGACAACCCACTGCAGTGGGTACCCGGCCACTCTTCCTGCTTGGTTATAAAACCAGAGGGTGTTTTAGCATAATCCCCTGAGCATTTGTTAGTCTGTATTATTTCCCTCGGATTTATGATTATCTTTACACACTTTGCAGTTATTTTCTGATCTTGTAATTCTCTTAGCTTCTCCTAATATTCAAGCTAAGGTGATGAATTACACCTTTGCTTAACCCTTTGCCTGCTGTTGGCAGGGAAACCTGGTGGTGTCCTCTTCTTCTCTTGTCCTACAGGGCTGGAATTTCTGGCTTGTGTTTTCAGTAGATGGCTCTTTACCAGTATTTATTAGTTTGTGGAATGGCAGAAATTAAATTTTTCTCTTTGACTTGCTTCATGCCAAAGTTTTTATCCTTAGTGACAATAGGAATCTAGATATATAACATGAGCTGCAATATGTCATCTTCTGAAAATAATGATCCAGCCTATTTATCATATTTTTAGTTTCCTCTTTATGGATCCCAGGGGGTGCTCTGTTTTGTTTTCCTTTGGTTTTTTGTCTTCGTTCCAAGAACAGTGATGAAATGACATATCTTTCTTATTCCCTCGAGATCCTGGGCTTGCATGCGTGCTGTGCTACAAAAGTTAAAGCTCCTCATTCCCTCAGGGAATGTTGTCTCCCAGTTGCTCAAGCCTTCATGGGGCTTTGTGCCAAACTGTGCTGGATAGCACGTTCCAGCTCTTGTAAAGCCAAGGATGGGGATTAGAATGTTGGGATTTTGCTCCAGGCTCCCTTAGCCTTGCTCCTGAGGATCCTTCTCCCAGGAGCTTATACCTCAGGTGCTGGTTTCCACCTCACTCCCCCTTGCTGATACAAAATCCAGCAGAGCTGGGGCCCTCACCTGGCTTAAAAATAATCCTGCACTACAGTAAGGAGCAAGGATTTGACTCCAGTAAGCCCTGCGGCTGCTTTCCCTCTCCTGCCTCCCAAAACACCCTTCCAGTGCAAAAGCAGGGGTGGTGGAGGGGGATTTGCCCGTGGGGGCTGCGGTGCCAGCGGCTCCCCGGCACAGCCGGGAGCACGGCTCCAGGAATTGCTGCAGGAGGGATTGCTCTGGGGACACTGCCTGCTCCCTGCTCCCCCACTCGTGTCCCACACCACCCCACCCATTCATGTCCCAGCCTGCAAGTTACTTTGTTAATTGCATCGCTGAAATGAGCTGATTTTTTGAGAGGGGAAAATTTCTCTATGTTTTTGGTACATAGGAATATCCCAAATAGGCTTTGCCAGGAGAAGGTGTTGGTGGGATGGCACCTCTGTGCTGCTTCTGAGCAGCTCTGGCAGCATCTTAGAGGGGCTTCACCAAGATGACCCAGCGCTCTGGGGGGGCTGTGTTGCAGCCCTCATTTTCCTTAATGGTGAAATTATTTAAGGCTGCTAACCCAAATTTTCAGGTAGCTGTTTAACCATGGTCATTTTAAACAGAGATAAGTGCGGGCTGTCAAGATCTTGCTGAAAATGAAGCAAATCCTGGTGATACGAAGTGGTCCCAGGCTTGCTGGGGAGGTGACCCTCCAGCCCACAGCCCTGTGGGTGGGGTGCTGAGGTGAGATTGCCCAGTTCTGGTCCAAGGCAGGAAGGGGACACTAGAATCATTATGATTGGAAAAAACCTCTGAGATCCTCGAGTCTAACCATTAACCCAGCAGTGCCACATCTGAGTTTCTCTCTGAGTGGGGTGCACATCGGGCTGAGCTGCACTGAGGCTGCTGCAAGGATTGCTTGAAAACCCAAGCAGATCCTGTGTGTGTTCTCTCCTGCACCTCTCGCAGCTCCTTTGGGTGGTTTAAGGGAAAGCTGATCCCATGCCAGATCCATGCTGATGAACCATGTTGGGCTGTTATGAAAATCATTGCATTATGAAGCATAACATTGGCAAAGGTTTTCTTCTTTAATAGTGCATCCTGGGGAAATGATACGTCTCACTTCAGCTGAGAGCAAAAGCTTGCTTCGAGCCCCCAGCTATTTAAGCGTGTTCCCTTTCCCATATGGCTGTGATGGGAGATGGAGGCAGGCCAGAAATGTGGATCTGAGCTGTCCTCCTGCCCTGATGCTGGGCATGGATCAGACCCTTGCTTCCTCTGTGTTAAAGGAGGTGACCTGGCTTTGCTGAAGAGTTTATGGCTGCTGGGTTGATGTGCTCCCATACACAAACCCAGCGTCCTTTCTGTGCAAACAGAATGATTTCTGCTTAAAACAAAAATTCAACTAATCTCTGTATCAGATGATAGACCCCAGGATATACATGAAGGTTCAGGGACCTCTTTAGTCTTCCAGCCATGTAGGAAAAGGCATGGTGTGCTCTTCAGAAACATCTGAAGACATAACAGAAGCACCATGTGGAGCTGGATTAGGGAGCTCTGCGCTGCTGTTGGAGTGAAGTGATGGCCATCCCTGCCAAAAGCAGGGACAAACTCCTGGCAGCGAGGGCTGGGGGCAGCAGCAGAGCAGGAAGACTTGGATTAATTGAGACAAAAACGCTGAGCTCCGCTGTGCCAAAGTCAGGAGAGAATGTTCTTCTGTGCAGGCTAGTATGCCTTAATAACCTCATTAGGCATAGAGGCACTCGATAGACAAAGCACTTCCTTCATTCTTTAAGAGAATTTCAAGATTTGAGGGCAAATCAAGGATTAGCAGGCCTTTCAAAGGCTTAGGGAAGCATTTTGTGTGGCTGGGATTAAATTACATTTTTATCAGGCTGTAGAAATGGGCTCTGCTTCCGCCTCCCAGCGTGTGACAGGCTGGGCTGGTGTGGGGCTGAGTCCCACTGGCAACATCAGCCCTTGGTCCAGCACTGAGCTCAGGAGATCCTGCCCCAGTGCTGGTCGGGGATGAGCTAGAGAAACCCTCAGGAGCTGGGGAAGAGAGCATTTAACCATCCTCTGCCTCCACCCCAGCCCAAACCCAGCCTTTGTCTTCTCCATCTTGCAATGGGGAGTGCCCTGTCTGGGGGTTATCCAAAATGAAGGACTTTTGCAAAAAAGAGCACCCAAAACTCAGGAAACACCTGTGTGTTTGCACTCTGGCAAATCCTGAGGATTCTCCTAAAGAAAAGGCCATTGATCTGTGCCAAATAGTTAATTACAAGGAGTCTGCAACCCTGCTAACCCTGTTCTGCTTCCTCTGACCTGGCTTTGCTGAATTTGGCAGAGGATGTCCCATTTGTTTTGGTGAGAGCAGTAAAGAGAGACTGGATCACTCTAGGAACACCTCTTAGGAGCCTTTAATCACTCTAAAAAGCAAAGGCCAGTCCTGTGCCTGCAGAGCAGCTGGTCACAGAGCTGTCCTGGTGGGACAACATTGTAATACAAGCAATAGCAACACCAGGAGCCGGATCAGCTCCCTTGGCTGTGGATGAAATCCCCTGTCTGTGGACAGGGCACAGCTGTAATCATGCCAATTGCTTGCTTTATTTTAAGCTGCCTGGTTTAACATTGTCATTGTAATTGAGCTTTGCCATAGTAAAAAACAGGTTGGAGGTGCACCTGGGGATGGGGTGGTAGATCCGTGCCTGCCTTGAGGGAGAGGGAAGAGATTAGCTGACCTAACAGTGTCTGTTGGTGTGTGTGTATTTATTTATAGATACAAATACTCAAAGAAGAAGGTTCTGACCACTTTCCGTGCCCTTTGACCACGTGCTGTGCTATTTCAAGCAAATTGGAGCATGAGACCAATAGAACAAACTGCAATTTGCTTAGCAAACATTTGCAGAAGCAGAAACCAGGCTCAGCTTCTTGATGCAACAGGATATAACCCCACATACTGAGGGGAGGGGAAGGAACCTTACAGCTGTGCCGAGCCCCTGTGGCAGGGAAGAGACTTTTGGGCTCTGTGGGCTTTGCAGTGATATAAAAGACCATTTTTGAAAAATCACAGCTCGTTCACATTAGGGCTTTGGACAGGTGTTAAAATCCTTACCACAGCCCGTCTTGTGCGTCTGCGTAGCTGGTCTGGGTTCGCCTGCCCGGACCGCCTGTCTCTTCAGCTCTAACTTTATTCTTTGCTTACGTTTCCCTAAACGCCTTGGGCAAACAAATGTAGTTCTCTTAATGAAAAATGCATATATTTTGGTTAAATGGATCTCGCTGTCACTGCGTTGCTGCCTTCCCCTCAGTCAGGGCTTGCTAACAGGCTGGGCTCCACACATGTGCCGAATCTATCATCTGTCACGAGTGTGCACCGAGGCATGTAAGGACCCAGCACTAACTCTATTTCCTAGCAACCGGAGGAAACCATCACACACACCACTATTTTTCCTCTGTCAGCAGGATTGCTCCAATTTATGTAACCTACAAAATGTGTGTTATCGCCACAATAAACCATATATTCCGAGGTGTTATTTACAGCCAGATAATCACAGCCCTGCAGGCCTGGTGCCTGATATGTCCTTGCTTGGGACCTCAGTTCTTTGGAAACCCCATAGAAATGTCATCCAGGGCTTCTTTGACAATGGCACTAACCACTTAATTATTGAGGGAGGTATCAAGTGGTGTGTGGCATGCTGGAGTATGAAAAAGTAGCTGAAACCACACGGTGCTGAAGGGCCTTCATCTGCAGGCTACAAAGGAGTAGCTATAACTGTGAATAACTGGGTGGGATGCATCCAAAGGGGCTGCTGGTGATGCTTAGCTCTCAAAAATGAGAAAGATGAAAGTATGGAGGGGCAAATTCATTGTAGGGAATGTCTAGAAACAAGGTTAGTTGGTGACTAGCCCCGCTGCTGAATACCTGTGTTGTGATGAGGCTGACAGGATGGGACATTGCTCCAGGACAGGAGCATCTCTGCACAGGCTGCTCGGTGCCTCTGCAAAAAAAAAGGGGTGTTTAAGTCTTGCAGAGAATGATCTCTTGGGGAATTTGTCCCTTGTGGCGTCCTTAACCCCAGCACCCCATCCTGCAGGGTGGCCCCTGTGCCCAAGTGGAGTCAGTGGAAGGCTGGGGAGGAGCGGGTGCCACCTGCCAGCGCAGGATGCTGATCCAATTAACTTTTCTAGAAGAAAAAGGGCTTCTGGCTCTTTGGCGCATTTGCAAATCACAAGAAGCAAATGATTCAATCAACAGATGAATATCAAGCAACCTTAGTGAGCGGCTTCTGCATCATGAGCCTGTTTAACAGCAGATTGAGCTGCAGATTAGTGAGACATTAGAGCACAGTGTGATGCATCACAGCGTAAATGGGAAGGCTGAAATCAGCACGAGTTTCCTGGAGAGCCGCTTTATTTTCCTGTAATGCCAAGCCCATTATAGCCCAAAGGTTCTTAAATAACTCTTCTTGCAATAGATAATAATACAGACTATGGAAGAAATTGAAGGAATACAAAAGGAGGTAGAGCTGCGGTGAAGGAAACACCATTTGCAGAGGGTTCAGTAGAGTGGGAACACTGTGCAGCAGGAGAGTGCTAGGAAATTCACAGGGGCTCATTATGTGAGCCTTGCCATGGTCTGATCCAGGGTGCCCCATGGGACACCTGCTCTGACCAAACACCCTCCCAACACCCTACCCCTCCTTCCAGTGTGAGGAGGCACACTCAGCACAGATGAATCCACCTCCAGCCTCCACAGCGGCTGTGATAATGATGATGTAGGGGGAGTATCACATCAATTTTAGGTCTGAGGCTCACAGAGGAGCTGGCAGTGCCAGCCTGAACCTCCACACCACCCATGCCAGCTGCAGCCAGCGCCGGGGCATTTGGATCGTGACAGTGATGCAGAAGGTGCTCGTGCTGTGAGCGTGATGAATGTCTCACCTTCAGGATGCATAAAGGCACCCATTGCGTCAGGTAAACAGGAGTGTGGCGGGCTGGGGAGTTTTTGTTTGCTCATTTGTTAGCTATTCAACTCGAAATAGAGGAGCCTATTTACACATGTAGCTTATTATTCGAAAGTAGGCAGCATGATGCATAATGCGGCCTCCCAGTCAGAGCAGAGCGTCATGATAATGACAAACAAGCCTGGGAATGTAAGGTAATGCTTGTTTTTCTTGGCTGAAGCTGCTCCCTATTGAGGTAGCAGCTTTGCCAGCTGAGAGAGAAGCAAAGTGCAGAATAGGTGTTGACACACATCCCTGGCATGCTGCTGGGGGTTGAAAGGACTGGTTGGCCCTGGTGCTGCTGGTGACACCGTGCTGGCTGTGACCACCCCGGGAGTGAGGTGTGCACCAAAGCCTGCTCCAAACCCCAGCAGCCAGGGCTGCAAGGGGAAGCTCTGGCAGGTCTCTGAAGTCCAAACTGCAGGGTGGTGGTGGGCAGCACTCACCCTCCCCTTCCAGCTGCCCTAAAGGTGGTCCTTTCCCCAGTTCTGAGGGTGTGTGCACAAGGAGCTTTGTGGTGACCTGGGAAGGGGAAGTGAGCAGCTTAAGAATAACAACCTGAGAACTTAAAAATCCCCACAGGATTATTTTTAGCTCGCAGCAGCTCCTGATGTGATTCACCATGTGGCCTGTGTATGGCTGACTCAGCCCGGCTGAGGACGTGATGCAGGGAGAGGGATGGATGGTGGGGATGGTGCAGAACTACTGGAGCTCCCCTGGCCCCTTCAGGAAGTCCTGGTCCAATGAACTCTTTTAGCTGGAGCTGAGTTACACTGGGATCTTGGCAGCAAGGCTGGTGTAAGAAATTCCACTAGCTGGAATAAGGTAGAAAGGGTGATTTAAACTGGTCCAGATAACTGCAGCTGTGCCCAAGGCGTGCAGCAGAGCAACCTGGTGTGAATTAACTCTGTGTCCAGGCAGTGCCTGGCACTGAAGGATGGAGAGCCATCATCTGAGCAGATTCAAATTGGGCACCCTGTTCCAGGCAGGAACCAGATGGGAAGCATCAGCAGGTTGGTGTTGCCCTGGTTTTTGCTAAGCCTTCTGTTTTAACCTTGGAGTCAGATTCTTTCACACAGTTTCATGTAAATAATAGCCAGTGTTTAGTTAACGGTATTTTCTGTTTTTCATTCCATTTGTGATAAGAGAACTTTGATGAGCATCTTTCTTCTCCAGTGGGATTGAGAAGGAAGTGACATGTCCTCCAATCCCTTGTGGAGTTGGGACATGTATAAGAATGTGAGATATGTCAATAGTAAAGGTCATTCCCTCCTTCCTGCTGAACCTGGCAGGTGTGAGAGCCTCTTTATTGTGTCATCCCAGACACAGGTTGGGGTGGCTTGGCTGAGTAGAACGGCCATAGCTGGAGAAGGAGAAGGGAAGAGAGCAGCTCTCGATATCCTGCCAGCCCAAACCTGTTTCCCTGTGGATATGTGAAGGCCTCTGCTTGAAGCATAGGTGAGAGTGATGAGGAGTGGGTCTCAAGAAACTCCAGGCAGATTGCTCATACCCTGGTGTCAGAGGAAGAGGAAGTGACTGTGACAAAAAGCACCTCTTTGTCCTCATGCAAACCTCATTCTTTGGCCAAAAAATATACTCAGCATCAGCTCTCCTCTCTGTTGGGAGGAGGCAGTGTTAGGTTGGCTATCAGGAAAAGGTTCTTCCCCCAGAGGGTGGTGGGGCACTGAACGGGTTCCTCACAGCAGTGGTCACAGTCTCAAAGCTGCCAGAGCTCCAGGAGCATTTGGACAATACTCTCAAGGGTCATGGTGTGATTCATGAGGATGGTCAGTGCCGGGCCAGGAGTTGGATTTGATGATCCTCGTGGGTCTCTTCCAACTCAGGATATTCTGTGATTCTAACCTCTTTTCTTTAAACTCTCTCCAGGACATTATGTGCAGTTTCTCCATCTTTTCTTACCCTTCAGCCCCCTGCACTAAATTAAGAGACTGTTTTGGCACACCATATTTTTTAAGCACTCTAGGGTGTTTCAGGGGGTTTTGGAGGCTTTCCTTGCTTCTCCCTTACAAAGCCCAGGTGCCAAGGCTGGTCTGGGTGCCTGATGAAAGCCGAGGGGCTCCTCTGTGCCTACAGCATTTTCTGCTCTTGCACTCTTTCCCACTGAGTGATTTCAGCGTGTAACAGCATTACCGGGGCTTTGGCTTTGTTGAAACAGTTGCAGCAAATTAAACTTTCTCCGGGGCCATAAGAGCATGTGTGCGCTTGGAGCGAGCGCGGGATCTGCCACCCTCTCGGGCTGCTTTCCAGCCCCTTGGAGCTCGCGGTTGTTGGACCGATTCCCTGAAGGATTCATTTACCTCTGTTTACAGCTCAGCCACTCATTTCCCTCAGGCTTCTGTAGATGAAGCTGGGCTGCTTTTAGTGCAGAGGCTGCTGAGGGCAGGAGAGAGCAGAGGGAATCCCTCTCCCACGTCTTCTTGCTTGCACCTCTCATTTCAGTGGAATGCTGAAATTTCTTTCTTCTGGCTGCTGCTCGAGTGGGGCAGATCCAACCCTCAGTGAGTGATTTACGTGCAGTGATTCTGAGGATAATCATGTTTTAAATGCAGATGATCAGGCTGGCTTTTGCAGAAAGCCCAGAAATATGCGGAGCAGCTCCGGAACATGCCGCAACCCCGCCTGTGCCAGGCTGCACTCTGCTTTGGGACGGGGCTTTTTTGTGAAAAACAAACAGCCTGTTCCTTATAGAAAATATGACTTTATGCTTTAATTGCATCCCCTTTCCCTCCCACAAGCACAGCACAATCCAGATTCCCCCCAGGACTTTCACAAGCCCTTCCAAGGAGGAAAGGATCAGCAAGACAAAGTTTGCTGCAAACTCCACATTTATTTTGAAGTGTTTCCGTCTTGCGCCGATACCCATCTGTGTATTTCTGTGTAAGCATCTTCAAATCGAAGCTCTGATGTGCTAAAATATGTCCTAGACAGTTTTGATGAGATACGACACTCCCAGATATGCATGTTAATGATAGGCTGACTCCCAAATTCCTGCTGTCTGGGTAACCTGGGAGTAGGGAAGGCTCAACCCCAAATACTGTCAGTACAGGGCACTAAGCTGGTCTCCCCATCTGGACAGGACATGCTAAGGTGAAAGCATTCTCTTGATTACATTTTTTTCTCCAATATGGTATTTTTGAAGAAAGCCTGCATTCATTATCTTCTATTCAGGGCTCTATTTTACTAACTCCAGGTGACCAGTGTACACTAGATGGGTTCCTCTAAAGTTCCTTGAAGCTCCTGAGGTGTCATCTCTAGGTGGCTGGGATTTGCTCATCCCCAGTGCCCAGGCTGCTCCACGCTCCTGCCCCTCCCAGCCTTACATGAGAGCAGCAGGCAGGGGGTAGGAAATAAGGACCTGATCATTACCTTCAGTGTTTACTTCCATTTGTCCAATATCCAAAATGATCCAGTGACATGAGTAAAAGTGTTCAAATTCAATCCATTTCCAACCAGGTATAATGGACTAGAGCCCAGATCTCTGAGGGTATTTAGGGGTCTGACTGCTCTGGATTGAATCTGGGTCCATGTTTCTGACCAAAGTCACTTTAATAAGGAAAAAAATAGACTACAATAGTAACTAGTTTTAAAAGTCAAATTAATTTTTGTGCAACACGTGACCTTTAACAATACCTGCATCCCTTGCACTGCTCCTATGTGGATTACCAATGCTGCACAGGTGCTGCATAGACTTTCTGCATCTGAGCATCTGTCCGAAGCTGTTTGTCATTAGTTTTGTGTTCCTGGTGCTGTCTGTCCTCTGCTAAGCCTGAGACATTTCAGTGGTTCATGTCAGCTGTTCTGAGCTGTGTCAGGAGGATGGAGCACAGGGCAGGATGGGGTGGGGTGCTCAGTTTGAGAAGGGCTGGAGCTGATGCTGAGCTAAGAGCTTGGGGCAGCCTCAGTGGATTCAGGATGGTCTTACAGGTGCCTGTCATGGACAACCAACCTCCACCATCTTCCTAGATATGGGCATTTTCCTTTATTTTGCCTGCTCCCTACTTATTTCAAAATGGGTTGTTTAGTAACAACACTTTTGTATCCCTGCTTAGCTCAGGAGGTGTAGTTTGAGCTGCTGATGCGGTCCTTGCTGGGCTCTGAGCTGGCCAGGACTCGGCTGTGAGCATTCCTTCACATCCTTCCCCAGACAGGACGGGACTGGTGGCTGGCAGGTGGTGCAGAGGTAAAAGTGTATTGAGGATCACAAGCAGAGCTCTGTCCCAGGCAGCAGCACTTTGTAGCAATTCATTTTACCTTGATGTGCACTGGACACTCAAGAACTGGGGCAAACTGCAGCCAGCTCTGGGTATAATGTGGGATTTCAGTGAGCAGATCTGCTCAAGCCTTTGAACAGCAAAGCACATCTTTGTACCTGCATGTTCGTGTGCAAGACATAAGCTGAAATCCTTGGGCAATTCACGGGTTCATGCTGCTCATCAGTGACTCCTCCAGAAGACACACAATGATTCCTGGAGGTCCTCCCCCAACCCGACTTGTTAGTCCTGCTCCAGTGTCTCTCCGGTTTTGCTGCTGCTGTTGTTGTTGTTAATAAGTAGCCTGTGAAACCCTGGGAGGCAAATAAATATTTTGGTGGAGTTGGGCCGAGGAACCTTTCTTCATTTCCATGGTAACTACTTCCACTCTTTTGGGAAGCACATTTTCCAGGCAGCGGATTTGTCGACCTCGCTGTGCCAGGGGGGATGACAGGGCAGGTGGAGATAACGCCTTGACAGGAACGGTGTCGGTGCCCTGCGATGTCCTCGGGGTGTTCGGAGGTCGCATCCCCTGCCGGGGTCCTGCGTGGCACCGCAGCCGCGCTCGGCAGGGAGATGGAGCCGTGCCGGGAGGTGGTTTGGGCTGGCACCGCTCCCCTCGCTGCGAGCGCCTCCGGCTGCTCTGCACCAGCGCTGGCAGCTGGGAATTCTCTGCCGCGGAAGGCTTTTGCTCACAGTTTAAGCAGAAATGATGCGGCGCGGGCGGCCGTGCCCTGCAGCGGCGGGGAGCCGGCGCTCGCAGCGCTCCAGCCCCTTCCTGCGGCTCCTCCCGCGGCTTTGGGGACAGGCTGCCGCCGGTCGCTCCTGTCCTCTCCTGCTGACACCTCTTCGCCGGGAGCTCCAGCCGCTGGTGGATAACCATAATCGTGTTTTATGCCCTTTGCTGGAGGCTCACCAAAGCGCATTAGTTTGCATGAGCTTCATACGCAATTTGCTGGCAAATGAGGTGCAGCCACCTCTCGTGCGGACCTGAAAGCCTCCGAGCTGGGAGTGAGAAATAATAAAGCCGATGGGTGAGAGTGCAAGCGAAGCTGGATGTGAGAGGGAATGGAGAAGCAGAGCGAGAGCATCTTTCTGCCGGGAGCAGCACCGTGGCTCTGGCTGCTGCACTGCCATTGGGCCACTGTCAAATTTGAGGAGGAAAAATCAGCTTGCGTGATTGCGTATCCATTTCAGTCCCCTCCCTGCCTCCAGGGTGACTGCCTGATGACTGGGAGGACCTTAGCCCCCTCCAGACCTTCTCCCATCCTGGGGACCCCACCAAGCACAGTGCAGTGGGGTTTGGAGAGGTACCTTGAGCCTTGCAGTGCAGCCTCCTGTGCCTGACATTTCCCAGGCACAGCTGGCTCCACACTGAGCTTCAAATCAAAGTTAGGATGCAAAGGCTCAGGTTTAAAGGCTTAAAAGTACATTGGTGCAGTATTTGGGCTGTAATTAGATGAAGTGCTGCCTTTCCTCTGCCCTGTGGGAGCTGGGCACACAGGAGTGGTATGGACACTTGTCCTGCTGGATCCCAGATGTTTCTGACCTCTACAAGGCAAAGCCGAACAAATATAAGATCCTTAAGTTCAGAGGTCATTAATAAATATAGGGAAAAAGAGGATTAGCTTGATAAAATCAAAACAGAATTTTCTTCAGCTAAAATGGGAACAAAAAAATTAGTCTTGTATCAAATCAAATGTTTCATTTGACCTGGAGCAGGGTTGTCCCTTCCTTTCAAACCTAATTTACCTTTCCATTAAAATCTTTTTAAATTCAGCTTCATCATAAATCACAATTTAATTTAGAAATAAGCAATTTAAGGTTTAAAGAGTCAGAAATTTCAGATCTGATTGTCAGAAACTTTGTCACAAAGGAGGGATTTCTGTTCTCAAGTTGGCAGACCTTTGTGCTCAGCCATTAACTTCCTCTGTGGCAGATCCCATGGAGTTTTCACTTCTCACTGGGTTTGTGGCTCTGCCCAAAATAACAATACTCACAGCAAAAAGGTTTGGTGCTGGATCTGAGCACGATCCCACAAACAGGGAGTGTGCAAACTCAAGGCTCTCATCCCTGCTTCTCAGGGACCACTGGGGACCTACAACAGACCTGAGCCCAGGTGTTGTGTGCATGATGCCTCTAATAATGAGTAGATGATAACTTTCTGATTGAATAATGAGAAAGGTGGGAGTCACAAGGTTGTGACACTGATTTCTGATTTGCAAAATTGCACACAATCCTTTGAAACAAATGGCCACATAGAAGTGTCCCAGGCCAAAGTGATCAAGGCCAGGTTGGATGGGGCTCTGAACCTGTCTAGTGGAAGGTGCCCCTGCCCATGGAAGGGTTGATCTTTAAGTTCCCTTTCAACTCAAACCAGCCTATAATTCTATGATTCTGTAAATAAATTCATGAAAGACAGCTTTGGGCTACAATCTGCATTTGAGCTGGGTTTAATACCTGTTTCTACCTCAGTCCCTTTATGGCAGGAGACCCCTAAACCTGAACAGTCAGGTGGCCTGTTTTATTCAAGAAGATAGTGTTGTTTAAGAGTGTGAGGAATAAGCTCATCCAGTGCTTCTGTGCACAAACCTGTGCAAGGTCACCTTTGCAGCAACTGGGGATTTTTCCTACCTGTTAAGGGAGCAGTTTCCCCTCCTGGGATGCTTTGCTTGGGGTCTCCATCTCTTTCCCAGGAAGCTTTAAATAAATGACTTTTAATAAGTAAGATTTACATCAGCAGGGTCGATAGGGGTGTTATCTTCCCTTCTCTCCTGCAAGTCACAGTCTCTGCTCACATCCACAGGCATCAGTCTGCTGGGAATGCTGTGCCTGCCTGGGGTGCTCTGCCAGGCCAAGCCACCACAGGCAAGGGACCGTCACCAAAAGACACAGGATGGACTTTGACACTGCATTTGATCTGCACGTGAGGCTTTCTGCTTTCAAGGGGAAAATCTGTCTATTATAATTTCCTGCCAGTGGGTAAACTGTGCTTGTCAGCTCTCGTTAGGAAAAGGGCCCTTCCTGGGAGCTGGGTTTGCTGAGGCCGTGCATCTGTCTCGCCACAGGAGGCCTGCAGCCCTGGCTGAGTGTTGTCACTTGTACTTCAATTTCCAGGTCAGACCCAACAAATTGCTCCTCGTTCATAAAAGGTGAATACGATGGTCCCACGGGCAGTAAGTCTGGGTGTGGGATGGTGTTATTTCACTACGCCCATATTGCTCTCGGTCAAGGTCAGGGCTGCAGCCAGTTTATAGCTCAGCAAAGCTGCAGAAGATCGAGGCTTTTCAGGAGGGACAGCAAAGACTTTGTGGGTTTACCTGTCTCTTCTTCCCGTGGTCCTAAAGCTGCCTGCTGGGAATCCAGAGAGGAGCTGCCCTGGTTAATGTCAGCTGTGGGGAACTGAGGGATCCTTGAGAAAAATAGCTAAAGGTATTAATGACCAAAGTTCCCTGTTAAATAACTTATTTGTAGCTAACAAAGCTGGTAAGATCCTGGAAAGCAGCTACCTGAATGCTTTGAGAAAGGTAACAAGAGGAGCTGGCATTTTCAAAGGTAATCCATCTGATCCTTCCTTTCCTCTCTGCCTCCTGTCAGCGGGGAGCCTTCACACCTCTTTCTGCAGAAGAGAGTTTCCCTTTGGACACTTCTATGTGACAGATGGTATCTTAAACTGTCCAGAAAAAGTGATTTTAAAGTAAATCGGAGCCATCTCCTCCTGCTCTCCATAGCACTGTCAGAATTCCTACACCAGCCATAGTGACAACCCACTCTGAGACTACTCCAGCTGGTTAGGCCAGGATAACATCCTTTTGTCAGCCCAGTATCATCTTTCCAGGTTCGCTCCACTGATTGTTATAATTAATGCTTATTTTATTCAAAGTGTCAAATTGCTTCTCGATGAAGAAAAGGAGAAGCACTTCTCTGTAGAAAACACGACAGTGTATTTAATTGGTATTGAGTTGCAGCCGCTGCTAATGGATTTTAAAAATACAATAATCAAAAGGAAATTGGCATAACATGACATGGAGAAAAAATGCTCTGATGCCTCTGGTGACCTGCCCTGGTGCATTGTACTGCTGTGACTGTTTGTGTCAGGCCAGAGTGCAGAAACAAACTTCATCATTCTCAAGCAAAATAAAAACAACACAATAATAATAATAATTTTGGAAAGAAGCTCAGTGGCTTTCCTGATTTCAGTTGTCATAAGCCATTTTACTTGTTTTGTTGACACCAGCAGCTCAGGTCAGCCCAGCAGAAGTTGTTCCATGTGCCTCCTCCCGTACTTCACATTAGACCCTCTCCCTGCTGGACCTGGCATTGTGATTCCTTGATGGATTGAGTAATCCCTGTTATCTCTGGTGGAGCCTGGCGGGGTGAGCTGCTGCATGGCCCAGGGGATTGTCCCCTCCTTTGAAGGTGTGGGAAAGGGTGGCTGCTCCTAGGAGCACCAACCTCTGGCACATAGAGCACAACCTGATGAAAAACTTGGAGGAAGGCAAGGAAGCCTCTTTTTCTGACCAGTTTTCTGCCATCATTTAACTTTTCAAATGCCAGAAGGGGTTTGTTTGAGGACCCCACTGTATCGAGACTGGCTCTGCCTTTAGCCAGCCACTAATTCCTCCTCACTGCTCAGCCTCGTCCAGGCTCCTACTACAATTCTCTTTGGTGGGTTAACCATCACCCAACAGGCTTTTACAAACCCCGCCAGTTTTCCTCCCAAGCCATAAACCTATTGTTTGTTCCCACGGGGCACAAGCCTGGTAAACAAACCGCTTTGTCACACTCAAGCCGCGTCCTTTCAACAGGCGCCGTCATTTTCCTGTGATAGTCTTTGCCGCAGTTCGGCTCATGCTTGAATACTTTGCTGAATATGATGGACTTAAACATGTGCTAAGTGCTTTGCTGAACTGGGTCTTTCTCCTGATTTATGCCAGGGTAGATTAAAATAGAATCAGCCCCTTAAGTGGTCTGTGCCGTGTGTTGTCAGCGCACCGAGACACCGCATCGGCGCTCGTGTTTTAATTAAAGGTTCCACCTATTTACACGGAGTCAATCAATCTCGGCACAAAAACGTCCTTGCAGTGGATTAGCACCATAGTGCAGACAAATGGCATTAAGCACAAATGGCTTTCTGGAGAAGTAATTCATCTGCATGGAAATGAAAAATACAATTATTTTAACTGATGCTGTCGTGTAATCAATCATGCTGGGCATGCCACGTGCCCCCCGTGTGTGCAGGGATGTGCTGGCTCTTTTGGCTCAGAGTTGGGATGGCAGTGTTTATATTGATGTGGTGGGTACCCAAAGGGATCCAACCACCTCCCAAAAAACACCACCTGGCTCTCACTGGGTATCCAGATCCAGGGCTGCTGTTTGGAGCTGGGCTCAAGCCCCTGCAGTGGTGTTAATTAGGTCATATGTAGAGCAGAAATGAGCAGAACGTGGCTTCACTGATGGAGTTTTAGTGGGCTCAAGGCTAATGGGTGTTTTAATGGGAAAGCACAGCATTCCAGCCTGTTGGAACAGCAATAAGGGAATCTATGGGCCATCATTAATATACTCCTGGTGATTAAAATCATTCTTCCCTCAGACCTGCGTCTCAACACACTCAAGGCATTTATTAGTAGTCCATTATATGCCCACTTCAATCTTACTGCTTAATTTGAACACTAATTAACATCATCATGCCTTCTAAAGCACAAATGGTACTTGGTAGGATTTCATTATCTCCATGCTCTGTCTGCAAGCAGAGAGAGCCGAGCTTCACCTGAAAAACCACCTCCTTGGACACACGGGCTGGGGCCGGGAGGGTTCCCCCTCCAATCCCCACCTCCCAGGTCTCACAGTTAGGGGGGAAATCGGTGGGAAGCAAAGCAATGACTTCATTTCCCGAGGCACTGGGGCAGTAGCCAGCAGGACAGCTTAGATGTCTAAACACTGCTTAATTATCTGACTGAACGGGGGCCCAGGGCTTGGGTTTGCTGCTGCTGCTGCTGTGAACTCTGCTCACTCTCGCTGGCTCGCCCGGAGCAGGGGGAAGGCAGAGCCAGCCCAAAATGGAAAGGTTTACTGGTCCCAGCTCTCCCCTGTGCATTGTGCTGCCTTCTCAGGAAGGATAGAGTTCAATCAACCTTTGAAAGTCAGTGAGGGGTGCTTTTCCCCCATCTAAATTTCTTAAAATAAATCTCCTCTGCTGCAGTTCAAGCCCTACCTCCTTCCCAGCTGTAGGAAAAATGAACACCAGCTCCTTCTGAAGGAGCCTTTTATGGATTTGGGGGCTTTTATCATCTCTTCCCGAGGCTTTTCTTCTCTCTAAACTGAATAATGATCATTCCTTTTGCATATCCCTATGGGGCAAGAGCTGTGCTCTATCTCCTTGCCCCCCTCCATCCCAGCTCCTCCAGCTCCTTCCACTTAGGCATGGTAAGGTTCCTACTGGAGTCACCTCTGGCAATAGCTCCTACTGGGATATTGGCTTCCCCCCTACTCCAGAACAGGAGTTGTTTTGCTTCATGTTATAATTCCTAGGTCCTCTTCTACCTCTTAGGGCTGCTGCCGAAGCACTCAATTTGTATTTTGTATTTTTACAGCTAATTATTCTTAGTTAAGCGCTGAAGGTTCTCAGGCTGCTGGGCTGCTGCCTGTTTTTTTAACACTACTTCTCCACATCTCCTCCTGGACTCTTCTTGGTGATATTTGAGCTTCCCTAGAGTCTAATAACTTCTATTATTAGTCTTTTGAAACAGCAACAGACTCCTGTTTGACAGCATCCCCAATAGTTTGAATATTGAATATGAGAAAAAGCATTAGAGGGAAAACCTGCCTGGCAGGGGGAAAATGTTCTGCTCCCTGCTGCTTCCAGGCTTTGCAGGAGTTAGTTTTTCTTCTGAGAAATGCATTTGTCACCATCTTGTTGGCATTGCTCTAACTGAGAGGTGGGAGAGGGCCGTGTGACAGGGGGTCCCTCCGTGCCCCAGCACAGCAGGGACAGTGGCTTTGCAGAGAGCTAAAGTGACAGCACCTCAGGGCCAGAGCCAGTCCCCACAGCATTAATACTTGAGAAGAATCTGAGTTGCCATCAGCTTAGCGAGGGAGGAGATAGGCAAAGGTTGGGGATGCTGTTGTCCCCTTTGGGATTGCTCTCCTTTGGCCTTTTGGCTCCAGCTGACTGCAGTATCAGTTTAATATCTGATCCGTCCCCTGTCAGGAGGCTGTCAGTGCTTTTGCGAGGGAGTTGACGCTGTATGTATTTCCTTTGCTCCAGCTTGTTACGCTCCTGCCCTGTCATGATCTGGGGTTTACCTTTCACAGCTAATGCATGACCGGTGTGGGGAAGCAGCAGCAAAATTAAGTCCAATTTCTCAGCACAGATAAGCAACCCCGAGAGCAGGGAAGCGAGCTCTGTCTCAGCAGCAGGCACGGCGCTTCCCCTGGAACGGCGAAGACAGACAAGGTGTTGGTATGAATAAAAACTGGGTGCCAGGGAGAGGCTGTCAGTGACATTACTACCTGTCACACGTGTGTAAAGTCATCAAACAGCGGGTGGGCGGCAGTGACAGCCCTGGGAAAGACATCTCTATCAGCGCTCAGCGCCGCGCTGGGGCGAGGCTGCAGCGTGTTAAGGGCAGGCAGGCTGTTCCACTTAAGGTGGAAAATGATATATTCGGCAATGGGAGTAATTTGATTTGGCTGAGGTTCACCGTGTTTTGGAATCTGATGTGAGTCTTCCTACTATTGGATACTGCCCCAGATTCCCAGTGCTGCAGCATATTGCGTCTCCCTTTCGGGCTGCGTGGAGTAAATGAGCTTCTGAGCATGATGGTACGGATTTTGTACCCAGATGGGCAACTTCTCTCCTCTTCTGCTATAGACTGGATTTTAACTTTGCAAGAAAATATAGCAAGCAGGATATTCCTGCACCATCTGACTCATAAAAGCAGGCAGGGATTGCATCCAGGGGCCTTTTTTTGGTCCCAAAATTTTCTGCCCATCTCAGATTACACCTGCTTTCTAGAAATAGCCCTGGCCAATGCTGGTTTGGTACTGGAAAGGTTTCCAGGCGCAGGATTTTTTTGCCCAGAAAGTGATTGAGGTGCAATTCGTACAGCAGAGAGGCGTGAATGGAATGGAGTACACTGGCATCCTCACAGCTGCATCACCAGGGACTGAGCCTGAGACCTGAAAATCATCAGATTAAGGAGGTGACAATCTAACTGGAGCCACTGTGGGCACCTGGAGAAAGAGAAGGCTGTGTGAGCTGGAAAGGAGGGAGCAACACCATGAAACCAGCTTAAAATGCATCCCCACGTGCTGTGTGTGCCAGCAGCTGGATTCTGTCTGGCTGCATCCACCTCGTTAAACCGCTTCCCTTCTCCTGCTAAAGCCGGGACTGACGCTTTGCTCAGGCTCACTGGTTCATGTCAGCGCCATGCTTTGTGCTGGGCTGGGTGAGAGCTCGCAGTGGGGCTGGTGCAGAGAGGGGCTGTCCCCTCCTGGAGCCACTCGGGGACGGCTCAGCCTCGGGGGAGCCCTGTGGGGCAGTGAGGTGACAAACCAGCAAACCCCACCCCAGGCAGAGCACGGTGAGGGCATGCACCAGCTGCCTGCTCCGAGGAGCCTGCCCACGCTGCCAGCAACACCCTTGGATTTTGCGCCAACTTTTAATTGCATTAATTTAATTATAGGGATTTTCTGGCTGTGTCGGGGGCTGGGAGCCTCTCCCCTGCAGCTGGGAGTGTGCAGCTCCCTGTGCAGCCAAAGCAGAGGCAGTAGCAGGGGAGCTCAGTGCAGGAGGGTGGCCAGGGCCCAGCCCTGCTGTCACTTGGCCAGAGGTGCTGTGTGGCCTCGAGCTGAACTGGTTAGAAAATGACTCTCTTCTTTCTTTCTTTGTGTGTATTTTTGTGCACTGCGAAACATCAGTCCTGCTTTTCCCTGAGCTGCTCCTATCCTGATGGTTTGGAGCCTGCAGAAGAGCTGGGGTCTATCAATGGACCAACTCTATCCACTGGTTGTGGTACTGCCATCAGTGCTCTGGTCATGCTGCCAAAGCCATTCTTTGTATGAACTGTGCCTTTCTCAGGCTTACAAGGGGTTCTTCTAAAATCAGGCCAACTCTCCTGGATCAAGGATGGCTGGACAAAGAGATGAGAAGCTGGTGGGTGGCCATGGAAGCCCTCTTGCAGAGCCCTGCCCTCTCCCTTCCACCTGCTCGTGTGTCCAGGTAGATGCTGGAAAGCTGTTTCTGGCTGACGGGGGGCGACACTGGTTCTGCTGTGTCACCAGAGATGAGCACGTCAGTGGGTTTTGGGCAGCTTTAGCAACACCTGAGCTACTGGAGATCCACACACTGTTACTATTTGCCCCCACGGCTTGAAGTTGAGCTGGCAGTTTGGGGTTAGAAGCAGTTTAATTCCTCCCTGTTCCCTGTGGTGTTTTGCTCTGCCACCACTTGACCTCCCTGTCCCTGCAGTAAAAAGGTCGGCACATGGAGCAGCTCTGCCTTCCTCCCACCAGCCCTTCCCTCTTAGAGGTCCCTGGAGCTTTCACTGCTTATTCCTGCCATTTTCCCACTTTGCACTGTTTAAAAACAAGCAAGCAAGAGCTCCCTGGAGCCAACCGCTCATTTGCTGGCAAGGACTGCCTGTTAATCAATTAAAGCTCTGCTTTGCAGCAGGGTGGATGATTAAGATGCTTTCTGTCTCTAATGCATGCCTGGAGGAGGCTTGCCTGTGTGGAAAGGGCAGGTGTGTTGGTCTGGAGGTCCTGCAATCCTGCTTTTATAGGCCTTGGAATAAAGAAGTCAGATGTTCAGGACAGTGAGGGAAGGGGAGGAGGTTTGGCAAGAATCAGCCTTTTCCTAATGGATGTTATTACCTGAGCCTGCTCTCCTGGGCAGGATTTGCTGATCTGCCCAGAAGTGGCTCTGGGGAAACATCCCCTCAGGGACCATCACATGCAGAAGGGGTGGCTCATGTGGGCAGTGAGGGAAAGGGGCTGATGTGGGGGATATTCAGGAAAATCGACAGAAAAGGTACTGCTGAGGCCAGCACTGAAACAGCACCAGAAGTGTGTTTGTACCCAGGCTAAAACTCATCAGTGTCACTAAACTGAGGTTCATGCTTGTGATTTTATGCTCTGCTGTCAGAGCAAACCCTGTGGGAGCCTGCCAGCCCTTCTAAGCATTGCTTTAATTTCCACCACTGATCTTCATTTTGGGGAATGAATTTTGTTCATTTCAGAGCCTTAAGCAGAGGAATCAAAGGACTAAAACCATTCTCTCCCTCGGCCAACAAAAAGGTGCAGGGCCCTTGTTGGGTCTAAAGTGTCACTTTGGGGATTGCAATGGATTCATGAGAAGTTCATTTTCTAAACCCTGATGTGCCATAAACTGTAGTGCAGTCCCTGTAAAATGAAAATTGCATTCATGTTTGCATTTAGGGAAGTCATCTACCAGCCTCTGAGCTGGCCACCAGTTCAAAACCCATGACCATAATAAATTAAGCCAAAGAAGTCTCTGCACTGGCACAGTTTATTGAGATACTATTTAATAGAAAGACTATTAGTATTTCAAAGGGCTGACAGTGACTGGCTCGCATTTGATATTTAATGAGATATTACAGTATTTGGCAAGAGCAAGATCCAATTCTTGGCCCAGGGCAGGAACCCTGGCTGAGGAGGACTTTGCAGCATGGTGCTGTGGGTATGGAGTTATTTCATGGGTGGAAATGCCGGGGTAGAAGGAAAACGGCTGGAGAAGCAGCTAAATTTGGGAGATGGAAACTGAGGCATCCCCACAGGTGGGAGTTGTTCAGTGCAAAACCCAGCGTGGCTGGTGGTGCTGGCATGGGGAGATGAGGGAACAGGGAGAAGGGGCAGATGGGGTCAGAGGCAAGTGGGAAATGGATGCTCTGCCAGGAGCACACTGCATCCCCATCTCAGCACATTGTTCTTTAGAAGTTGCAAAAACAACCCTCCAGTCTGCCCGTGCACGGGGAATACTTGCAGAGAATTAATTGAGGCAGTTAGTGATTTAAAAATAAATATGTATTTACTATTTTGATAACAAGGTTTCAGGCTATCACTTAGTCCATAAAATAAACTAAAAGTGTGGTGGCCAGAGCAGAGCCCTGCCCTGCAGCTACCACCAGAGAGCATCCTTGTATACTTTTTCCGTGGAAAAACAGCACCGAGCTGGGAAATAACCCATCTTTCAGCAGCCTGTCTCTTTTTAAGTGCTTCCCAGTCAGTAAAGATGCAATAATTGAAAGTTGTCTATCAATCATGTTAGCAGACAAAACAACATTGTTTCTCTTCTCTTTTTCTCCAGAGTACTGGAGCTTGATAGGCTTAACAATGCGAACAAAGGCACCAAGTCAAAAATCCCACTTAAATGTTTTCAGGTGTAAAAGCACATCATCTTTGGGGAGGGAAGGTGCAAAATTCATTGTTTAGAAGCATTCTAGGGGAATGCTCCAAAGGCAAAAAAAAAAAAAAAAGGTGTGGAGAATAGACTATGTGAGGACGAAATATCTTTTGGGATGAATTAAAAAAAACTCTCCAGAAATTTGCATGTCTGCACATCTGTAGCCCCCTCCTCTGAAACAGCTGATGTGGCCAGAGAAACAGCTCAGGTGATCAAGCCTTGATTTGTTTTAGTGCTTTCTTGGATTATAAAATCATGCTAAATATAAGTTTGCACTTTAGGTCCCTGTGGATGCAGGGCCAGGATTGCAGGGATGGGCTGTGGCTCAGAAGTGCTGTGTAAATGATGTTCTTATTTTCCCTTCGGCCATCCAGGCGTTGCCCAGCATCCAGGCTCCCCAGAGGTCCAGCAGCCACCTCAGAGCTCCTCCTCAGTTTTTAGGTGCACTTTGCAGTTCTCATAAGCACATTTTTCCCCAGAAATCCTTGACTGGGCCGTGGCAGGTGTCTGTGTAGGTGGGTGGCACTCTGGAGGGTTGGGGCAGGGGCTGCTCCTACGGCCCACAAGCAATTTTGCTTTGCAGAGAACAGCTCCCGATGTTGATCTTTCCTCGCCCAGGGCTTTCTGCTGTCTGCTCCTAAGTGGTTTCAATAAAAAAATGATTTGTTGGCTACAGGTCTGAAAAGTGGCAGCTCCTCCAGGCTAACAGGAAACTGTTGTCCTTGTGGGATCACAGAGCAAAAGGTTTGCCAGAACTTTCTGTTTGTTTCAGGGCAGGTTCTCCATTGCTGCATTTTTGCAGCAGTGTTACATTTGGTTTGTGCTTTTATATAAACATTTATACAAACTGATTTAGCAGAGGATGCTGGAACAGGTCTAAGGTTAGTCTGTGGAAGAGCAGAAGACAGATCTCTCAGTGCAAATCATTTCCCTTTCTCGGTCAGTTGCAGAGAAGGGAAATAAATAAGCAGTGAGAGGCACCATCACTTTTATAATCACTTGAGCAACAGCAGGACCAGCTCTCTGTGAGTCACAGCAGAGCTGCTGCTTCCCCTTTGCAGACATTAACCAGTGGTTTTAGGGAGGTTTAAAATTAGTGGTCTGTTAGTTGCTGTGTGTTTCACTCTCTGTGCAGTCTGCTGGGAATGCCACAGCCTTTATAGCTCATAGACACTGCATCCAGGATGACTTTTAGCTCTGGATGACTGCAATTCAGGCAACTAAAATGCAGACAGCAGAGAAAATGTGGTCATTGCATCTTGGTACCTCACACCTGTGACGTTCATCGCCTCCACCAAGTGTTGTTCAAGTTCTTCTGGGATTTTATTGAATACTTAAGGGGATGGGAGGGGGTGTCTGAGCTGCCTTTTCCCTGGTATGATCCAAGCTAGGAAAATGCTTCAGTTAGGCTGAAACCAGGGTTTCCTGCAGCTAAAGTCTTTGAACTGTGAAGTCACAGGTCTACCACAGACAAAGCACATTTCCAGAAGTTCTCATCATGTGTGGTTCTGGTCAGATGGGCAAAAAGATTCAAGCTGTGGTTGCTGTATTTTAGTTTCCTTTCTCCTCCCTACAGAAGTTTCCTTTTCAGATGATTTTCTGAGTCAATTCCAATTCTGTTGCAAGAAACTCCTAAAGCTGTTATTGCTCAGTCACTCTCAGTCTCCCTGCTAATATAATACAAGGATAAGCAAAGTTCATGGAAACTGCCTACACCGGAGAAACGAAACAAGAAGACATCTCTGAGCACTGCAGGTTTTTCAAAGCTTCTTTGTTCAGAGATAGGGAAAACAACCTGTAAAACTTCACCCCGACAAAGGGAGCTGCAGATTTAAGGCTATTGGAAAGAGTCATCCCTCCAGATGTAGGTTGGCATGTGGGTTCACAATTACAAATATGATTTATGATTCATGCCAGCACACTGGGATGATGAGGGGAGAGAGTGTCTATATTAGGATAAACCTTGAATGACGAGGGACAGCTCACAAGTTGAAAAACATGGAGAATGAGGTCATTTGTGATGAAATGCTTCAGCATTGCCAAGCACATGTTAATTTACTGAAAGAGTAGAAACTTAAAGTGATTTTCATAAGGGGAAATATTCATTCGCCAGCAGACAGGAATCTCTGAGTTTGTTTTAGGCTCGGAGCAGCATCCTACCAGCCCAGCAGGTATCACTGCAGAGCACACTGCTCCCTCTGCAGCCTCCAGTGCCTTCAGAGGCACCACACAACCACGTCTGAAAAATAATGGTTCTACTTGGAAGGCACCTTATGCCAAGAGCACGGTAATTGTCAAAATAAATCAGTTAAAAGGCTCTTTACAACCAGATTGTGATGTAAATGTAAACCCTTGCGATCCAAGCTGTGCAATACCCTCTCATTGAGGCATAAGAAGACTTTTCTCTGATTTTCACATTTTGCTGTAGCTTTTATCTAGAAGGCTGCTGACTTGCTGCTTTGGAGATAAGATACAGGACATGGAGAACCATCAGCTGGATTATTTTGGCATTTCTGGGGGTGCAGCACTGTGCTCTCACAGCCAGCAGAGATGGCTCTGTGCTGCCCTTTGCCTCTTGTTTGAACTTGCAGTCTGAGGGCATTTCTCCCCCCAGCTCGAACCTCAAGAGAGATAAAAGCCCTGAAGACACCTTTTTTTGGTGTTCCCCAGCTCAAGGACCACCTTGTCATGGTGGTGTCAGCCAGCTGGGACTTGTGTCACCTGTGGGAATGGCCAGCTGGAGTAGGAAGAGGAAATGCTATGAGGGAAGCATGGGGGGCATTTCATCTGGGAGAAGCAATGTGGGTGTTTTATTGGTGGTAATGCCACACCTCTGCCTCAGTTTTGTCTCTCCCAGGCCCTGGGCTTGCCCTGAGCTCTGGGCAGCTCCTGGATGCAGCCAGCTGCCACCAATCCATGATTCTGCCATCCAGACATCCTCTCCCCATGCCAGAGGAATTACCAGCTGTTTTGAGTACACTCATGCAAAGCAGAGAGTTAAGCCTCAAACTTCCATCTGTTCATAATAAAACATCTTCTCTGGCTGAATTTGACCAATTTAGTGATTACTACTGGGAGAGTATGGTCTCTCCAAGTCTTCCAGCTGTTCCACCATGGAAAGCCTCTTGCCTTAATGTAAAGGGTTGCAGTTGTTTCCTCTGTGGTTTTTATCTAATTTTGTTACAATAATTCAGAAAGTCCACTTTGGCCAGCTGCTCTTCAGGCCTCCTGGCCCACATGGCTCGTACACTGCTGCTGGGGATGATGCTGAATCAATCTTTCCTGCAATTTCGCATCTGTCCTCAGCTCCTGGAGCCGTTCCAGCAGCTCTCAATACACAGCTGATCATTTCACAGCACCCCCCACGGTGATTCACTAGCCTGTGAAACCTCCTCACTGTGCTCCAGCTCCTCACTTCCCAGGCTGGTGATAGACATTGAAAATATTGTACCAGTGACACTTCCGATAAATCAGCAGTAATTTAAACTCCTGGTAGTAATTCACAGATCTGGTGGGTTTTGCCTGGCATCTCCTCGCAGATCAGGATGTGGATCTATCTAAACTCAGATGCAGCACCATGTGCAGTCTATTTTCAGCAAAAGCTCAGACATCTAGTGGTGAGGGAAACTCCACAGGGTGGACAAGAGACCATGAGATGATATTTAGGATGTCCTTGGGGTTGTTTGTCCTGGAGAAAGAAGGCTCTTGGAAGATCTTTTTGTGGCCTTTGAATACTTAGACAGGAGTTATAAGAAAGATGGAGACAGACAGGGCCTCTTACAACAGGACAAGGGGTGATGGTTTAAACTAAAAGAGAGTAGATTAAGCCTAGATCCTTGGAAAAGCTTTTCACAAAGATGATGGTGAGGCCCTGGCACAGGGTGCTTAGAGAAGCTGTGGCTGCCCCTGGATCCCTGGCAGTGTCCAAGGCCAGGTTGGACAGGGCTTGGAGCAGCCTGGGACAGTGGAAGGTGTCCCTGCCCCATGGCAGCGGGTGGAATGAGATGATCTTTAAGGTCCCTTCCGACCCAAAGCATTCCATGATCCTAAGTCCCCAGGACAGATCAAGGGTTCCTGGCTCCCTTTCGCTGCCTTCCTTTTGCTCCCCGGTGTCTCTTCTCCTGGGCCCACTTTGTGCAAGCAGAGAGAGTTCAAGTGCTCTGTTCAAAATCCCCCCAGGTGTAAATGTTGTCTCTATTCTCTTTGCCATTTCTCAAACCCAGGGCTGGTCCCTGATTTCCTGCACTGATTTCATTCAAGTTCTTCTCCCCACACCGTGCCATGTTTTCTGCTGCAGAGCCCTGCTGTGCTTGCCCCCCTTTTCCTTCTCTGGGTTTGGGCTCTGCTTTGCAGAGGCACTTGGCAAATATCACAGTGAGGAAGCTCCAGCTTTGCTCTCTTTTTTCTCTCCAGAAATATGGATGAGCACACAGCAGCTTCTGCTTTTCTGTGCCTTCATACTCTCCTCCCTTCCAGTTGAGAGGAAAAGTCTGACTACAGCTTTCTGGATGCCATACTGTCCCTTAAATCCTCGCAGAGATGCTGAGGCATTGGTCCACACTGTAATCACCGAAGGATTACAACCAGTGTCATTCCATATTAGTGGGATTATTAAGTAAAATTGGCTTATAGGATCCAGCATGCTGGCAGCTCACCCCAGCTGAACAACAGCTGCACGTCCCTTCTGCTGCCCGCCCTGTGCTGCCTTCCTGCTTTGCTTCCCATTGATTTTAAATTTCACTATTCACTTCTCAAGCACTCGAGGGCTTGGGGTTTTCCTGTGTCATCGATTTATTGCTTTCCTGGGAGTCAGGACAAGCTTCAAGATCTTCATTCATCAGCCTGTTGTCAGCGTCAGGGTTTTGCCCACAGATTTCAGCACTGAAATGATCCAGGCCCGACACTGGTGGTGTTCAGCCAAAATTTGAAGCCTGCTTATTCTTGACGACTGGTTTGTCTTGTGATGAACTGTCTCAATTCACAGCAGAGGTGGTCACTGCATTATCTTTGGTTCCCTGTTGCTGGCACTGAGGTCATGTGCAGCGCAGGACAGGTTGTGGGAAGATGCTGCCCAGCATCCTCCAAATTTGGGAGAAATCACTAGGAACTGTTTTGGCCTTTACATTGACGCCTGCTGCCCAGCATGAGCAGTGTGCTAAACAGCCTGGAGGTGGAGAGACCCTTTCCTGAGCTTATTACTTCCAGTTTCCAGACTTTCAGGAAGCGGGAGGAAATGCACCAGATGAAAGAAGTCTTTGAAAGCTTCAGAGGGTCATGTTCAGGGAGGGCTCAGTGAGGATGCGTGAGGTTCAGTATAGCAAGAGAGGGCTGTGCTGTGCTGTGCTGTGCTGGGCACCCAGAAAAATAAGTTAAAAGTAGGAAAAGGTTCTGCTGCTCCAGTTCGAGCTTACCTTAATGAAATTCTTTTCCTCCCTTTTACATCACTGGGATGTGTAACTGGTTTTTTCCTTATTAATGATGAAGTAATTGGTTCCAGTGCAGGGTCTGTGTCCATTAGCACATCTGCTCAGACACTTGTACTTTCTGATACACACTCTGCGTACAAGAAACACATTTGTTCCTTGCCTGAGTACGTGCCTTATCTAATCCACCTCATCTCCCCAAATGAATTTTAAAAAGAAAACTAATGAAGAAGATTATTGCACCATGACAATAACAGTGCCAAATGATCATCAGCATAGAGATGTCTTGGGGATGTTGCTGGTTGCTGGAAGTTGCTTTCGTGAATTCTTAAATGCATGAGGGCTCTGTGGTTTAACAGAGCTCCTGCCTCAGGCAAAGGCCCCCTTGACTTAGCCAAGGTTTATAATTCCTCAGTATTATCACAAAAATTGTTAGAATTAAGTGTAGCCCATTTTTTATCCAGACTTGCTACTTCCATAGCAATAACCTTTGCTTCTCTCCGAGGCCGGATGCTGTGCTTGATTCAGATCCACAGTCCGTGCTCTTTCCCATTTTGCTCAGGAAGGTCCAATGCCTCCAGCAGCCAGGCTGGGGAACTCTGCAGAAAGCACAGAGAAAGTTTAGTCACTGCTAAACACAAGCAAAGGTGCCAGAGCAAAGCAGGTGATCTGCTGGAAACTGAGGAGAAAAAGTAACCCTGTGACCCTCAGTTACAAAAGTCATAGAACAGAGTGAAAATTAATACAAGACCAAAGAGGGCTGAGATGACTCAGGTCTTGCCCAAGGAATTTAATTGAAAACTGTAACTTTGGGAAGCGCCGGGTTGTTTTGCTCTGTGTTTGTGAAAGCAGCCAGCGTGAGGATTATTGGGAGCACAAGACTCTGCCTGGCGTCCTTCCAGGTGGGGGAGTGTGAGGCTAGAGCTGCATAAGTCTCCTCTGATGTGCTGGGGAGCTTTGCTAAGCTGCCTGACACCGCTTGATCCTTCTGGATACAGAGAGGAGCTTTCCATCATCTGCAAAAAATCAGAGGTTATGTGAGCAGCGTGGTGAGGAGTGTCTGTCAGTGAATCACAGCGCTGATGTGCTGTGTGGCTCTCCCGTGGCTCAGGAACTGCAGAGCAGCTCGTGCTGCACACCTGGATCCGAGCCTTGGCCACACACCCATCACGTACCTCGCAGAGCTCTGAGACTCCCAGAAGTCTCCAGCAGATGTTCCATGCCCTTGTCTGCTGTGAGAGCTGTTATGAATTGAGTGTGGAACCCAAACAGAGCCCCAGCCCTCATTAAAACCTGTCCTGGTGGCAGCTCCAAGACGAGCTCTCAGCTCCACCAGCTCCCTGCAGGGCAGCCCATCACTCAGGGCCAAGTGTGTGTTCTGTCTGGGCGCTGTGGGGGTGTGGAGCATCCTGGGGTCCTGAGGCTGGGCTGGAGCCGGTGATCCCAGAGGGAGGCAGAGGCTGGAGAGAGGACACAAGTGCACGTCACACTCCAAACATCCTTGGCCCGTGTCGTGGGGTGACGCCCTTCAGGGACATTTTCTGAGCAAAAATGGCATCCATTAGGGTCTGGTTTTGCTATGGTCAAAAAAGAAGAAAAAAAGGTTTCGTGTCTTTTTGGAGTAAAAAAGGGTGAAATATGATGCATGTATCAAGCTAATCCTGTCTTGCAGAATTAGATTAACAAAGAGTAGTCAGTGCAATCCAAAGGGCAAAAGCATTTGCAAAACATCCTTCATGTCTTAATTCCCGCCAGTCCAGTGAGAAAGCCCCAGGAAAATCCTGAATTTCATCAGATATAATTGTGGTGCTTTCCCTTTTCCCTTGTCTAAATCTCCCTTCCCGTTTCTGCCCAGCCCGGAGGAGCTCTTGGAGGGAGCCTCTTCCCTGTTTTGCCTTCTGGCAACTTTTGCTGTGTCTTGTGGACCTCAGGAGTGGTGCCAGTGCTTGCCTGGGTGCTCTTGAAGGCTCTGGAGCTCCTTCCTTGCAGTGCTAAGCACGTGGTGGTGCTCCCAAAAACCCATGGTGCACGCAGCTAGAGCATGACTGCATCTCACTTGCTCTCTGCATTGCAAACTGTGTGCAAAGGGTGAAATAAATAAATGAATAAATCATTGGCATTGTAGCACTGCAGACAGCTGGGAACATGATATAAATACTAAAGGCTGGATCTGTGCTTCCCAGCAGTGTTTGATGTGGGCCACAGACACAACTCCCCAAGGGACTTCTGGTCCCTGAGGACCTGATTTATGCCAGTGCTGGAGATCAAAAGCCAGGATGTGGTGCTGCACAGCTATAATAATGGATGCCCAAATTTCCTTCAGCTCCAGGTCTGGTGAGACAATGCTGAAATTCAGCCATTGGCAGACCAGGAATTAAATGATTCGTGTTGGCTGGCTTAGGGAGAGGATTCACTGTTTTCATCACATGCCAGCACTGGTTCAGCCACATATGGAGAAAAAGAAGAGGCTTTATAAGGCTTTATGAATTGGCTGGATACCAGAACCTGAGCTCTGCTGGATGTAGGGCTTATCCTTACAAAGCTGATCTTACAGCTGTGGAAATGAGTGGGTCTGGATTTCCCTCATACAGCCCAGGATTGCTGCAAGTGTTGATGAGAGCTCCGAGTTCTCCAACCTGCAAAAAATCATTGTATAAAGCTCTGAAGTGGCTGATGTGTGGTTAATAGGTTTCACTCTTTACTTTTTAATATTTATCATGCCAGCCATTAAGCAGAGTGGAGACACTGGCCCCTACCACAGAGGAGTGTTTCTCCCAGGACAGGAGCCTGTGTTCCTCCCTGGTTAACCAGAGCAGGGCCACCCTCAGCTCTAAGGACACCAAACTGTGGACTCCTTCTCTAGCAGGAGGCCAACCTGCAGAGTCATGTGATGCTCCCACACTCGAGGTCCCCAGCATGATGTGATCTCCAAGGGCCTGTCTTTGCTGGTTGTCACAACCTGAGATCACGGTGTGAGATTTCTTCCACTGGAGGATCTGCATCCCTGAGTATTCAGGACTGTGCCCTCCAGGAAACAACATCTTAACTGTACCTCACTGCAGATTAGTCTACGGCTTCTACAAATATGAATTTAAATAGTCTATTATCTCAAAGCACTGTTAATGTTTTTATTCCCACTTCCTAGATGCATGCTCCATACTGAATATCCTCCAAGTTCATTAGCTTCCATTTCATGTTGCATAAATTTGTAGTCTGCTCCTCTAAAGAGAAGATGAAACCTGACTGTAAAATTTACTGAACAATTGTTCCAATGTAGCTTAATTAGTATCTCGCAAGGATTTTGCAAGCATCTGAGATCGCTTGGAATGCTTGAGTCATTTTATTATGAGATTTAGGGTTAATATCTCAGATTAATAATACATATGAACATTTATTAAACTCTAGGCAGCACTTTAAAACAACAAAAAATGATTTATCATATTTATAACAGCCTCAAGGAAGAGAAACTTGCAAGTGACTCAGGCTCTGCTGTCTTTTCCTTTGCGCTGAGTTGTAACCGGAGTTCTGAGGAAAGCTGAACTCCCTGGGAGGAGTATAGGCCTCATTTCATGGACTGCTCTGTCACTCCCAAGTTTTCTTCTGAGAGGAAGTCGATGGCAAACTTTAAACCAGGCTCGGGATGTGGAGAAAATGTCTGCTGTTTGGAAGGGAGTTGCTTCAAAAATGTAATTTCCTTTAAATGTGTTCAAGATAGGCCCTCAACTTTCAGGCACCAAGAACTACCCTTTGCTAAAGAACACCTTAACCATCCTTTGACGTGTTTTGGAGGGCTGTTGATCTGAGTGAGCTGGCTCTTGGTTGCTCTGTTGTGCCCCAGCAGCCCGTAATGCTGGTTCAGTGCAGCTTTCTAAGCCCTCCAGCACTTGCTGGGTCACCCAGCAGCTCACGAACAAACCAGTGTGGGTTTTACATCAGTGCATTTAGACTCACATGTCCCTGATTTAAAGACCACTGCCCGGAACACCTTGTTAACAGCACTTCATGTGCTACCATAAAAAAGAAGAAGTTGTCTCTCCATGGAGAGATTTCAAACTTTCTCGACTGAGTTTTCATAACTTTAGGAGATCAAATTTCTGCACATCTAAGTGAGAGGAGCAGCACCAAAAATACAACAATGCACCCATTTGTGTCAGCAGAGATTCTTAACCAGGCACTGCGATGCACTCCTGCCTCCTGGAGAGAGACAGAAGGGAGCAAGCAATACAAGTCAAATAAAGAAGGTAACGTCTTGCTTGGAAGTGAAGCCTTAGGAAGCAAATCTAAAACTGGTGCAACAACAAGGCAGAGTGTAGGACCATTGGAAAGGTCCAGCAAGTGTNTCAGTGCAGCTTTCTAAGCCCTCCAGCACTTGCTGGGTCACCCAGCAGCTCACGAACAAACCAGTGTGGGATTTACATCAGTGCATTTAGACTCACATGTCCCTGATTTAAAGACCACTGCCCAGAACATGCAGCACTTCATATGCTACCACAAAAAAGAAGAACAAGTCTCCTCATGGAGAGATTTCAAACTTTCTTGACTGAGTTTTCATAACTTTAGGTGATCAAATTTCTGCACATCTAAGTGAGAGGAGCAGCATCAAAAATACAACAATGCACCCATTTGTGTCAGCAGAGATTCTTAACCAGGCACTGCGATGCACTCCTGCCTCCTGGAGAGAGACAGAAGGGAGCAAGCAATACAAGTCAAATAAAGAAGGTAACGTCTTGCTTGGAAGTGAAGCCTTAGGAAGCAAATCTAAAACTGGTGCAACAACAAGGCAGAGTGTAGGACCATTGGAAAGGTCCAGCAAGTGTGATTAACCCATGGGCTGTTCCCCAGTGCCTGCAGGCACCTCCACTGAAGGTGCCACATCAGGCTGGGTATGGAAGGACAGGCTTTGCCATCAAGGCATCACAGGGCTTGCAATGGTGACGAAGGCAAATGTATTCAGAGAGCTGAGTTCAGCTGTGTGTGTAAAGCCTGTGTATAACTCATTAATTTACAGTTTGTGAGACACATCAACCTAGTGCTGGCTCTCTCCGTGGGACTAAATTTCCTTTCAACTGCTTTCACGTGGTGTGCAAACTGGGAACAGGCGCGTTAGGGATGCTCACAGCGGGGCCTGCAGTGGAGCAGCGGCTCGAGGATGACTCAGAGTAACAACCTTGTCATCCCGGGTGAGCCAGCCAGGGAAGGGGGGGAGCACGGGGGGACAAAGGGAGCTCTGAGTGCCACAGCCAGGCTGGGAGCTGTGACAGGCTGGTGCCAGGGGAAGGGGTTCTCTGGGCGTTCCCACTGTGGTGCTACCCAAGACTGATTTGTCCTGTGAGATGAGGAGGAGCTGTTCTGAGGAAAGACTTTATTCTTGGCTAATTCACTCACTGAGGCTTGTGCCTCATCCAAGAGCCCCCGAGTGCTCTTCTAGGTCTGCGGGTGGGAAATGGTGGTGGGAGAGCAGGACACAATACTCAGCATGTGCTTCAGCTCATTTTGTTTGTGCTGTTCACAGCCCTTCCAGCCCAGTCTCTCCCCTGCTTCTTGCTCCATGTCCCATCCCAGAGTGTTGTCACTGAATGCTGCAGGGGGATGGGATGTGCTGAGCTGGCCAGAGCTTTCTCCTGAGGCTTAGGAGAAGCCAAAGCCAAAATTCAGCTGGATGTAGCTTGCAGTGAAGGTGGGCTGGGGAACAACCACTTCATACTTTGCCTATTTGATTATCACTGGTGTCTTGAAAAAAATGTAGGTCCTGCTAAAAATAGTGCTGGTTCTATTTTTAGTATATCTGGGTCAAGATCTCCCTTTCTATGTCTGTGATCAAATTCATTATTCACTTTCTGGGCATTGCTTTTATCCTCTTGTTATGTTCAACTACAAGATTAGTGGACCTGACTGTGTTGGTGCTTTTCAGTGGTGTTGTCAAAATAATTGCTCCATGTCCCATCCTCTTATATAGAAATATAACCCAAATGCAGAAACAACCCAAATGCAGTCTCTTCAGAGCTGGTTCTTGGGAAGTTTCCTCCATCTACTCAGGGCTGGCTTTGAGGCTCACTCAAACTTTTTGTGTCACCTGCTCATTTCTGTGTCTACCCAAGTATTTATAATCAAGTAAAGTTATTGTGGCACCCTAAGCACAGAACTCCAGATCACCCACATGCTCCTGTTTGGCACATTTCTCGTCCAGCCAGGACAAGCCCAGCAAGTTTAGTTCAAAGGCGAGTCTATGTTGCATGAAGAACTTACCTCTGCTCCTGCCCACTCAGCAACACCCAAGACAAACATCCTCCTGCAGCCATCCAAATCAGTCTAATTGTAAGCAACAGAAAATGGTGCTTTAAATAAATCTCATTTGCATACTGAGAAAAACTTCTCAGCTTACTGAATATGGAAATTACTAGTGGAAAATTATTTATCGCCTCAGTATCAAAATACCAGAGGTTGGCTGGTGCCTTTGGGAAAATCAATTGTGATACAGCAATATTTCTCACTTCCCCATATATAATGTGATCTGCCAAATTTAATCCAGTTTTGCATTTGATGGTCCCCAGTAGGATGAAAAGGTGAAGCTAATGTCATATAAACAATGCCAAGCATCATCCCCCATGAAATTTTATGTGACAGTTGAAAGGTGCTGAATTATCCCAGAATAGCTCGGGGACTTCACAGTTCATGCAACCTGGCAGTTTACAACAATGCAAATATTTTGCTGCTCACTTAGCTGCTGTTCTCTCTTTTTAATTGTAAATTCAGTCCCAGTATTTCAGCCTAGAAGGTGAGAGAATGGAGGGGGTTCATGCTGTGCCATGCACTATCCTCAGTAACGAAATGCTGCAGAGTGAGAATGTGGAGGCAGAAGCAAGCATTTGCTAAGCCCAAATGCTTCCCTCTTCGCACACTGTTGATCAACTAAAAGTCTCATCTGCTGCTATTATAGGGTAATTTTCCCTAAGTGTGGTCAAAATGAGAGATTTGTCCAAGGACATATCATGAGCCAAATTGCAGGGTTTTTACCATGTAAAAAAATATCCTCCTCTTCTGCTTTTTCCCTGCCTTCCCAGCTCCTGGGAACTGTCTCCATTACGTGGGCACACCATCACTAAGGGAACTCCTTGTTTTTCTTGTCATTATCTGCAAAAGGAGCCTTGATGTATATGTAGGCTGTTAAAAATGTACACATTTATTGAAAATTGTCTGAGTAAGATGAACTGCTGTTGAGAGTATTTGAGTTCAGCCTACGAAGTGCTGCTAACTCCTAGTCCAAGGAAAAGGCTAGATGTGTTTTTCTGTTTCCTTCAGCTTCCCTTGGGCACTATCGCCAATCTTCGACACCCAAGATCTGGAAAAAAAAAGCGGGGGGTGATTGGGAAAAATCCTTTTGTGGTTATATCTGTGCTGAGGCTGCCCAGTGCATCCCAGTGGAGGATGGCAGGGTTGGCAGGGGGCGATGGAGAAATGCTCGCTGCAGAGAGGTTGTGGCTGCTGGGCTCCTTTTGTTCCTTAGCCAGATCTGCATCAAAGATCAGCATTGTCTATCAGCCCAAATTTGTCAGGAGCTGCATTCTACTTATTTGAGTGGGACTAACAATTCCTAATTTGCCTATAAGGCAGCTAGTTACCTGTTGCCTTGGGCTTTTGCTAAAGCTTGTTTTTTCTGTAAGCCTTCTGGTTTTAACCTTGGAGTCAGAGATTTTCTCACACAGTTATGTAAATAGAGCCGATGTTTACTTAAGTATTGGAATGTGTATAAGAATAATGTAGTGTCAATAAAGAGTATCCATTTTGCTTCTTTCTGCTGAACCTAGCAGGTGTAAGAGCCTCGTTATTGTGTCCCACGGACACAGTTACCAAAGGAACTCAGTTGGTCTCGATACATGTCATGGCACCTGAGAACCTTCTGTCCATGATTTTGGAATGGGTTTAGTTTGGCTTTTCCCCTCCCTGGGGAGGCAGTGGCCTGTCTGCTGCCCACACAGACCCAGGGTGATGCCCAGTCCCTGTGCTTCGTTCCCAGCATCACAGTGCCAGCCCACGAAGGGACACAGCTGAAACCGCAGAGCCTGGTGGGTCCAGAGGGTTCATCTTGTCAGGATTTGTGCAGCTGTGAACTCGGGCAGGATCCGACCTCTGGCTGCAAATCTGTCAAACAACTTTCATTCATCATTTTTGGCTGGCCCCAGAGCCCCATGGTTTTTCCATGAGCTGTGATGGGCTGAGGTTAGCTTGGGGCTGGAAGTGGGGCTGCAGGGAGGGAGCTGGGGCTCCTGGCCACAGCCACCACCTCTCCCTGCTCAGCCAGCTGGGGTGGCTGTTGGTGACTGTCCCCCGGTGCCTTGGCCATCTGGGACCTGGTCTCTGCACCAGCCTGTGCCCACTGCAGACAGCCCCCTGGCAGGGGACAGAGATCAGCAGTGTCCTGTCCTTGTGAGGACTGGGAGATCCTGCAGGTGCTTGGAGATTTTCTCCCTGCCCCCAGAGAGACCCAGAGCTGAAGTTCCACTGCAGGATGGGTCCAGAGCAGTGCCAAAATTCGGGAAGTGGGCTGGGGGCAGGAATTCTGCAGAGCAATCCACTGCGCAGAGCAGCTGGAACCCCCAAATGCCAAGTATTTCCTCCCATTTTCTTTATGAAGATTAGACAGATAATCCTAAAGGCAAAGTTAATGTTAGCCAACGATGAGACGTCATCAGCCAACCCAGCCAAATATCAGTTCAAATACTGATATCTTGCACTGCCAATGAGAAATGGGAATAGCTGAACTAGATAAAATATAAGAAGAGAAAGGCATATTATTGTTTTAATGCAACCTTTCCTAACAAATTTGTATTCACTTTGTATCTTAACAGAGAGATGCAGGAAGCAGACAGAAATTTATCTTCTCCAGAGAGTGATAAATCAGCCCCTGGTTCACAGGAACATTTTTCAGACATCTCAAGAGCACCATGCACAAAAATATACAAACCATGAATTTCCTGAGTGGACAAGGGCTAGCTGGAATGACGACAACAGTGGGAAGAGAACAGACCAATAGCAAAAACCCGGCAGGAGAAATCTGAATTATTCCTCAGGAAAGGCAGTGAAAACAGCTAGGAAAAGTTTGTCTGCTCATTAGGCAAATGATTTGTATTTCCTTCACTGCCTGTCCTCAGTGTGCCTTTCATGTAGAGTTCAGCTTCCAGGATGCTCAGGGCTCCTGAGGAACTCACTCCCACGGAAGCATCTCTTCCCCGCTAGTTTGAAGTGCTCAGACTCAGAGAAATTTGAGCCAGTGGAAACTTTCGGAGTTAAGTATCACTGTCAGGAAGAGGCCAGCTGAGGTCTCTTAAAGAGCATTTAGTAGGAAAACACAACTTCTTTGTGGGACTAGCACCCCTCCAGCCTAATCTCCCCTGACAAGACAGCAGTGACAGCAGGGTTGTTGGACCAGTGGAGCAGGGACTGTTTTCTTTCCCTTCCTGTAGACACTAACAACTGCTCTCTCCCTTTTAAACAAATCCACACAATAGAAGACAAGTTGTCAAGAAAGATTAAATCAGTCTGTAAAGCATCCAAATCCCCTACTCAGCTTCTGCATCTGAGAGGGCAAAATTTTCCCCAAGATGGGTTGTGCCACCTCCAGGGGTGGCAAGGACACAGTGCTGGCAAGGGAGGAGATAGCATCCCCCTTGGGTAGCAGGACATAGGTGGGCTCAGCACACCTCAGCTGTGATCCTGTGATGTGTTTGGGGATGCTCTTTCCCAGACTTTAGTGCAGGTTTCTTCTTTCAGAGGCATTATTCACACTGGGACTCTGTAGCCCCAAGGCATTTTCTGATTTGCCTCAGTGCTGCCTCTAACAAGTTGTATTGAAGCAAAACCAGACAATATGCAACTCCAGTGGGGAGAGTCCTGGGCAGGCAATTGGTGCTGGGAATGGATTTATGTCAGGTATGGAAAATCAATGCACAGGAAGGAGAAGCGCTGGACAAATCTGATGACTCTTCACTTGGCCTTTGCTTGTGCAGGAGAAAAATCATATTGAAGGGATCTAAATTTGAAAAGGCTGAGTTAACATGGTTATCCCAGTTAAATATTTAACTCTGTGTTGCGTTTTTCCTCAGTGGATGTCAAATGTGTTACAAAAGCTTTTGGCGTCACTGTTGTGTTGCAGATGACCCAATTACACCTTTCTTCTGGCGCTTTTGGGACCAGAAGGTCTGTGTAGGAAAGTGGTCCCATGGTGGTGAGGGCAGAAGGAGGGACTCCGGCACTGTCCTTGGGTCACAGCCTGAGTTTGTCACCCTTTGTGCCTCACTGATGCACAGTTCCCGGGCCATCACCTTCCTTTCCTTCTGTGGATCATTCGCTGCCCCTTCTGCAAACATGAAGCCCTGACTGTAAGCATCAGTCTTGCACCATCATGCACAGGATTTACTGGGGCATTTGCTCTTTATCCTTGCAGTGCAAGTTTCCTGCTTTTCCCCTTCTAATAAGAGCTGTGAGGGATAGGTAAGCATCTAAAATAAAGCAGCTTGGAGTGAGTGATCGGCTGGCTTTGTCATAGCAAGCCAGGGGGGACCAAGCTTGATGGCAAAAAATGCAGAGCAGCAAGTGGGAGCTTCTGCATGAGTGATTTGGATGTGAAGTGTGTGATGGTGGAGACCACCAACTGGTGCCAAGGTGGGTTGGGAGAAGAGAGGGTGCAGTTTATCAAGCCGTGTCCCCCAAGGGTGAAATGGTCTGCAAAACCGCTGAGTCTTCTCAAATTTTTTTTCCTCGGGAGGATGTTGGAGGGATGGGGAAAATCTCCAGACCCACACAGGGGGTACAGGGGAACATCCCCCAGCCCAGGCTGTTGCCACTTGGGGTTAAGCTGTGGTGGAGGAGAGCCAGTGAAGCTGTTCCCAAAGCCACACTGTGCATGTTCACTGCTGCTGAGGAGGGCTGGGGGTACAGCAGACATGCCAGCACCCCGGCTAGCTGGGAGCTGGCTTTCTCCCTAGAAGGGCTGTGAGCTGCCTCCTTAGCAGAGAGGGCTCATTTGGCACCCAACTGCTGCCATCCCCCTTCCGATGGCTCCCATAGTGTCCCATAATCAATACATCGTGTCCCAAATTGGGGCCCGATTGCCACTGCGTGCTGGCAGCTCAGAGCTCATCAGGACTGCTGTGTCTTGAGGCTGATGGAAAAGATTATTCCATGGCAGAGATGAGTCTGTGGAAAGTATGGCCTGAAGCAGACAGTCAAAACTCAGAGCAGGAAGGAGAGGAGAGTTTCCAGGCTTTTTTGGATCTGCGTGGGCAGCCAGGACCTTGTATCACCTCCGACCCAGCAGGCAGGGGCTTGCCCTGGTGTGGGAGATGCTTTTTTCTCAAGTGTTGCCTCTGTGATTTGGGCTGCATCAGCTGCTGCAGGGTGAGTGAAGGCACAGCCTGAGCTGGCTGGAGGATGCTGAGGCTCCTGCAGGCTTATCTGATGGGCAGCAGTTCAACAGGGATCCTGTGATGACACGAGGACACTGTGATTTGCTGCTCCTGCTGCTGGATGTCAGCGTATTTTTAATGCCTCAAGGACAGCGTTTGACTAGGGAGAGAATTCCAGAAATGGCAGATTGTACTTAATTGGTGATGTAATTAGTAACGCAATTATAAATTGTCTAATGCCAGAAGTGTATTGTGGCTAATAGCAGTCTGTGCCATGAGAATACATTTGGATCCCAGCTCCGGGCCTGCATCCTGTGCTGGCTCTCCCACAGCTCATCAGCGGGTTAAAAAGGCCAAATCCTGGTGGATCCTGCACTGGAAGGAGGCTGGGTGGATGGCTGCTGATGGAACCCCTGCAGTACTCTAACAACACGTGCTGACAACCCTCTCCTTGTTTATTCCTTGCAAGCTCAGTTGTGTGGAACACAACAATCCTCCTTTCCCCTTTCTCCCTGTTTAGATCACAGGCTCTCTGCAAACAGGGAATATTACTGGCTCTGAACCTGTACTTGGGTTTTGCAGCCTTGAAACCCCTGGAAGTTCCCATTTCAGTGTGGTTCATTGCTGAAATGGCAGGAACTGGCTGGTCACCACCAACATCAAGAGCAGTGGCAAAATGCGATGACCTTCCCGGAGGTGCTTGGAGGAGAAGAGGAAGAAGCACAGAGCCCAGTAGTTTGAGAGTGTACCTAAAAGTGTGACTTGGCTGTTTTTCAGCCCACTGATTTCAGGGCAGGAGGTTTATGTTTGCATGGGTACCCATGGAAATGAATGCGTCTGGCCATATGCCTCCTGTTACAGGATTAAGATCTTGGTCAAAAATTCTGGCATGGAGAATATTCCTATTTGATGTAGCTCTAAGGAAGAAAATAGTTTTGACCATATGAGGAGAGATTATGAGAACAAAGATGGTACTTTCTTGCATAATTATTAAATGATCATTATCTCGTAAGTGCAAGCTTTTGTGTAGCTCAGTTAATGTCTTAAAGCAAACATTTGTTATAACTTGCTCCAGAGTTTTCATCACATGACTTTAGATTTCTTTAACTTCGTATTCTTCCACCACTCAGCTGAATAATTAAATTGCTAGTCTGGGGATTTTATTGTGCTGAAAATCTGCAATTGAGCATTTGTTGCACTGAAAATGGACACATTTTTTTCCAGATACATTTGGACACAGTAGGGATCTGAATCTCTAGTGATTTAATTTATAGAAGTTCCACAAGTGTTAAGTGCTATTAAATTAAGCGAAATGAAACACTTTGAGTCTAAATATTTCACGTCTCTGTATAAATAGCTTCTTCTATTATTGAAGCATAAAAGTTGCAGGCTTGCCCCTGCATTTCATCACGGTGAGTGGGGATTTAGCCCTGGGACACCTCGTAAAGGTGATGAGTGCCAGTGTGGTCATGTGCTACTTTCCCACCCGTGCCAGGTGAAATGCAGGCAAACAGCCTTTCCATTTTGTCACCTTCACAAAAAGCCTCATGGTTTATTCTCCTCTGGCCTATCTGGAGCTCTGGGCTGTTGACACTATACATTAATTTTTCTTTCGGAAGCTATTTGTCTTACGGGGCCTGGCATCGTATCTTCAACAACCCAGTGAGTAACACTCTGTGGTAGGAGCTGATCCTGCAGAACGGGTTTGGCACAACCCCGTGGCCTTTGGTTTCAGAGGTGGACATGCATGGACATCAGGGCAGGGAGTAAGTGCTGCCCTGGACAGAGAGGGATGAAGGGCTTACGCTAAAGCTTTGGGTTTTATTTTAAAAGCTGCCTCTAGTGAAGCTTATTAAAGGCTGAAAGAAGGAAACGAAGGACTCAACTTTCAGGAGCAATAGCGACCCAGCTATTCCCCCCCAGCTAATCCCTGTGTCCCAGTGGAGGTTTACCAAAATTAGTACTTGCTAACTTTCATGTTGGAGAAGCCTTTAATATTTGGTTCCTCAAAGCCTGAACCCTGACATTAGCAGGGGTTATGGAGGCTGCTGTGAGGTAAATCTTGTTATTTCACAAAGTTGATTGAGTTTGTCTTGATTTTAGATGGCTCAGTGTGTGGTGCTTTCTTCAGGCTTGACCCACTGCCTATTGAAGTCACTAAAAGACTTGTGTGGCTGTCAGCAGGGTTTGGGTCAGGCATTCAATGTGATAATGATGCCTTTTTAACCCACTGACGTCATTCAGAACCTGTTTATTGCAAAAAAAACCCAAACAGATTTCTGGGATATGTAACCAGCAATGTTTGGGGAGATGCCCACCCCGTGCCAGGGTGTAACAGGTGGGGATCAGCGTGCTGAGAACAGCACATCCACAATGCCCCGCTTCAACACACGGCACGAACTGAAAAACATCTGTCTCAGTTTGCTTAAACTCTTGTCATTTAAACTAATCTTCAATCACTGCTGGGTAGCCCTTTGAGAAGGGTGTTTTGAGTCCACGCTGAGCTTTGCTTCATGCAGGCTGATGAAGCTTTGTGAGCATTGCTGGGATGTCTTTTGAACAAACACCAAACAAATGGTGCCAACCAGAGGCCACTGGGCCTCCTCAGTGGTTGGATCTCCCGTCCCTGGTGTATTTTCTCCTCTGAATAATAATTTTCCCTCCCCTTGTGTACACGGACCCCTTGAACTGACCCATCTCTTAAGCATCGTGTGTCTGCTATAAAAGCGTAGCTTTTTTCTCTGTTCTGATAGCTGAGCCCCTGGAAATCTCTTGTGTCTACATCCTTTAGGGTTTGATGCCTTCCAAACCTCCTCTCTCACCTTGATTTCTGTGTTCTGTGGTTTGGGCCCTCCCTGCCTTGGCTTCAAAAGACACAGGAGAAAATTTTGCTGCTTTTTACCAGCCACTGGTGGTCCTCCTTTGGTGGTTTCTTCCCTGGAATGGGAGTCACCAAGCCTTCATAATCATTTGTTATCATTGTTTTGAGAGCTACACATCAGAGAGCCATGAGCAAACACTGACCCCAGAAACGTTGTCGGTGAAGGAGCTGAAAAACATTCTCAAGTAATTAACTGTTCATACTGAAATATTAATTACCCTTCTCAGAAGAAAATCAGTGGGGAGAAATCAGGGTGCTTCCCTGCAATCAGGGTGGGGACAAGGCAGTTACATGTCCCAAGGCCCAAAGGAGGGCTGAGGTAGAACTGCATCCCAAAATTGGGGTTGTCCTTGGTGTCCTGCCCCCCACCATGCTGCCTGCCTGCTGCCAGCCCATCTGCCTTTCAGACACCACTGGAAAAAGCATTTATTTCATCCCAGCACATGTTGGTGACTGAGCAGTCTCCGAAGACAGTGAAAGTATTTAATGTGTCTCACAGGACCTACTGGGGGGTTTCTGCAGGCTCTCCTTGGTGAGCTGTGGCTGCTGAGGGGCGGTGGGAAGCAGGTGAGGGACAGACCAGGAGGTTTGGGAAGCCTGGGCTGCTCCCTGTGGTGCCAGCACCAGCCACTGCTCGGGAGCAGGAGGTGAGTCTGGCCTCACGCCGAGCCCTTGCCATGGCTCCTACTGCTGCCTCGTGTTTTGCTTCAAATTATGATGATTTGCATAGAGAACGCTGGCTGTGTGGATATTTTTAGGCTGATAAAATTACGGAGATAAGCCGGGACAATGAATTGAATCAAGGGAGTGGCTTTGGGCTCCTGTTTCCCCTGCAAACAGCTCCTGCTTTATTTATAGCTGTGTGTGTGTGCGTGTATGGCTACGTGTTCACCTCTTTCCCAAAATCAGATCGAATCTTCCTGGCACAGATGACTCCCAGTCCATGTTCCCTTATTCATCAAAGGCCCACCACATCATGTTTCATGTCTAAATCATACCTAGAAACGCATGAAGTGCAGCTTTTTTGAGCTGAATTAAGATCAAATGAGTAGGAGGTGCAGCTATGAGCCTTTGATGTAGACAAACCAGGAAAGCTCTCTCTGTGGTGAGGGGCTGGGAGACACTCTCTCCTTCCCAGCACAACTCAATTCCCTCTTCTTATAAATTGCTTAAATAACTATTTGCTTAAAAGGGTGCTCCCATGAGCACTCACTGGCTTCCTGATCACTTCAGAGCTGTCCATTCAACTTGTAACGAGATCTTTGTGCTCTACAGGAGTTGTAACAGTAATTAATAACATTACAACCACTCCTGATTTACAACCACTGCTATGGCTGGCCAGGGAGAAAATTGTATTTGGATTTTGGCCCACTGGTTTTAATCAGGCTTCTGAAACACTTTTAACTTGTTTAAATACCTGTGAGCCTTCACCTAAAGTGATTGTTCCTATTCGTCACGAGGATGGATTGCTCAGGGATTGAGCTTCAATGTGAGTTGTGTGGCTGGGGAATGAGTTGGGCTGTAAAACCCATAACATGGTGGGCATGGGCTGTGCAGGGCAGAGGTTTTGTGGTTACAGGACTCCCTGTGATGTTTTTGCAGGTTTTATACAGAACTGGGAAAAGGAAATGGAAGCAAAGCCCACACTGTCAGGGCTGGAGGGAGGGAGAAGCTCAGGCTTTACTTTGTTTTACAGGATTTTAGGTCAGGGCTGGTCTGTGAGGGAGGTGGGAGACGGTGCTGTAAGTTCTGTCAGTCACAAATATCTCTGCCATTCCTAAGTAAAGCAGACATATTTAAAAAACCCCAGGTGCTACCCTGACTCACACTGGCTCAGGAGCTGCTTAGACGTGAGTATCAGGTTGAAAACCTTCAGCTGCCTCTGTGCAGATGAAGCAGATAGACCAGGGTCCCTCTCGTTGGGCTCTGAAGCAAAACAAATACAGCAATGTGCTCTGACCTGCAAGAAGGGGATTCCCGTGGCTCTTTATCTCCTTGCTGGGAGAGGTGTCCCTGCCTGTTTGCAGTGCTCACTGCCAGGTGTCTTCCTCACTGTCATTCCTTCCCCCCTGTGCCTCTCCTCTTTCTGCTGCTCCCATAAAGCCACTGGGGCTGGTAAATGCCAGCAGAGAGGACAGGCAGACTCCTTTGTACGGGGCTCCTCTGCCACACTTGTCCAGAGTCCCGTGCAGCCATAGAACTCAGACATTTAAAATTACATCTGGGTGAAGAAACAAAATAAAGTGTAACTTACAGTTCATTCTGCCCCCGAAAAAAGGAAAAAAGATTAGTCGTTAATGGCTTGTCTAGAGAAATCCATCTCTTTAATGGCTTTGAGACTTCAAAAAGGCCAGGCTAGGCAAATGCCCCAAGATGACTGCTTCTACTAGCAATTCTGCTATATCTTGAATTTATTCTTTTAGATTTTATTTTATTTTTTAAAAGACAAAATTAAGATTTTTTTTTGTATGTCTAGTGCAAGGTGCCCCTCTCCATCGTGAGGGGCTTGGAAGGAAATTCTATTTAAGGCCTCTTCCAGCCCAAACCATTCCATCATCATTCTATCATTCTGTCTCCTTTTGGTCCAGTACAACTCTCCTCAAAGGAGTGTCAGGGTCAACATTTCTTGTCCAGGAAGGTGACTGTTGTACAGAGATGTCGCCTCCATAGACACTGAGATCTGATGGGTGACTTACAGACTTGAGACTCAATTTCAGAAGTTTAAGATGCTTCAACTGATGGACAACCACTGGGCTTTGTTTAACTTTTTTCTAGACCAATACTAAGCTACTTTTCCCTGTCTCATCCTTTTCCTACTAGCAGAATTTCACAGTGGTTTTAACCACACAGATTAAAGATATGAAAGAATATTCACTGGATTGAATGAATTCATTTAATAACTCATGATTCACTTGATTTCCCTAAAAGTGACAAATAGTTGTTGCACCTTCCTCAGGTCAGCCGTATAGCAAGATGAGAAGTATCATATTATTGTGTCCTTACTTTGATAAAATAGATTTTGTGTTCTTTAACAGGGAGGAGGCATTGCCAATCAAGAGCTTAGTGTGACATAAAGTCGTGTTGTTTGTCTTAGGGCAGAGGAAAAACCCAAACAACCAAGCTGAAATCTCAGTTTTATCCAGTATGATATTTCTCATAGTTCTAGTCCAGGATGTTGCAACAGTGATTTAAGTCAACCACAAAATGCAGATCCAGTCCTGACTGTAAGGTTTGGGTTCACCTTTATTTCTCTGGCTGCTTCAACCCCGACATAGAGGGGGATGATTCAGTCAAAGCTGCCTAGCAAAGTGCTCTCTGTACTTTTCATCAGCAGAAGTTTCCTTGATGACCATGTTCCTACGATTTTCCAGGCTCTGATATCAACAGCGTGAGTTGCCTGTAAAGTAGCACGAGACAGGGAAACACCACAGCATCTCCTCCTTCTGAGCAGCCCTTCCAGACTCCTCTTCTTGGTTGCTAGGACGATCTGGATACAGCAGCACTTGAAATGACACATTAAAAAATAAGTAACTTTTTCCAACTTTAGGCGCTGCAACAGTTAAACACAAACAAATTAATGAAAATAACTAAAGTTCAAGTAGAACCTTGATATCATTAAAGATCTACAATCATATCTATGCAGACCCACAGTAATTACAACGCATGCACAGTAATAGAAGCCTAATGGTTGCAAAATGTTCTTTGGATTAATTGGCTTTGGCAGCTTACACACTCACATGATTTTCTACATTTTTGCCCATCCTGACAATCATTCTGTGCTCTAGGCAAGCTTTGCCTGAGCTGTCTGTCTTTATAACCATCACATTATTCTGGCTTTTTGAACATCATAGTGCAGTAGTTTGCCTCTCAGCATCCAGTATGGTTTAATCATGTCCTTATTTGTGCACTATTGTGCAGGAGATGGCTGCTCCTTCCCTTTGGAGAGCAGGCAGCTTGCACACGAATGCCAGCGGGGTTCCTGGAGCCATGGTAGGCGAGTGGTGGGGCCCGTGGGGCTGGGGACAGTGACTCTGATCTTGCTTCACAGAGAGGGGCAACACTCAGGGATCACCACAGGAACAACATGAGATCTTAGCATGGGTTAGGGAATGAATGCCAAACCATGGCTATTTCCACGTGAATAATGTTCATTGTAAAAAAACACCAAGCAAGGGCTGGGAGTGTGGCCTCCAAACCCACTTTGGTTTGATAAACTCATTCCACAGTGGTTGCAGCTGGGAGACATCGTTCCCCTTAATTCCCCACAAAACCAGAGCGCTCAGCAGGGCAGCTCCAGGTCAGCAGCAGCATGACCCAGAGACATCCTGTACCCCACAGAGGGGACACCACGTCACACAGAGCCCCGTCCTCACAGCAGGAGAGGATTTTACAGTGATGTAACTCTGACTCGGCAAGAACTAAAGCCCATGCATTGAATTAGACAACACTTAAGCATGGACTTAAGTGCCTTGTTGTATCATGGACTAAATTGCTTGGAAAAAGGAAAGATGACTTGCAACAGAGAGGCCACGGTATGTCAGATTAAGCCTGCCTTTAGAAGTTAGAGTTATGGAATTAAATCAGCACCAATGTTGGCACTAAAGTAAACCTGCAGTAGGACGAGGCGTGGTGGAAGCACGTTTTGTTGCTCCTTGCTGTGAGTTTCAGAAAAGCTGCAATGTGCTCCTACCAGAAAGATGTGATCGCTTCAGGAAGGAACAACGGCATTGCTGGTCTCTTACAGAACATCTTGAGGGAAACGAGGAAAACGGCCCCAAACCCACGTACACACCCATCAGCTCGGGTCCTGCAAGTGATGGGGGTTTATTTCTATCACAATTAAGCTGTGCAGTACGTTAGGCAGGGAGCAGCAGGGGCTGTGCACCGTGGGAAGCTGCAGGGAAATCCTTAACCTGCATGGTCTGCATGCAGAGCAATGTGTGTGCTGGAACTTTGAAAGCTGGGCTTGTTTGAAGCTGAAACTTGAAAGCAAACCTCCAGGGAGGAAGCAATGTGAACCTTTTTTATTTTTTTAAACCCTGGAAACTAAGAGCACTTTCTGCTCACAGCTTCACATACAGTCGGGTAGATGGGCAAGTCTCTGAAAAGTCTCTTGACTAAGCATCAGTTCAGGTTTTCAGGTCTACTCCTCCACCCAAATACAGGGGCACAACTGGAGCTGTGCCGTCCCTTTGTGCTCTGGATTCAAACTAAAGCATGGGCTGGGTGAGAGAATCCTCAGCAGGTGTTCCTGTGGTGGCCAGAGGAACATTCCTGCAGCTGGCAAAAGCCCTGGCTGTGGGTACTGAAGGTGTGACAGGGCCAGGTCTTCAGCTCAGTGACCTCCAGGTACCAAACAGCCTCATCCCTGCCCCTTTTGTCATTGCTAATGTTTGTAGAAATGTCCTGAAGTTTTCCCATCCAGAATTTGGGCTGAAATACTCCAGAATAGTCCATCCTGTAGCATTTGGGCTTCTTCCATCTGTCCTGCAGTGTGTAGGACACTGCAGCCAGCTTTAGAAGGGAGATACTGAAGCCCCTGTCAGCACGTAGTCATGGCGTGAGTACACCACAGCTTTAGAGCATCTCCCTCTCTAACAGCTCCTGGCTGGAATGGGCCACAGAGGGCACTGACACTCTGTCTTTGGAGTGCCAAAGATCAGCCATAGGCCATAGGTGGTCTCCCAAGCAAGCTTAGCACAGCCAGAGGTGTATGAGAGGTTCCAGTGGGTACCTGCTGTGCTCATTCATGCAAAACCCATCAGCAGGGCTCTGTATGGACTAGAGAGTGTCCAGCCTGTGCTGCAGTGAGCACTCATGGACAGCACAGACCACCATGGACCCCAACCCCATCACAGGGTCAGTGGTGGGAACTGGTGGTGGGCTGGAATGCGAATTTCAAAGCAGATCCTATTTTGGGTTATGAGCAGTACAAGCCAGTGGGACCTTGCTACCTGGATGTTGCCTTTCCCTGGTCTTAAAATTAAGAGCCAAACATGGTTAAGGGAAAAGGGGTTTTTACCTTGGTATTTATTTAAGGATCTTTAAGGTGCACCACTTTGTCCAGGTGGAATGCTCCAAAATGCACCCATGTGATAAATCGTGTTTACCATTTATAGGCCTTGCAAATTAGCATATCTAGCAAAGATTCCCCAATGAGAGACTTGAATGAACCCCCAATCCCGAGGAATTCTCCCCTGGATGGGCCTATCTTAGTTTACAGGATGTGTTCTAGGGAAGACCTTGGTTTCTCAGGATAGCGCAGGGCTGTCTGGTCTCCAGTGGCGAGGCCTTCAGGATGTTTGGTCTCCTGGCTTAACAGGATATTGGGACTATGTTAAGTTATCAAACTTTAGGAATTACAAATATGCATGCTAAAAGCACCAAGGATACATAAAAGCTGTATAAAAGGGTGTGTAAAAAGGGCATAAAAGAAAAGGCAAAAAATCATCACGGCATCATAGAANATCCCGAGGAATTCTCCCCTGGATGGGCCTATCTTAGTTTACAGGATGTGTTCTAGGGAAGACCTTGGTTTCTCAGGATAGCGTAGGGCTGTCTGGTCTCCAGTGGCGAGGCCTTCAGGATGTTTGGTCTCCTGGCTTAACAGGAGATTGGGACTATGTTAAGTTATCAAACTTTAGGAATTACAAATATGCATGCTAAAAGCACCAAGGATACATAAAAGCTGTATAAAAGGGTGTGTAAAAAGGGCATAAAAGAAAAGGCAAAAAATCATCACGGCATCATAGAAACCTCTATGCTGTGCTCCCATTTGCTAATCAGCTTGCCTGGCAAAGCTCAGATACCTTCTAAGAAATGCATTCGTTTTCAGAACCCAGCGCTGAAGCCAAGGCCACATCTCTGACGCACCCAGACAGTACAGCCTGTTGTGACAGTCCTTTAAAGAATGATTAAACAAACGTAATAGGCAGGCACGGGTAACGAGGTCCCATCTGTCTGAGGCAGAGTCAGAAGTTAATTTAAGTGACTCCTCCAACATGTCGCCTAATTCCAGTGGCAGCAGAGCTAATTAAGATGGATTTGGTCCAGGAACGTGGTGCTGTGTCAGTGGTACAGAGCAAACACTGCCACAAAGGCACCAGCAAATCACAGCCACCCTAACGAGCCGGTCAGCACTGGGTATCCTGAGCCAGAGGAACTGCTCAGCAACATCATTAACTGGGTATCTTGGCCCCATTGATAACTTCATGAATATTTCATACTCCTTTCCCACCAATCTCTACTGACAACTTGTGACACAGAGCTAGCTGGAGTAAAAAGCTCTTAATATGCAGTTGCTGGAGCTGTAAATTTACCATCAGATGTTATTTTCTTAAGAATACTCTTCCAAGAGCCTGACCAGCTACTCAGTGACTCAAATGAGCTCCAAAGGCCAAAGAGCAAGCGGAGCACTTCTGTAATGAGTGTTTTAATGGTTGTGATGACATAGAGAAAGTCAGCAGTATGGGTCTGCAGTCCTTGTTAGGGAATGTGAGATTAGCAGATCTCTGAGGATGGCAGCACCAGTTTGAAGGGGTCGTGCCTGGAGAGCAAATGCACCAGTAGCTTCTTTTTCTCTGATGGGAATGAGTGACTTGGTGGAAAATTTGCTTGCTTTTGTAGAAGGGTGATGTGAGGGAGGTTGTGTGTTCGTGTGTCGGGTTTGGGGTTGTTTTCTTTTGTTTTCTTACTGTCTAGTTCACTTAAATTCTGCTTTTAAAACCATCCCATGTGGGGAGAGGAAGGAGTGTCAGGCAGGGAAGCTGGGGCTCTTCTGCTATCACCACTCTCTAAGCAGTAAAGCTGCCGAGGAGGTTGCTGTAGCCTCTCCCAGGAAAACCAGCCAGGGAAGAGTGAAGGATTTGAGGTACTTGGTCCAGGGAGAGCTGAGGGCACCTTTTCCCACCAGCTTCAGCTGAATGAGCAAATGAAGTCTGGGTGTTTTACTGCAACTCCCAGCAAAAGTGAAGCAAAGTCTATTTTGTATAGATAAAATGTGTCAGAAGATCCTGTGACAGTGAGGAGCAGTGGAAGGTGGTCTGTGCTGCTGGAGGTAGAGCAGGAGCCACGGCAGTGGTAAAGCAGGTTCTGCTTGTGGGGGAAAAGCTGACAACTTGCTGGGAGAACGTGCTGTGACTCCGTAGATGAGTGTCAGGCTCGCCAAAGGCTCGCTCCGTGTTCCGTGCCTGGATGGGCTGGGAGCCAGCACGGTTAAGGTGCCTGCTAGTGATGCAGATGGCCGGGAAGCCACGGGACGGTGGCGGGGGGTGACAGGGAGCCCCGGTGACACAGCGGACCCCCACCCGCAGGTGTGACTCAGAGCCGCCGGCTGCGCCGGTCGGGATGCTCCGGCTGCGCTCCCTGCGGTCCTGTGAACCAACACTCCCGCGGCGGCACAGCCCGCCTGCCCCGGGAGCCAGTGAGTAATGGCAGAGGTTTTCTCTTCCTTTCGTTTGTTTTCATAAGTTGAACATGAGCTTTGAAGAAGCGACGCCTCATCCCCTGGTTCCCCGGCGGCCGCGGCTCCCTGGGGCTGCCGCTGCCGGCAGCATCAGGAGTCTCCTCCGGGCTTGCAGGGCTGTGCCTGCCCAGAGAAACACCAGAGCCACAGGATCCGAGACCCACAGGAGTACAGGATGGGCGATTTCTACCAGCGGTGGGTTTTACTTAGCTGTCGCCATCCCAGCTCCAGCACTGGCTGTGCCTGTGCCAGGCGGGTTGCAAGTCTGGCAGTCACAGGGAAAAAAACCCATAACCTTTTAGCAGAGAAGAAGGAATTGCAGCTTCAAATTGAAAGCAAGCTATATGTTTACATAAACCTTTGCTTTTAAGCCAAGGCTGTGATTCAAGGGGAGGGCCTGGATTAGCGGGAATGAAAGAGGATCCTTTCCTGTCTTGTCTGAGCTCCTGGGTTCATCCACCCGGTAAACACGCCGCGGGAGGCTGGCACGTCCCACGCTCACACCTCTTGCAGCCAGCAGTGGAACAAATGGCAGTGATCTCAGCCTCGTTGAGGACAGCTCCAGAAGGGCACTGTCCCCTCTTTTCCCATCATTGGATTTGCACCTGGAGCAAAGGGGTTCGGAGCACGCTGACATGCCTGAAATGAGGAGCTCCAAGAGCCCTTGGGGCAACCTGGCCATGAACTTGGTTGGCTCCAATGCCCCTTGTCTGTAGTTTTTGCACTGCTCTCTTGAGCAGTTTAGGGGCTCAGACATTGTGCTGTTTTTTCCAGCACACAAAATGGGTTACTAAGGAACACAGAGATAAAAACCACAACTGCAGTGTTCTGCATCATTGTTTCCCTGTGTGCCTACATCAACATTTCTTTGCAGAGAAGCTGGTGCTCCTCAGGCTTGGCGTGGAGCTGGCAAAGGGCTGGCAGGAGCAGGTGACAAGGAGGATGTGGGTGAGCCATCAGAAAGTCCTGTGGTGGTGGAGGCAGGGCGTGTCGAACGGGTCATCCGGATCTAGAGAGGAGGCAGGAGCAATCTGCTAGAAATCAGCTGTCAGGGAGGGTCTGCAGGGCCCGATCCTGCTCTGGGGCAGGGCACTGGCTGCCTGGGCTCCGCGGGTCGCTCGCAGCCCTGCAGCTCCGCGTTGCTGCTCCGTGAGCGGTGCTGACAGTCCCATATGGCAGCGGCACAGCCGTCACCCCGCGCTCCATCAGCGCAGCCCTCGGGCCGCAGCGGCAGCACCTGGCGGGTCCCTGAGCCTGAGCTGCCCGCAGCAACGTCCTGCTACCCCCTGCACTCAGACAGACCTTCCTCTGACCTCCTTCAACCTTCCCTGGCCTCCATCAGCACAGCTGGGAAGCTGAATTCCCACACGTGGTGTATTCCCAGGCAGCAGCGATGCGCTCACACTTGCTTCCACTGTCGGGTTTGGAGGTTTGGCTGAACCACAGATTTGCATTTTTAAACAAAACTGCCCAGGGTTGTGACCTTGCATGTTAGGGACCTGCGGGGGCCCCTGTGGGCTGCCTTGGTGTGGGGAGGGTGAGCAGCTCCCAGCCAGGCACGGGACTGAAGGGATGGTGTCCAGGCAAGTGTTACCTACAGAGACATTGAGGTGTGATCTTGGGGCATGGCTGGCAGGACTTCTTCATTTTTAAGGCAGATTTGGACTGTCTGGACTGGCATGTACTTTGCCTCTCTGTACAATGCAATCGATTTAAAATTTGTTGCATGTTTAAGCAGCACTTAATCAGCAGGGTCAGATGTTAATACTATATAATTTATTTCTTCTCAGTTAACTTTCAAGCAACACACCGAGAAAGATTAATTCTGCATCTCTCTGTCACCTCTGCAACCGGGGCAGCAGCAGAATTGCCACAGATATTGCAGTAGCTTCCTATGTTTTATTCAGTTGAGTTCATTTTTACCTCTTTAATCATAAAAATATAAAAACAGGATAATATTGCCACTGGTAATTACGTAACAAGCCACTGGACAAGAAAGAGCACATTTAAAGTTGTGGTATAAGCAAAGGATATTTTGGGGGTTTTAACGACCTTGAGTATTGAAGCTGAGAGAGTGAAACGAATGTGCGGGGTTACAATGCATTTAAAATACAGGAGGGAAATAATAAATCAGCTGAATAGTTGTAAGGAAATTGAAAATTGTGGAGAGAGAGTAACAAAACTACATGGAGATTGAAGGACTTACGTCTGTTGCTAAGAATGGTAATGAGAATATGCAATTTGAATAGGTCTAAACTGCCCTTGAAATATCATTATAACTTATTTGAAAAGTCATTTACCATTTGTGTGGTTTTCCCAAATGCAATATATTTCCTTGCAACTTTGTTCGTTGAAAGCCTCAGAAATATGTCTGAAATAAACCCATAGTGGAGTTGAAAACAACAGAATGTTCCAGGAAATCAAATCAAAAGCATTTTTTAATCGGTAGGGCTTCCACAAGAAAAGTATCACAGCATAGAGACACAGCAGCAGGATCCAAGTTAATTCTCTTTTCTTTTTTTCCCTCCTATAAATAAATGACCAAAGGGAGTGAGGAGCATTGTTCGCCTCACGGAGTGAGCCACGGCAGCATCGCTCTGCTGAGCATCAAAGCGCTGAGTATTCGTTCTGCTCGTGCTGCTTGTTTCTCTCTCTGTCCCAGTTCGCTGTGCCTGGACACACGGACTGCTGTACCTGCTGCCACTGCCCGTGGTGGGTGGCAGCAGGACACTGGGAATGCCAAGGAGGTGGCGGGGAAGTCAAAGAGGCAAAGGGATTTAGAACTCAGTGTTATCAAAGCCACTGGGAACCATCCCACAGCCTTCGCAAAGACCCCTTCCCTGTAACCACTCTGAGCCACTGCAACAGGCGTTACTTAATAACTTTCAGCAGAGAAACAGGAGAAATTTTCTTTGAAATTTTCTTTGAAAGTATGTGCCAATCTCCCAAATACTATTTCCAGCAAAAAGGCCACTTAACAGCTGCAGACAGAAGAGGAAAGTGAAGTGTTCCTCATCTCTCAATGCCATAGTGCAATGAGTGCTGGTAAATGGCTCTGAAACAGGGGCTCTGGATTGCTCCAGTTGCATTTTGATAAACTTTGAACTGATGTTGTAAGCAGTTCCAGACAGGGATAGCTTAGACATTGTTGCAAGTTACCCACAAGAAAGTGGTCGAGTTTATTTTAAAAGGTTGCTGCAAGCAGCAGTTTAGTAATGAGAACTTAATTAGAAGGCTTCAGTATTTTTAATACAGCCTCTCCACCCAGGTCCTGTAAGGACTGGAAGATGTTGCCTCTTCCAAAGAATCGTAGAATCCTTCAGGTTGGAGAAGACCCCTAAGGTCATCGAGTCCAACTGCTCCCCCAGCAGTGCGGTGTTCATCAGTAATCCACGTCCCTCAGTGCCACATCACACATCTTTTACATCCCTCCGGGGGTGGTGACTCCATCACTGCCCTGTGCAACCCGCCCCAATGACTTCCAGTGAAGAATCTTTTCCTAAAGAAGGCACAGGTTGATTCTTTTGAACAACTATTCCTCTTCATGTGGGTAAAGTCCACAGTTTTATGTGGCTATGAAGAGGCAGAGGAACAGAAAAGGAAGTGGAAATAAAGTCAAACAGAGAGAGACATATTTGCTACCCTCATAACAAGCAGGTTGGGTTTTTTTCCTTTCTTGAAGATTCAATACACATAAGTCAGGAAAATCAAGCTTATAGTTCCCCCAGTAGCCATAACTCTGTTCCTGGCAGAGAATGAGCAAGATATAAATATAACCTCATACCCAGTAGCACGTGTGACATATGTGCAAGCAGGTGAGTTATGGGTGCTGCGGGAACTGTGATTCTGAATGTCTTGACTTCAGAGCTTGGATTTTCAAGTCCAGTGTTTTGGGGAGTTTCTTTCTTTCCCTTTTCCTCCCTATAGTTATAAAGTGTGTTACAGCTCTTGCTTTACTTTGCTCTGGCACGGCAATTTGGATCCTGCAAGTTGCTGAGAACTTTGTTTTTCACTAGAATCACAGAAATATCAAATGGTTTGGGTTGGAAGAGACCTTAAAGCTCCTCTAGTTCCAACCCCCCTGCTATGGGCAGGGGCACCTTTCACTAGACCAGGTTGCTCCAAGCCCCATCATCTTGCCCTGAGAAAGGCAATAAGAGGAGAATGAAATCCAGGGAAGAGGCTGTTCAGTGGTTGGAAATTTTGCAGAACCATGGTACATAAGTGGTAATCCTGACCATGCCACAGGTGCGTTTGTGTGAAGGCAAACATGACCCTAAATGCCTCAATCATTTCTTTCACTGTTGTTCAGATTACCAGAGATTCTCCTGTGGGTAGGTACACATATTCTGGTTGTGGAGGTAATACTGCATCTAAGGAGACATCTGTGTTTCTCTAGGAGGTCAAAGCCTTTTTGAGACTTTTTATTTTTCCAGGACTGCTTTTAACATCTTCCCCCTGCAAATCCACTTGGTTAGAGTCAGGTGGAGGTTACAGAACCTTCGTGTTAATGTGTGTTTTGAAAAAAAATTTCAGCTGAAGCTGAGAGAACTTCAGTAGAATTCACCCCCAAGCAGGCCAGTGTCTCAGATCCACGTGTGTAAATTCACTGAGCAGAGATAGGTTCAGATAAGCTGCTAAAGGCTCTGTTGATATGCAAGCAGAGTTTGTAAACTTGAGCTTGTGCTGTTATCACCATGTTAAAAATACATCCAAACAGGGAGGCCATCCTCTATATATCCTATCCAGACACAAATCTTCACTCCAGGAATATTTAACCATTCCAGGCTTACTGGAGCCTTATGTAAGAAGGAATAATGTGGCATAAATATGCTCCATCTGACTTTTTCCTGCAACGCTTTGTGCAAATTTAACATGCATGTCAGGTGTCAGCGTAGCTGTTGGAAATCTGTAACGCTGACAGTATTTGGTAATAAAATAATAATCGCTGCGTGTATCTCTGATGGAAAGAGATTCACATCCTTTTTAATCCCTAATTGTGTGCCACACTACATTAGAGACAGATAGTTCATTGTCTCCACCTTTCAGAGATGGGAAATTCAGAGCAACACGCAAGACGTTCCAGAAATAAGCCAGTTTAATGAAGCAGCAAATTAGACCCTTCTATCTCTTTATTTAACATGTAGTCCCTTGAATTTATCAGAGTTCATTACAGAGGTACAAAATGGAAAAGAAGCTGCAAAATTCATTTGTGATTAGAGCTAATGATTTTGAAAATGGCTTTTCATATTTTCCTAGATAACAGCTAATATTTATTATTAAATTTATGTCACGTTTGCTCTAATGAAATTATATTCCCTGCCTTCCCTTGTTTCTGTTGTTTATGGTTTGGATTTTATGAAAGGAAGAATCATAAAGATGCTATACGTTTCTTGCCAACTGCAGTGCCTTTGACATGGCTTCTGATAGCTTACTCCTGTGACTCATGTCAGAAGAATGGTTTTAAAATTTCTTTCCCAATTTATTCCTTCTATACTGCTTGACAGATAATGAATCTGAGTAAATGCACTGAAGATTTTTTCCCCCCATAATTTCAGTTTCAGGCGTGGAGTGAGTAATGGACTCAAGGCTGTAAAATTAAAGGAAGGAAAAAAACATTTAAACAGCAAAATAAAAACATTCAGAGTTCCTGCCTCTTTCCAAACTCTGCTCCTCATCCTGCTCCTCGCAGGCAAGTGGGGGCAAACTGAAGGAGTTTTACATCCACCCTGCTGCACATCCCAGCACATCCCTGGCAGCATTCATCCTGCTCAGGGCTGAAATGAGGGAACTGGGGGATGGCAACATAACTTTTGCTGTTATTCATCAAATCTTATCACATGCTGGGGTACAGGAGCCAGTGCCGGCCACCCGGAGGTGGAATGGGAGCCTCTTGTGAGACCCTTCCGGGGCTCAAAGGGCTTTAACAGTTTTCCTGATTTTGCCAGCTTTTTCTTTGGTATTATCACAGCTTCATGAAGGAGGGTTTGTGTTGTGGTATGAGTTTGATAAACTGCTTTCAAAATGCTTCATAACATTTTGAGTCAAGATGTGGGTTGGAACTAGATTATCTTTAAGGTCCCTTCCAACCCAAGCCTTTCTGTGATTCTAAGAAACCTCGTGTCATCCTGTTAGTTCACTTACCCGTGCAACAGCAGGGACATGCTTTGTTTAATATTTCCAAATGTTGTTAATAGTTAATGATCCTTATTCCTGAATACCAGACGTGGAATCACCATTTCTGACGTAGGATGTTAAGTGAGCTGCTTGTCTTACCTTGGGGAAGGATCTCCTGAATCATTGTTTATAATGATTGTTACTTTGCTCTACTCTTTCTTTCCAGCCTCCCTCTCATTGCAGCATCTCCTCTCTTTCCTCTTCATGTGGTGAAACCCAAGTATGAATGGGAAAAGTTCATTCGTAATGTGGCCAGCCCTGCGGTGCCAAGACGAGAAAGTTTGTGGTTATTATTTCCTCCTATGGGGAGTTTGTGGATGGCCATCTGAGCTTTGAGAGAAACAGTTTCTTTGGCAGACCACATGCAATCTCTGGGCAACCAAGCCCAAAACATCCCCCAGGTAATGCTGTTAGACCAGCAGTGCCCTGGGTCAGACAGCCACTTCATCCCCGAGAGAGGAGGGATTACAGCATTTATTCCACAGGCTCCCTCTGTCTGGGTTTCTGATGAACTCAGGGATCTTGTGCTTTTTAGCTTTTAATTCTCTTTGCCCAAAGGACTCATGGGGTTCCCATACCTGACATGTGACCAAGTGACCTTGCTTGTAAGTTTGTTAAATACATGACTAGGAATTAGCTGTAGCAATATCCCCATAGAGCTCAAGCACTGAAAGGAAAAGCTCATTATTCAATACCTTATTTCATGCTTTGGAAACAGCAGCAACAACCTTAGCACTTCCTCCTTTTACAGCCTCGTGGTTTCCATCATTCTTTTCAACTCGTAATGAGATTTAGTGTTGGAGAGAGATGGCTGTGCCAGAAAAACCAAGGTGGGATGGTTTTGGTCAAAAAAAACCTACTGAAGTTTGTAGGAAAGCTCAATTTCAGAGCGGAAGAACAAAGCTAACGCCACCTTTGTGAGCGTCTTTGGCGTTGACTCCTGCTACGTCAGGAAGATGTTTGTGGAAAGTCTGCGAGGTCTCACTGAGCGAACTTGCCAGAGATTCGCTTCATGCCAAAAGAAACGTCGGCCCGTGGATGCTGGGTCAGCTAATGGATTAGGTCAGGCTGGAGACGTCGGGAACACGCAGCGATGCTCCGTCCCTGCGTCAGTGGGCAGAATCACTGCTGCCAATGAGCTGACAAAGAGGAGAGGATTTTTTCAGCGTGATCAGTATCACATCACAAAGTGAAAAGGGAAAAAAACCCCTCTGTGGCTGTGCACCTCCTGCAGTAGATTGAATCTGAAGGCAGGAGTGCAGTAAAAGTATGTTTTCTGCTAATAAACTGAGCAGAAGTGACAGGGAAGTCAGTGCAACACGGAACATGCATCTTACTTTTTGCCATTTTCCTGATGATCTTGTCTTACCCAGGGTGTTTTGCAGACAAGTGCAGTTATCTCTTATTCCTGGTAAGGATGCAATGGGAAATACAAACACTTGAAGGGTCAGGAGGCTGTAAAGCTGTAATAATTCACAGATTTTGCAGCTATGCAGAACTACAAGAGTTGAAATCTACAAATTTATCATACAGCAACCTTAAAAATACCCATTTCAGAGTTTTATATGACATTTTTTAATATCCGGAGAGCTGAAAATGTGGATTTATATCTCCCAGTTATGACTAAATACCACGTCAGGAAGGGGCAGTATGTGGTTTGAGGTGCAGAGATGTGCATGTACCACACCCAGTGTGCAGCACCCCACAGCCCAGCGCCTGCTCCTACCTGGATGTGACCCAATCCCACAGGAGCAGCTGTTCCTGCTGCAGTCCCCCCTGCAGGAGGACCAGCACCCTCAACACCTGATCTCTGCCACTCATCCAGCTGCACCATCCCCCTTGCTACCCCCAGAGGAGGGGCACTACCCACGGGGATGGAGACTACAAATACCAGAGTGGAAGAATACAGCAGCAGTTGCAGAGGTTCAATGCTCTCCCTTTCATTCAGCTGCTTCGACCACTATTAAAACACCACAAGGGCCAAAGTGGGAGCACACAAATACCTCGGGATTGCTCATCCCTGGTGCTGTGTCACGGAGTGGTGTTTAGGCCCAGGACGGCTGCTGTCCCTTGTCCCGCCCCAGCAAGCCGAGCTGTGGTCAGGATTCCAGAGCCCTTGGGTGTCTCATCAGCCCTGGAGCCAGCCCTGCTCCAGGCTGAGCTGGCCAGGCTGTGCTGAGCGTGAGCACCTTCACATAACCCAAGGGCCAGCCTGCACAGCCTCCCGGGAGCCACCATCAAAGCTCAGCCATGTGCCCTAAAATGATTAATTTCCATACCAACAAGGCCCTGATTAATACACTCAGGGCTCTAATCTTAATGAATCACATAAAATGTTATGCCCTTTGGAAAGGCAAATACAACCCCAGCGATTATGAGCTGCTTTAGTTTCTGCTTTGGCGTCCAGCTCTGCCTTTCGGGTTTGCTGTCTCTATATGCAAATTTTGTGAGCACACCTTTGCCTTTGGATCACCAGGGAGCTCTGGCACTGAGGTCACCCCTGTGCCTGGAGAGCCAGCGCATGCCTGGAGGTGTAGGAGCAGATGCTGGAGGTACAAAGCAGAGATGGTAATTACTCATTTCCTAAACGAGCATCTGAGAGGTGGCACTGACCCAACTCGGTGCTGCCATGAGAGTAACCCCACAGGAACCCCGGAGGCAGGGAATGAGCCCCGCTGCCTTTGGAGGTGTGGGTGGGCAGCAGCCTGCCAGGACCAGCTTGGGGGACCCAGGGTGCTGAGCAAAGAGCTGCGGTGTGGCCCGGCGTGCAAAGGGCTGGAGCAGCTGCGGGGGCGGCCCCGCTCTCCCTGCGGGACCTCCACGGCATAGCCCAGCCTTTGAAGCTGCAACAGTCAGGGCTGATGCTGGGGAAAAGAACTGAGGATTTGGTTTGTTCTTTTTCAAAGGCTTTATTCCTCTGACAGCTGAGCTGGAGTCAAACCCGACTGTCCGCTGAATCCAGCCCTTTTATTTTTCCCTCTTTAAGTTCCGAGTTTGCACTTTATATACAGTCATGGCAGGCTTAAGCTTGACTGTCAGAATAAAAGCCTTTTCTTTTCAAATCGCTTCCTCTCCGCAGTTCAAAACACCTCCAACCCAAGTGATGTCAGCTTCAAAGGCTTCCCCGCACTACACCCAGGGCTTTCTCCTGCTGCAGCCTATTTCGGGGTCTCTTGATGGCCTGGGGATCTGAGGGAAATCTGTGGGGCTCCAGCTGATTAAATGAGAGCTGCCAGGGTGTGGCAGAGAGTGGGGTGGTAGATACCAGCCAGGTTCAGTAACTCCCAGTGTGTTGGGAGCTGCAGTGGGGATGCCAAGGTGAAGGGAGCTGTGTTTCTTGTGCAGGGGGATCCCTCTGTCCCTCCACTGAGACAGTCAGGATGAATCTGTCCTTGTACAGAAAAACCTCAAGAGCTTCTCCAGCTTATGTTGGATTAGAGGAAGAAGCATAAACAGCCATAGCCATTCCCAGGCCAAAGGAAAGCCACAGGTCCCAGGAGATGAGGTGTTAATTCCTGGGTGCTGCTGGTTGAACTCGAATTAGGATTTGTCTGTGGCAAAGTTTGCTCTTTCATCTACATTCTGGGCAGCTTTTCTGGTAGAGGAAGTTGTTTAAGATACCGATAAAGATGATAATGTACAGAGGGATTTCTTTAAGTTCCTGATTTATTGAAACCACACACTTTCCTTTATTTTCCCCTCAGTTTTTGTTTAATATTAAGCAAGCAAGACTATTCAGTTGGTGAAAATTATGTGCATGGTTGAATATTGCTCCATTTCAGCTTATTTTCAACAGAATATCCTGTTCATGCTGCTAAGAAAAAATAAGATTCTTGTCCATGAAAATTGTACCTGCTTTTTTAAAAATCCGTGCAGATTTCTGGCCATGTCACCCCAAGCTGTAATCAGGAAGTGCAGAACAAGGAGTGAACATGAGGGAGTTTCAGCTAATACTGTTCATTCACAGAGGAGAAGGAAACAGCAGGAAAAGGTCAGCGTAGACTAACAGTTACGTGGTTTGTTTCAATGGAAGATACACTCCTCTCTCTTTTCTCCTAGGCAATTAGTGTAATGACAGAAATCAGCCATTTAGCAGACTTCTAACTGAGCACTATCAGCACCAGCTATGAGAGGTAAGGCACTTGACTTTACACCAGTCAGACACAAAGCACTTGCTGCTTAAAATGTCATCTCAGACAAGACGATGAAATGAGCTGGAACCATCCCAGCTCTGACTATTAACCTTGGCAGGATGAGGCATGTAAGGACACTCTGATGGCAGATGTGAAAGGGATCTGAATAGGTAAAACAGAAAAGGTTTTATTGGGGGATTTAAATACTGAAGTGGTCCACTGAGAATTGATTTGTTCATGCTCTTTACTGTGCTAGGTGATGCAAAACTAAGGGATGGCTGGTTACATCACTAGCTGGAATTTAGGGTAAACTGAAGGAAATATTTCATCATCTGGAGTGCAATTGCTCTGTCTTGCTGCAGGAAGTTGAGAAACTGGGTTTAGAAAGAGCTGGATTTAGAAAGAGCTGGAGCAGTACCTGCCTGTTCCGCTCTTGATGCTTCAGGCAGGTCTGCATGCAGTCAGATGCTCATGCAACCACACACTGTGGGACCTCGAGCAGATGGCTCAATGCTTCTCAGAAAAGGGAGTCCTGAACCTCCAGCACTTCAGGATAACCCTGGCTGGGCAATGACCCTCATAAGAAAGCCTATTTCTTATTTATTCATGGAGTTTCTACACGGAGTGATGAAGGGAGGAGTCACTTTAGGAAATGGTGCTGTTCCCCAGAGACCAAGTAATGGACTGAGCTTAGGCAGCCACGTTTAACTGTTTTCTCACTGCTGCATGCTCTTGCCATGGCACTGAAGTGTATTGGTCACCGAGGAATTCCTAAATTAGATGTGCCATGATTGGAATTAATAGCAATGTTAAAGAAACAGCGCTCTGGAAAATAGGAATTATAGCTCCCTGTAAGCAGCAGCCTCTTGGTTAAACTCCCTAAGCCCATGGATGTTGGCTGCAGGTCATCTTCAGACTCAGCAGATTTTGCAGGAGGCTCTAGCTAAAGAACGTGAGTGTTTTGAACATTTGGGATTATTTTTGTATCTTCAAAAAACAGTGGAGTACTGGGAAGGGATTTGCTATACAGTACTTGAAAATTCAGCCTTTGTAGGGAGAGACTGGAGAGTCTTCCCAGGCAAAGAGCCAGCCCCTCTCCAGAGGCAAAACCCCACTTATCCTGATGATCCTACACACGTGTGAAAACTTGGTTTGGCAAGTCTAGTTGCTTACCTCGTTTCCAGCAGTGTTTCATCAGCTGGTATTACCCCAGCACAGGGTTGAAGTGGATCTCTTGAGCTTCAGTGTATTGTCAAGGCAACAAGAAACAACTTTATGGTCTTATTCAGCCATTCCCCACAACTGTGTTTTCCTCAGGCACAGCTGTTTTGGTGGCACCCTGGTCACAGGAGGGAGGCAACAGGAAATATGGACTTTGGAGGAATGGAAAATGTCACTGCCACGTGTCCCTGAGCTGGCCATGCTGCTTTGGTGTAGTTGGTCGCACGGGAAAATGCCCTGTGTGAACCTGGGCAGTGAAAGAGGTGGTGTGGGTCCAGGTGCTCAGCTTGGGGACATTGGCTAATGGGGCAGATCTGTGATGGGGAGAGATGAGCCCACCTGGGTGTGCATGACCCAAAAACCCCTGCCATGCTCCAAAGTCACCCAGGGACTGGAATCAAGACAACGCCAGCACCCAGTAAGTGGTTTTGAGACAGCAGAGCTGCTGCTGGGCTGCATGGTCAAGCATGGGCCACCTGTGTCACACCTCTCACGTGTCACACTTTAACCACCCTCCTTTTGCTGCTTCCTTTCCCTCAGCCTTGTGCTATCCTCAACCTCCTGTACCTCCATTCCTGCCCATCTGCGGTCTGGCAACTTCTGCCTGGGTAATGAGCTGTTGGGAGGATGAGATGCATCTTCCCAGCACTGGGCTGGCGACTGAGGCAGGCAGCCAACGCCAGCCCGCATTGCTGGGGGTTTGCTTTTGTTTGATCTCTGCCATAAAAGAAACCAATTTGAATTCCTGGAATAATTAGCTGCCCTTTGCACTAGTGGCTCTTGAAAAGCGAGCTGGCAGAAGAACAGAGTGGGAAGTAGGAGGATGAGGAGGATAATTTGTCCTTTGCAGCAGGTCGTTTTCAGGAGATGATGCTGTAGGTCTAGCAATTCCCTCGAAAGCCGAAAGCCGGGGTTTCCCTGCTGCCTCCTGCCCGCAGCCGCCTCCCCCTGCCCTGACCTGGGGCTTGTGCACCTCTCATCAGAGCCAGCCAAGCCACAGCTAAAGGACTGCAGGGCTGCAGCCCCAGGCAGTGCCCTCACTTGCCTGTTCAGGACTCACCCTCCTGTCAGCTGTTTGTCAGCTGTATCCAGCTGAAAGATAAACCCAAGGTGCTGATTTCTTCTGATGCTGAAAACTCCGTGACATTTCCTGAGAATAGCCCAAACAGATCTAAGCTCCACATTAGCACTTTATTTTCTCCATCCTAAGAGAAGATCCCAAACCGAACCACCACCAAGCCAGGGGTAGGGCTCTTTCTCTTGTCAAGCCGAAGTTCATTTTTAATGAGGGCATGTGAACTTAAACACTTGCCAGTTGTCACCCCAGCTCTTATTATACCCCAATCACAGCTGAAAAAAGTCAGAAGAATGTAATTTACTAAGTGCTTTGGAATTCACAGAAATGTAAGTCTCTAGAGAGACATTACAATTTTCTAAGTTCATCCTTAAGGGAGTAGTAAGTGAAGTTTCCGTGTTGGAGGTGGCTCTGGTGAGGGAAAGCATTTTGCAGCCATCCCCACAGGGTTGTTAATGCATGCTTTTTGCTAACACGCCATTTCACTGGAATTTTCACCCTTCTGAGCAATCTCACATACGGATGAAAAGGAGAAAAAGGAACTCAGTGGTACTCCAGGCCCTGGAGGCACCTCAGATGGGCTCTGCTGGGAGTACCCGCCTTCCCATGGCAGTGACAGATGAAGCAGCGCAAAGTACAGGGACGAGAGAAAAAAGTCAGAAATGATAAAAATCGGAGAGAAATTAAAATTTTAAAAAATCTCATGGGGGGCCTGAAAGCCAAGGCAGATGGGTAAGTGGGCAGGATCCTCTGTGTAAGTGTCCTCCCTGTTTCTGCCTTGGATGACCAGTGTTCAGAGCACCGGGGGAGGCTGGAGGGCTGTGAAGCTCCCAGTCCAACGTCAGCACATCCAGCGGGATGGACAGAGATGTGGTCCCAGCTGCCTCTGCTTCCCTCCCTGCAGGTGACACCCCACACACTGGCACACAGAAGACACCTACCATACGTACCCCAAATGAACAGGAGAACAGCTACAGCTGCCACAGGCCTTGGGAAGACAGTGGGACAGAACAGAGGTGCAGAACAAGGGATTTTAGTGGTGAAATTCTGGCAATTTGCAGAACAACTGACTGTCTTTTCTGGGCATTGCCTCTTTGGGTAGTTCTTTCCAGACCTAATATGCTAATAGGGGCAGGAGCACAACCTGCCCTGTATCCTCTCACCGGCCACCACCACATTCCAGCCAAGGATTGGAAAAGCAAAGAAACAAAACCAAAACAGAAACTAAACTGTGGGTTAAGGAGAAAAAACCCTGCTCCCTGCAGGCAATTTAAGGAAGCTATGTGGCACCAGTACAGTAAATAAAAACTGAACAAGTGACCTCTTCTTAGTCCCCTTGGAGACAGTGGCAAGCCAGGGATTAGCAGCATTCGTAGTGCTCCCACTGGTTTCCATGATGAGGGACACAGAGGAGACTTGTGTGGTGCCTGGGGAGCTGGGGGAGGCAGAACTGGAAGGGACCAGAGAGACCCATGGGGGCCCTGGAAGGCAAGGAAGGTGGGCTGGTTTATTCATTAAATATGAGCCTACAGAACCTGCTTTGGCTTTGGTCTCACCAGGTCCCGTCGAGGCATAGGATAAATCGCCTGTCCGTGGTGGGAGCAGATCTGCAGCAATGCCCCCCTGAATAACTCCTCTCCAGTTCTTGTGTTTGGTAGGTTTCTATGACTGTGGAAGCCTTCCCATCTCCTTCCCCCATGGCCCAGTAAGTCCCATTTCAGTGAAAAATGACCTCACTCTGTAGATGTGCAGAGAGAGACCCTGGCTCCACCAGACAGTCCCCTGCCCACAGCTCGCAGCTCCTGACCCATTTTGGTGTGCGGGGGAAAGCTGTTTCCCACCAAAAGCAATCAGCAGGAAGAAGAAAGGCTGAAAGAATGTTTCCCCAAAGTCCAGCGAACTCCCCAAACCAATTCTGTATCTTCTTGGCAGGAACTCTACATTTTTTAAAAGACATATCTGAAAATTACAGAAAGGCATTGAGTCCCTGCCCATCACATAAATCCCCAGCTCCTGCTGAATCACTCGGAATTGTGCTGCCCTGGACTTTGCCAACGCAGTCACACGTCTGCACAAAAGCCTAAATAAAATCTGTGTGCAAACCAAAGGAGTAAATTTCACGAGTAACTAGAAATTGTTAGTTTTTGTGGTATGTTTGCAGCTTTTCCTTATTCTAGCACTGTTTCCTGACTCTGTAATATTCCACTTCAATCCCTGTAAGCTGACGGGAGAGCGTGTACTTCGCAATCAAAGTGATTCATGCAATTACATGAGCCAGTGCAGAGTAAGGCAGTGAGAATCCCTAATCTAGAACACTAGCAGTTATCTGCTGAATGCTCTTTTTAAACATACTGCAGAACTATCATCTCATTCCTTACATAAGGTTCTTCAGGGAACTTCTATGACAACAGCAGTGCTGAAAAGCAACGTAATGAGACACCAGGAGCACTGGGAACACATCGCTACAACAGCAGCTTGTTACAACAATTTCTTGTCTGACCCTGGAAATAATACCACTTGTGGATACTTTTTTATTGCTGAAGTTCTTTGTCAGTCTGTTTCATTTTTAATAGTGTATTCACAAGGCTGTTTCTCTTTATACACTGATTATTGACTTGGTCTGCAGTATACAACTAAGAATAGAACAGTGTGGCTATTCCCAGGGGATGGCAAGATTCTTGAAATCATGCCAGAAACTTTACAAAGTTTGTTGGTCTTTTGGAAAGAGCTTGGAGATGAGCTACCAGAATCACTTTTTGGTGACAAAAATGTTGCTGTGTAGTGAAACAGGTATTGTGAAATTTGTTTCCAGCTTATTACACATGGAAGGTGAAAATTCCTGATATTAGAGGGCTTAATATCATATGCTGCACCAGATCAGTGAAATCCAAACAGAAAATGAGGTTTTAAGAGTTGGAGTAGTTTGCTGAGGGAAGTTGTCTTCATTGTTGTAAGTCAGTGCTTGGTGTCTCTTGAGATACGTGCTAGTTTAAAGCACAATTTATCTCTCTGCATTTAGGATTCACTAATGAAATCTATGGCTTGGTAGGAATTCAGACAACAGTGCCTCTTCTAATCCCAAAATCAGCATTTGTGTTTAGACTTTTTAAAAATTAGTTTATTTGATGTCAGAAGAGGCCAGGCATGAGCACGAGGTGCGTGGATGCTGCTGCTCTCCTCACCCACATCCCATCCTGGGGCAGCAACGTGCTGACCCCTCAGACAATGCTACAAGTTCCTGCAAGCAGCAGCCCCATGGACGTCTCCAAAGGCAATTCCCCACGTGAGAATTGCATCTCACAGCCTGAATTGCCTCTCATTTTCTCCACATTACGCAAAGCGCTGTCCGTGTGATCCAGCCTCACACCGGGGGTGCCCAGACTTGCTAAGCTGCTCACGCCTCGCATCCCAGCTGGCTTTTACAGTCGGAGTGAGAGCTGCAGGTAGGAAGCCTCCATTTCTCTGCCAGGCTGCTGCTGGTAACTTGAGAAGGCACTGGCCAACTCCAGCCACATCAGAGAGGGAGGCAGGAAACTTAGAAGTCATTTACCAAAATATTTGCAACTCAAAAAAACATAAATGGTGGTTGCCTAAATGCTAGGGACCCAAATTAACGTCAGCAGAAATGGTCTCTTCTGACTCATGCACCGTCCCCAAGAGAGACAACAAATGATTGAGAAGGGTCTTGGGCTGGTTCTCTGTGAAGCCTCTACTTCACTGAACATTAATTATTGACCTAAAGCAGAAATGTTGGGTGAAAGCAGGACTGCATCCCAACTCAGGGTACAGCTTAGACATTTATTCTTGAATTAATTGTGTGTTTGGGTTATTTCAGGCACTACAGGCAACTGATTTGAGGTCTCTCATACCTTGGGTGAACTTGACACCTAGACTATGCATTTATATATATCTGATATCAATAAATACATTCTTCCTCCATGAGAGTCAGCAAACTTTCACCATTTTGCTGAATCAAGACCATTGTTGGATATACAGTGTGAAAGATTAAACAAATTAGATACTGTCATTATTAAGAGAGTTTTTAGGGCAAAAAGATAATTCTCCTGTCTTGCATTACATGCTTTTTCTTATTTCTTTTATGAGAAAATTATCTTTTTAGATAGAAGATGTATTCACATTCTTAGTCTTCAAAATTCTGTAAACTCTGTAGTGCATTATCACTTGAATAGGCCAAATAATTATTTGAATGCCTGCTCATAGATAGTGTTCAGAAGAATTGAGGCTTTGAGAAGAACCAGAGAGACCCACCAACTGCACTGAAAGCTAAAAACAGGTATTTCACTCCAGATTCTTAAAGCAACTCAGGACTTTCGCATGCTTATTATCATACTGTGTCAGATCTAAAATACTGTGATTAATTCAGGGGGATGTTTCCTAATTCTGATATTAGATTTTCAGTGGTGGAAGAGGTTTAGTGGATTTGTGAAGGCAACCTGAAAATGGGACCTTTGGGGTTCTCTCTTAGGAAGAAGCCAAACCCTCCCCAAGCACGGCCAGAGCTGGAGCTCCACTGCAGCCTTGCCCACTGGTGGCCACTCTGGACCCTCCTGCTGGGTGCTCCCATATGGAAGGAAAAAGGTTCTTCTGGGGTAGATTCCCTTACACCAGGGCAGTATCAGGGGACAAGGATTTACCTGGAGGATTGGGGACAGTATCTGTGCTGATTGTGATAAGGTAAAAGAGGCTGGAGAGCTGTTTCTGCCCTAGGCTGGGTCACATCCTGCGCTGTCCCCAGGTGCCCTGAGGGGTGCTCTTGGTCTCGTACCAGGAAAGACTGAAAGGATACAGAGAGAAATGTTACATGTTTCAGAACGAATTTGTTCAGCAAAACCCCAACTGTGCAAAACCCCTTTTAAACGAAGAAAATAACATGAGGCTGCTCTTCAAAGTGGATCAAAGAAATAAAAGAACTTCTGAAACTGGTGCATTCATGAGATGGGCACTGTGAAGGTTTACATTTAAGACACATTGGGGATTTTTACTGCTTTTGCAATAAAACAATTGTAATGACACTGAAATTCAGAAAGTTATCTCAACTTTCACCTTTTTTTAAGAACAGGAATGATTTAATCGTAATTAATTAGTATTTCATTACAATTTTGTAATCACCTAAAGGCCATATATATGTGCAAGGTCTCTTCTGATAGCAAACTGGTTTTAGCACAAACTGGTAGTAAGAATATTGACATTAGGGTGGCTTCTAGTAAGTCTATAGCATCCCCATTGTAATGTGTAATGCTGCCCTTCCAGGCTCAGGACTGACAACCTTTCATAAATGATACTTTTAATCTCAAATGGCTTTTACAAGAAATAACTGAGTCTACATAAACCTGCACAAAATTCTTTTCTTCCCCCTTATCATTTCTCCTCAATTCTATAGTGTTTGTAGAGGATCAGGATGTTTAGAACTGAAAGTGATGATTTGTTTTTGAAAGTTCTGGGCACCTGGAGAATGTGAAAGTAATCATTCCTGGCTTTCATTCATTTTTAGTTTCTAGGATACAAATAGAATTTAAAACAAGCTAATCCCTTCACCTGGTTTAAACTGCCGATGCTTCAGGCAGCAACAAGAGTTTACAACAGCTAAGGATACATTCCAGTTATTTTTAATCCTCTCACGTCAAAATTAGCTTATCCCAATTTGCTTTTAAAGCATCCTCGGAGTAAGGCTCTATTTACTCAGCCCATATTTGTCTTGAGAGCACTTGTACAAAATAACCGTGAGCACCCAAAAAGGCCACGTTGGTAATGAAAACACCTCCAGACAGACTGACCCCCCGAGGGGAGGCCACTACGGAATCGATTCGACAGCTCCTGACCGGGACTGAACCGAGCGGGAGCGCGCGAGACGCTCGGTGTGTTACTGCTCCCCTTCAGTGGGCTCAGACTCACCTCAGCCAAGGAGTGAGACTGTCTGGGGGCTCAGGGAAATGTGGGCCCTGCAAAGGCTTGGCCTTCCCGGTTGGAACAAAACTATAAATAGAAAAATCTGGGGGAAAAGGGGCCTACGTGTGAGAATGGGACACACTGGAGGAGGGGAGCAGCACAAAGGGCCCAGAGAGATGAAACTGGGAACAGAGAGGCAGCAAAAGGGACAAGAAGGGAGTTAGGAGGGAGAAGAAAGGTAAAAAGAAGCATGAAGAGCTGGAAAAGTAAGGAAAATAGAGAAGAAAAACAGCGAGAGAAGCAGGGAAGGAAACATTGCTTATGTTTTAGTGATTGCCCTGGGCTCTGATGTTCTTCACAGGGGATGGAGGTGCCCGAAGGTACCACTGTTAGTGGTTGGATCTTGGTTTGTGCTAAATTTCAGTGGTGTGCATGTAGAAACAGGAGTTCACTGAGATCATGAGACCATGGCCTGGCATTAGCGCTGGAAGGAGCCAGTGGTGCACTGTGTCTGCAGTGGGGCTCCCTGCTCCCAGTGCTCCTTCTCACCATCTTCCCGTGGATCTCTGGTGGGAGTGAGCCCTGCTGAAGAGCAGAGATGTTTTCCTCTTCTGCCCCTGGGTGCCATGGGAGTCAGGAGGGCTCAGGTGGGGGCAGGAACTGCCTGTGGCAAGAAGGGGAGAACCACAGGAGAGCATTAATTCAAAGGGGTTCTGGGCTTCCAGCAGGAACGGGAGTTGGTCCAATTCTTACTGGGACTGTGGGGTATGTCTGCTTTGATGCTGCCCTGCCCCAGACAAGATGAGGCACAGCCTCTGTGTCCCCCCTCAGCCATGACCACAACTCTGCCAGGTGTCAGCATAGGTTGGATTGGGAGCTGTAGGCGGTTTCTGTTCCAGGGGCAACATCAGTCCTGGGTCTGCTGCAGGCCAGGGAGCTTGAGATAGATGAGCAGAGGGGACATGGGCACCAGTACAAGCTGGCTCCAGTGGCTGTGGGCTACCACTGTCCCACTGTGGGGTGTGCTCTGACCTGCTGTGGATTCCCCCCTCCTTCTGCAGGATCTCCTGTGGATCTGCTGTGTGCTGTCCTCGACTTGCTATAGGATGTCCCCATCATGCTGTTGGATGTCCTTGAGACCTGCTGTGGGATGTTCCCCCCACAGCCCTGCTATGAGATGTCCCCAGGCCAGCTCTGGGATGTTCTCCCAGACCTGCTGTGGGNGCGCCGGGCCGCGGCACCGCACCATGCGGAGCCTGCGCGGAGCCCCGCCGGCGCCGCTGCCGCCGCTGCTGGTGCTGCTGGTGCTGCTGGTGCTGCTGCTGTCCGCGGGGCACGGCGCCGTCATCACCGGGGTGAGCGCCGCCGCTCGGCACCGACGGCACCGACGGGACCCGGCACCGGCACCGGGAGGGCTGGGGCTGGCCGGGACTGCGGGGCCGGNTCTGCCAGGTGTCAGCATAGGTTGGATTGGGAGCTGTAGGCGGTTTCTGTTCCAGGGGCAACATCAGTCCTGGGTCTGCTGCAGGCCAGGGAGCTTGAGACAGATGAGCAGAGGGGACATGGGCACCAGTACAAGCTGGCTCCAGTGGCTGTGGGCTACCACTGTCCCACTGTGGGGTGTGCTCTGACCTGCTGTGGATTCCCCCCTCCTTCTGCAGGATCTCCTGTGGATCTGCTGTGTGCTGTCCTCGACTTGCTATAGGATGTCCCCATCATGCTGTTGGATGTCCTTGAGACCTGCTGTGGGATGTTCCCCCCACAGCCCTGCTATGAGATGTCCCCAGGCCAGCTCTGGGATGTTCTCCCAGACCTGCTGTGGGATGTCCCCAACATATGATGGGATGTATCCCCTCTAGCCTGTGATGCCTCACTGTTCCCTGATCCGACATGGGATGTCCCCAGCCAGCCCTGGAATGCACCCCTAGACCTGCTGTGGGATGGCCACTCCAAACCTGCTGTGGGACACCCCCCATACCTGCTACAGGGTGAATCCCAGCCAGCCCTGGGATGACCCCACCAGACGTGCCGTGGGACATCCTTCAGCCACACTGTGGGACGCTGCCCCCAAGCCCTGGGATGTTCCCCAAGAACCGCTGTGGGCTGTTTCCCGCTGAGCCCATGTCCCCCAGACCTGACGCGGGGCGTCCCCACCACGCTGCGGGACATTCGCTCAGCCAGCCCCGGGCTGCCCCAGCCCCGCGCGGCCCCCCCGGCCC
>VYXC01006778.1:0-23597 GCA_013397175.1 Platysteira castanea | reverse complement strand
GCGCCGGGCCGCGGCACCGCACCATGCGGAGCCTGCGCGGAGCCCCGCCGGCGCCGCTGCCGCCGCTGCTGGTGCTGCTGGTGCTGCTGGTGCTGCTGCTGTCCGCGGGGCACGGCGCCGTCATCACCGGGGTGAGCGCCGCCGCTCGGCACCGACGGCACCGACGGGACCCGGCACCGGCACCGGGAGGGCTGGGGCTGGCCGGGACTGCGGGGCCGGGAGGGCTTCGGCGCGGCAGCGGGGACGGGAGTCGGGGGTTGTTCGCGGGGAGCGGCAGCGGGACTGTGGGGAGCCTCCCGGGATAAGGGATGCCGGGAGAGAGGGGAGCGCTCTGCCGTGCGGGGTGCCCGGGGCTGGTCTCTCTCTGGGTGAGCACTGCCCAGACTCGGGGTCTGTCCGCAGTCAGCGATGCCAGGACGGAGCGGTCTCGAGTGCGGTGACCGATGGCCGGAGCTGGGATAAGGGATAACGAGGACGTGGGAGGGAAAGCTGTGCCGGGTGATGAGAGATGACAGGGCTTGGGGGTCTGTCTGGGGTAAGTGATACCGGGACGTGGCATCTCTCCACGGGTGAGGGATGCCCGGGGCTGCGGGTCTCTCTGGATTAAGTGGTATCAGAGCCTGGGGGTCTCTCTGAGGTGAGTGATGCCAGGATGTGTCAGTGCCTGCGGTGGGCAGTGCCAGGACTTGTGGGTCTCTGAGGTGAGGGGATGCTACAATGTGGGGTCTGTTCCTTTGGGGTGAGGGACATATGGACTCGGGGGATGTCGCCAGGATGGTCCGGGAGCGTGCAGGGATTCCCGATGCTTTTCCAGGGCTGGAGCTGTCTCCCATCTCCCCCCATGCAACCCCAGCTGTCCCCAAATCTGCTCTGACAGGGTCTGGCTCAGGGCACCGCGCTGCCCACTGTGCACCCCAAGTTCCTCCAGCCCCTCTGCATACAGGGCAGGATTGCAATCCTCGGAAAACGCAGTCTTCCTTGCTTTTGTTTCTTTGACTATGACTGTGCTGCTTTTCCCCCTCAATAGCCACCTCTTGCATACAAGTCTCTGTTATTGTTGTTGTTGTTTTTAGGCTCAAGATTTACTTTGGCTGTGAAAATATTTTTTTTCCTAAAGACATTATTTAACCCAAAGTGTTGCATCACTCTAAAGTAAAATGATTTTTTAAGTGTTTGCTTTGGATTAATAACCCAGCACTTGCATTCCTTTGAGAGTTTACATGTTTTTTGTAACCATCAGAAGTTGCACTCACAGCACCGGATTTGTCCGTGGCTCTCCAGGCTCCCTGTCTGGACCCCTAAACTCCATGAAACAGCTCGTGGGCATTTCTCTGGAAGTCAGATCAGTTCCCAGGACCGATAATTTTTTTTTAGAGCAGAGAATGTGAAGGAATTGTTTAGTATTTGAGGATTTAAAGTTTCTTTTAAGTAGAAACATTGCCAGCAATGGAGGAGCAGTTTATCTGTTATTAGAGTTGTGGCTACACCTTTAAAGCATAATTAATCCACTAAATAAAGTAATTGTGGGGCACTAAATAACAGATCAAGGACAAAGCAGACTCGGAAAGTAAAAATAGATTAGAACTAGAAAATGTTACTTTATTAACTATTGCAGAGCATTTCTGCTTAAATCACTTTGATGCATTTTTGGCTTTTGATGAACGGACGTTATCTCAGATGAGAGCTGACGTAGGTGATCCCCGGACCTCTGAGCCTGCAAGGTTTCTTTCCTTTGCAATTTAAGGACTTTTTTCAAACTTTCCTCACTTCAGTGGTGGTTCCTGTGCTGACACCAGTTGCCTTTGCAGCTGGCATTTCACCTGGGACATACTTTTGGGCAGATTTTGCAGAAAACTGTGTTTAAATGAGGTGCTCGTGTGGGGTTCGGGGAAGATTAGGAGTAGCAGCAGGAATTACACATTGCAGATAAGGTGTGGGCAGGAATGCTTGGGTTGAATATTTTCAAAACTTGTCATACATTTTTGGAAAGGGAGCCTTGAAAGTTCTGCCAGATGTAAATATGCGTATGTGAGTTTTAGAAAGAAACTGTTCAGCCTGGACATAGATACCTTTGCTTGGTAGAACACACTCAGGTGGGTTTTTCAGCTGAGTGGTATTTCACCCCAGGACCAGTCCCACAGAGAGGAATGGAGTTTGAGATATATAACTGACAAGAAAAAGGGAGTCAGGAGCTGACAGGTGAGAAATAGCAGAGCCTGTGGCCCCATCTGAGCAGTGGACACTGGTGTGACAGGGGCAGCCAAAATCACTGGACCTGCATTTTTATTTGTGACTAGGGCAAAATAAGATCATTAGAGTGCTTCTTTTCTTTTTTTTTTTTTTTTTTTAAGAGAGAGGTCAGAAAGTGAACATTATCTACCTGGCAGGCTGGAGTGGTAGTTTTATGGCCATATCAGTCTTACAAGGAAATGCTCTGTGTTTGGGCTTACCTGCAGCACAGAGCTCTGTGTTTAGGAGCTGTTTGGGTCACACACACTATTTAATAGTGATCCTAATGCAACAACTTCTTCCTAAACTACTGGCTGATCTTTAAACATGTATTTTGATCTTGCTTCTGCCCGGTCAATGCAATATTTACCCAGCGAGTGCAGTCTAAAGTCATTTATCATTCAAATCCCAAGGTGAGATCAGGGAGTTTTTCCCTCAAGAGAATGTTTACTCTGATATGTGTCTTCCCCAGAGCTGTTATCATCATTTACATACTTTTTATGAGTTTCCCATTTACGTAGTGCTGACCAGTGCATTTGGTCTCTCACTGCTGCTGTCAGACACCAAGAGCAGTAAGTTAATCAAGCTTATATTTGGGGTGCAAGCAGAACCTTTAACTGATGGCATTTCTCACTGGAGAAAGGAGGCTGGTTTTTGTATTAAATCCATACAGGCTTTTGATTAAAAAGTGACTGAAAGATGTACAGTAATTGTTTTCAAACCCTAGTGTGTCAATTGCTCTTCATGGTTTGTGGCTTTTAAAACATATCCACTAGTTTGCATTTTGGTTTTTGCTTATCTAAGCTGTATTGGGTTAGTGGCTAAAATAATTTTTGCCTCCCGTGAAGGGGAATGCTACCACAGCAGCATTTTTTTGGATGTGGACACTTACGCAAAGCTTTTCTTAAAACCCTTTTTAGCTACATGAAATTCTAGATAGCAACCACAGAATCCGTATTTAAACTCCTATTTTAGCTACTTCCTCTTGGACTTCTCTAACCAAACTATCATGCAGTTTTGCAAAGACACTCACAACCATGATATTATCATACGAAATTAGAAGGAATAGTTACTTAAAAGCCATTAAATTAATGGATGATTTCCTATCTTTGCCTCTCCATAAGACTGGTTTGGTGACTCTTTTTGGGACTCTTTTGGTGACAAGTTTAATGTGGTTGGTCCTTGCTCCCGCCTGAGCTCACTCAGGCACAGATCCGGGAGCTGGGAAAGCGAGTGGCATGTGCCATGGTCAATCAGAGCTCAAAAGCTGGGATTGTAAATCGCTGACACTCCTGGGTTTGGCCTCGAGCAGCTCTGTGTGTGGTCCTGGCTTTAAACAACCTGGTCTCAACTCCAAAATGTGCCAGGAACCTGTGCGTTCCAATCCATGGGAGACACAAGTATTGCAAATCAGCCTTAAATCTTATTATTCAGCTTTAATGAGCCATGATAACTTATGGGGTGCCAGAGGCAGCTCCTGAGCACCTGATCTGTCCTACTTCTGCACTATATTTATTATTCATTTAATTTGCTTAATGCTGTGTTGAACTCCAGGCCTGCGACCGAGACCAGCAGTGCGGAGGAGGGATGTGCTGTGCCATCAGCCTCTGGATCCGCAGCCTGAGGATGTGCACCCCGATGGGAGACCTGGGAGACGAGTGCCATCCCTTGAGTCACAGAGTGAGTACATCACCACGGGGGCTGTGGGGCTGAAGCAGGAATCTCCTGAGCTGTACGTCACTTGGCACAAAAACTATAACGTGGTGGAAAGGCAGGGAAACATCCCATTCCTTACAATATCCTGATATTTGCATCTGTATGAGAGCAGTGATGAAGGTACCTGCGTAAGGAAGTGCATTACTGTCAGAACTATGCTGAAGGGAGTCAGAGGATGAAAGCACTACACGCTTCCCAGATTGTTTTCTTATTAGTTTGTTGTTGCTGTTTTGTTTCGTTACGTGATCTGAAACAGCATTAGCAGTTCCCAAGCCCAGCCCTGCCAATCCTTACTCCTGTGAGCAGGAACACAGCAAGTGCCACCGACCCCAGTGCCAGTGGACAAGATCCTGTCACAAGCATAAAAATGGCACCAGCTGGTGCTGGGACACCTGGTGCACTGAGAAGGTGTTGGTACACACTTGGACTTAACTCCCCACAGGCTCTCTTTGCTTCTATTCCACCTATTAATTTCAAATACCCGTGTCTGTATACATATATTTACACACACACATATATAACATCAGTTACTTATTAGTACATTTTTAGGTGATACACAGTATTATTAATACAATGATTTTAACAAGTACATTTATTTAAGGCTATGTAATTATGTATTTTATAGGCAGTCTGAAAAAAAGCTGCTTATTTAAAATACAAAAGGCTGAATGGGATGTTACCAGGGAGCTTGAGAACCTGGTGGTCTTCAGAGCCATCCTCAGGGAAAAGCATGGCCCAAGAGTCATCACAAGTGAAAGATATAAGGCACTAAATTCAGATCATAAATATGCTCCTAGTTAGCTGCCTCTCTCACTGTTTCATCCAAGACCTGGCTTCTCAGCTCAGTATCTACAGTTTATTTTCTCAGTTTTAGGAAGTTTAAGGCTCTATTTTATTGCAGTTCATTTTTTAAAATTTCTGCTGTGATATTGGGGATCAAATTGTCATTTTTACTATGTAATGTAGCATGTTTTTCTTGTAAGGGCTCTTTCCATTACCAGGAATTGGGATAGGAGCAATTGTCTTCTGGAGGGTTTTATGAGCTTATTGTTATTGGGCAATGATTTATACTGTCTGATGTATTTCAAGTTGATTGCTTGCATTAATTACAATCAGAGAAGATGCCTGTCCACCCCAGACTTAGTCACTGATGTTGACAAGCTTTATGAGGTTAATTTTAGATTTTTGATTCCTCACCCCACTGCTCTTTCTGAGAAGCACAAAGCAAATTGATTTACTGTAGAACGTGAAATGAGGTTCTTATAAGCATGGAGGGTCTGCTCAGTGGTTCCTCTCAAGTAAATACTTGTGTAGGGAGCAGCTGGGTCCCCTGATCACCAAAACCTTTCATCTACCTGCAGGATAGGTCAAAAGCAGGCACCAGAATGGCCATGGCACCTCAGGGACCTCCAGAGGAGCCGGGACATTCCTGGAGGAGATGGTTGGCAGTTGAGGTTCTACTTTCTAGTTTCCTTAACAACAACTAGATGGTGATGGACTGATGCCATTAGCAGTCCCAGCTGGAATTTCCAGGCAGGGTTTGCAGGCAGGGCCAGGCAGGGTTTGCAGGCAGGGCCAGGCAGGTGAGCTTTGGCAGCATGGGAGTCCTGCTGAAAGGAGCATTTCCTTGCAGCAAGCGGAGTGTTTGGAATAAATCACCTGAGCTGTCGGAAGGCTGAGAGCTCAGGGTGTGGGGTTTGCCGCAGTGCTGTGTGTGGGCACCCACAGGTGTGATTCCCATGAGGAGTCCCCAGCACATGTGGCCGGTGCCTCTCTGCTCACACCGGAGCAGAGGGGCCGTGGTGGGTGGCATGGGGAAGCCCACGGCATCCCTTGCACTGGGGCTGCTCCTCAGACAGTGCTGGGCAGGAGGCTGGTGCTGGCCCAGGGCACTGCAGGTGATGTGAGCCCTCTGCCCACCCCCTGCACCCAGCAGGGTGTCACTGGAGTCAGGCTGGTGCCTGGCACCATGCATGGAGGACTGTGTGGGACTTTTCCAAAGACCAAACTTCTACACTGACACAAGAAAATCTTGGAATATTAAAATTTTGGGCTCCAGCCACACAGCAATCTGGAAGAGAGGGAATTAGGGCTGGCTGCCTGGCTGGTAGCAGTGGCATTGTACCTCTGTGCCTCCTTTGATGCACCCAGGGAATGCTCAGTGTGTGCTGCCAGCTGGCAGCACCAGGGCTCCCAGACATTTCCCACTGGGCTGTCCTGCTTGGCTCCTCTAAGAGACAGAGCTTGTGACCAAGTTGTTGAAGAGTGTCAGTGCATGTGCATGTCACGGCACAATTAAATTTGTCTAATGGACTCCATATGTGCTCCCTGCAGCACAATGTGGCTGGAGGAGGGTGGGATGAAATGAGAAACCTCTGCCCTGTTGTGGAAAGGATCCTGCTCAAAGCGAGGTCAGGCCTCCAGAGGTCCCTTCCAGCCTGATTAGCACGGGATCCCAAGGTTCCCAGGTCCTGCTCTGTGCCATGTGACAAGGCAGGATTCGGGACATGCAGAAAGCCCTGTACAGTGGCACCACAAAACGTGATGTTAAAGGCCAGCATAGTTTCACAACAACCTCCTTTATGAAACGGGAGTAAATGGAGAACATGTGTCACAGATGTGGATTTACACAGCAACACGACTGTTAACATCCTGCTCTTAACCGTGGCTTGACCAGGGTGTACAACAGGGTTGCCTTTGCCTCCTGCTCTGTGCTGCAGCTCGTGGGGATCTCTGGCTGCGGAGGGAGGGAGCTGGGCAGCATTCCCCACAGCCCCGCTGTTCCTCTCACTCCATCCCCCAGCCACCAGTGCCGTGGTTCTCCCTGTCACAGATGTCTTTGCTTTGTCCCCAGGTCCCCTTCTCCGGGCGGCGGATGCACCGCACCTGCCCGTGCCTCCCGGGCCTGGCCTGCGTGCGGACTTCTCCCAGCAGGTTCAAATGTTTACCGGACTTCAGAAAAGAAGATGTCTTTTTTTAGCAGGAACTGCTCTGCACTGGAAAGAGCCACTCGGTATTTTCGTTCTCCCGTTTTTGTGACAAAAAAGGGTACTTGCCACGGGAAACCCTTCGCCACACTTTCCTGCCTCACCAACATCAGCTGGAGATGAGACGCTGCTGTTGTGGCCAAGGTTTTCAGGAGGGACCCGCAGTGGAGAATGCTTTCATTTCAGGGTAGCCAAACGACATCTGCTAGAGCAAAACTCCTTCTGAGGGCAGGGGCTTGACCATTCCTGAATCATTTCGTGGGCTTCGTGGTTCCAGATTAACTCTAGAATGAAAAAATCCAAGGTTATTGTCAGTTTTGGAAAAAATTGGCCACATCTCTACACTTTGGAATACCTGAATTGAACTGAGAGTTGGATAACTGCATAGTGTGAAGCATATGACAATTGCCCAAAGAACTGTATTTACATTGCATTTTGTATCTTTATTAATATAATTTTATTTGTAAGTTATGCACACCTCTAGGGTAAAGTTTAACCAATAGATGTAGTTTTTACACTTTTAAAAAGTGGCAGGTGGAACCAAAGCATTTCAGTATTCAAGAGCTTAAAAGATGTTGTTATTTTCGTATTCTAAGATGAGAAGTTGTTGTTACTTGAATTGGTGTAAAACTACCTGATCATCTCAAACTGTGTATTAAGATGTAGTTTATATTAAAGAAAAAGGGAACCCTGTAGTTTATTGTGATGGGCTGCCTGACTCCTTGTATATGTATCAAATTTGCTGTGTAAAATTCTGTATCAGAATAACAGCAGTGTATGATTTGATTTATTTTAATATTATAACATTATTTTGTCATTGTGGTTTTTCATTTTTATTCAGTGTGATCTGTTATCCCACACTTGATTCACCCAAGCTAGCAGAGCTCCTTATGGATAGCTTAGCAAAAGATTACATGCCTCTGGCTGCTTCTTGGGAAATTTGGAGTTTACAAGGCATGAACTCCTCAATCAAGCTGCAGTCTCAGAATTTGGAGGAATCTTGGTGTAAATAATATGAGAGGTTTTTCTTGGCTCATGCCTCAAAGGACCAACTTTAGCCCAGCAAACATAAGACTTGTGGGTTTTCTATGAAATACTGTGTGACTTCATATTTACTTGTCAGTCCCCAGAGCTGGAATTCCAATAGTTTGTGTGAGATTCACACGTTTCTTGCTCTCAGACATGCAAACATATGCTGGAACTGGAAAAGTGAAGGCATTCATCTTTCAACAATCAGTGCTTTGCTACTGGTGGAGATGGGGGGGTTGGAGAACTGAGCACGCTGTATCAAGGCCAGACCTGTATTACTTAGAGGAGAAACATCTGTGAGTTACCAGGTACCTTTTACTGGGCTCCACAGCCTTCCTCGGGAGACAGAAAAGAATAACTGGATCAGTTATTGCCAGATCCACAGGGATCCTGTACATGTTAGGAAAACAAAGATCTTGAGAGAGATTGCATCCTCCTGGCTCAAGACAGCCCATCCCCAGGGTACCCTCTTCAATGCCTCTGTATTTTTTCTCCCCCTTTGCAGTGGGGATAGAGCAGCTGTGCAAGTGGCAAGAGAAGAAAAAAATACTGAGATACCACTAAAAGGTAATATTACATGTGGTTTGCATTAATGTGATCAGGTACAGAGTGTCTGTATTAGATCTGGAGTCTCAGAGGGGCTCCACACTAACCCAGAGGGCTGCTCAAAGGCCAAGTCATTGCCATGCCACTGCAGTGACATGCCAGCACCGCAGAAATTCCCACAACCTGGATCTAAAACCAAACCCCAAGCCTGAGCCTACCACTGTCACTAATCAGGGGGGCTCCTCAAACTCCCTGTGCACCCACAAAGTCTGGGTTTGCAGAGGAGGAACACACTGGGAGTCTGAGTGTTGCTCTTCTGTCCATGTGTGCCCCTACAAAATAAGCTCCATACCATGGACTTCAATTTACACAAAATCAAGAAGAAAAAGAGGAGCAGCCCAAATGTGTATGTGTCACATCTCTCGCTCCATTTTTTTTAATCAGAGCACAAAAAATGAACCATAGCAGGAAACGGGAGCCCTGCTCCTCATCTCCTGCTGGCGTAATTCACCAGTGGCTCCACTGAAGGCAGTAACCCTGGTTTATATCATTGTAAATGAGTGGACAGTTACATCTAAGGACTGCTCAGACCTGCCAAACAGAAATCCTAGGAGAGGTTATCAGACAAGAGCAGAGCAACTTTGTAGTTGTAATTTGTGCCAATTAACTTGTGGGATTAAGCATTTATCTGGGTAATGAGAACAGCCCCAATTACACGAGTTCAAAGTTCACACCACCTACAGCAAGTGGAAGTTCTCATGTCCTGCAGACACTCCTGGATAGGGTATTTGGATGGTGCAGCTTCGATAGAAGCTTTATCCCATACTTGTCCTTGAGGGGCTTCTCCACACCCTCCCTGCTGATGTAGGAGAGATAAAGGCAAAACCTCACTGTCCTACATCCCCACTATATTCACTTGGCAACAATTATTACGATTCCCCTTTTAGTAATTTAATTTCCATTAATTGACACTCACAATGGAGGTTAGTTGATTTGAGAGAATCGTTCTGGAAGGAAGACTAAGCTTTTGCATGCCCATTATTTCCTAAACTCTGCCCTAATCAATTATCTTTTCTCCCATCCTAGGGGAGATTTCCTCTCCCAAGCACATCTGCCAAGTCCCTTTAATTTCCTTCTGCAGTGGAAGGGGCTGGGAGGGCACCCTTTATTTTGCTTTTCACTGATAACAGGCAAACCAGTGACCACAACTATTTCCAGATGTGAATGGCCATGCATCCCCTCCTTGCTTTTCCCTGGAGTCAGCTTTTGTCTCGAGGAGCACAGCAAATGACTCAAGATGACCCATGGAAAAGGTGGCCAGCCTCAAGCCAACCCTGCCACAGAAAGTTTTCTGCAGCCCCCTGTGCTGCTCAGTTTGGCCCAGAATCACCCTGGAAATTATCTCAGGCTTGGCACAGCTTCCTCATCTGCCTTGGAAGAAGGGAAGGGGACAGGCCCTTTCAGAAGAAATCAGATGAGAAAATAGAACAGAATTTGTGCAGCCCTGGAACCTCCTTGGTGCAGGGGAAAAGCCTCATTCCCCAGTACACACAGCTTGTGAAGAGAAAGACTGGTTTAAACACTTCCCTTTATTCACTCCACTTAGGAGATCTGTGCCAACATGTGTTTTAACTTTATTAATATTGCAGTAATTTCATTAATGATTAATAGAAACGTGTGCATTAATTTTTAATATTATATGAATATTGATATTACAGATATGCTATAGAATAATGTTGATACCCCACCACATTGGAGGAGTTTCCATGTTTATTGCCAGATTTTGGGTTAGCAGAGAGCCCTTGCAGGAAAGGGCACCACCACATATAATGAGTTGCTGCCTTAATTTGATTACATGCTTATTAGGAAAGGGGAAGCAAGGTGTTTGGGGTCTGAGGGTGCACAGCTGGCTGAGCCAGCACACACCTGTGAGCCTGGGGGACTGTGGGGAAGGCTCTGCTGCTGAGCACCAGAAAGCCCAGCTGAAACTCAGCTTCATCTGCATCCTCCTGCCCACAATTCACCCCTGGGCAATTTTGCCACTTTAAAAAAAAACAATGTTACAAGGCTTTGAGGGAGGAGGTGACACAAAAGTAAATTATTCTGGTTGTGTGGCATGGTGGGGACTCAAATCTGAATGGGTCCATACAGAAGAGACAGGTCACCCTAACCAAATCCAGGTTTTACAGAACTAGTAACTGAAAAGAAATTAGTTGGCTGAAGGTTATGATGGTGTTTGAGATGTTAGGAACAATGCATACCTCTATGGAGAACATTTTAAGGTAAGAAAAGTGATTATTCTTGTTATTGTTAGTTTGTAGTGGTGTGGGAAACATTAGTCTTGTTGCGACCCCAAAACTCTCGTGTGTTTGATTATCATACAGCACTCCTCGTCAAGAGGTACTTGCTAATTTTCCTCATCAGCACAAGCCACCAAACCAAAGGACGATACCAGCAAGTGTGACCCCAGACTGAGGTCGTTGCCAGTGCCTCCCCCTGCCCCAGTAGCTCTGGGATTTGTTGTTTCTGCACAGATGGATATTCAAAAGAAACAGAAGGTGCTAAGAATCCCTTGATTTAAACAAGATGTCTCAGGAATTTGATCTTGACAATGTGTAACGTATTTTCCACAAGGAATTAGAAAATTGCAGGAAGAGAATAGACTGTGCAAATGCAAGAGGATTTTGATAACAGCAAAATGTGCCTTTCTCTGTTACAAAGATATGAAATGGCAAACCAGCAGGGGTACAGTCATTAGACTAATCAGTAATTCTGAGCACAGGAATGGAGATGAGTTCAAAGCACATCAGCACATCACCTATGGATTCTCAAGGAGAGTCTTGAGTGCAGGCAGACCCAGCCCAGTGCAGCAGGACGCATTCCAGGGATTTGGCAGGGAAGGTTCCTGCATATGACATGTCTGCCTTGGAGGATGGTGGCAGCTTTTGGGTCACTCTGCCTGGTCATCTGGGCTGGGAAAGGCAGGATGTGAAGGGCTGAATCTGAGTAATCCTGGTGCACTGAAGGGAGGAGGATGGATGGCAGCTTGTTTTGTGACGAGGAGTACAATGCAGGGTGACAGCAAACTGTGTAGGAGAGGAGGAAAGAGCAGTATAACCACAGGGCACACCTGCAAACACCCCTGTGGCCGGGGTTTCCCAAAACCCTGAGCGTGAGCAGCTCAGTGGGGTAGAAAATGAAGACATGCACAATGTCAAAAGGACAGAAAGTCTCCCAAGCAAAACCCAATTTACCTGTGCATGTTATTTGTGTGCCAGGAGTGCCCAGAGCATCCCAGACTGGTGCTCCATTGCACCATGGCACCAGATATCAGAGTGTTACAGGCATGTCCCTGTCCCCAGAAGTTTACAAATCTCACAGACCACATAAAGCAAGTGTCTGTGCTGTACTCAGCCTGTACTTGCACCGCTGCAGCCTGAGCCTCCCGGATTTTGATAACAGCAATTGCACTGCATCCCAGCACACGGTGCAGGAAAGATGGGCTGCGGAGCTCTGCACTGCTTAGTGCACTGCACTATCTCTTCCTGGGCTGGGAATTCCACCAGGCCTCCCAAACTCTGGTGTCGTGCCTTTGCCACAGCATCGTAACACGTGGAAAGGATTCAATCTGCTCTTAAGGGTAATGTGGCTTTGTAAATCCCAAGGCTGTAAGGCAGTGCAGAAGCAGACTGAAAACATGGCCTGGTTCCAGCCCAGCAAGCAGGGCTGGGTCTTCTCTATTTACTTTTTCTCTTGCACGTGTGAGTGCACTCATGTCATTTCACCCAGAGATTTGTGGCTCTATCACTGTGAATGGGCAGATGTGGCTCTTGCTGCAAGGAGTTTGCAAACCAGCAAAGCTGATATTAATTCCAGGGGTTGCAGGATTCACCCTTTATTTACTCCTCAAGGCTACATGGGAGCCCAGGCAGCAGAGCACGCTTCTAACCTTTTCCATGGGACCTGCCAGAAGGGCCAGCTCAGGGAAAGGCACCAGTGAGGTAGCTGCCAACATTCTCGCTCTTCCCAAAAATTTTACCGCATCCTGTCAAAGTAGTAGGTTTTTAATTTTTTCCTCTCTAATTTCTTTTCTCACATGGATGAAACCTTGACAGAAAGGTCCCCCATCCCTTCAAATCCAACAGCAAAATTTTCTGACTGGTGTGGTGTCACAATTTCAGCTCCCACCCCACCCTTTTATTAAACTCCCCAAAGTTGCTAACAAACCTTTCACACATTGCAACAGAGCCTTCAACTATTTGGATTTGGTTTACATCAGCACTTAGGCTCAGACAGATACTGCACAAACAGTAAGAAAGAGTCTGTCTTGCTGAGAGTTTAGGATCTATTGGGGAGGAAAATCATCACCGACCCCTCTGTCCCCACGGGCAGCTCTGTGGCAGGTCCTGCAGAGCCCTGTTTCTGCAGCCTCCCTCATTGCCCTTCCAGGAAGTACTTCGGTGATGCTGAGCCCAAACAAGTCCCTCCTTTCACACCATGGTTCTACTTTACCTCTGCCTGGGATGCCGCTGGTTCCTTGGCTCGGGTGCCCGTGTTCTCCCCCTGTAGTCACTGCAGCTTGGCTGAACATATTGCCTCTTCATCTGCCTTCCTCCACACCCAGACGTCTCCTGGGGCTCAGCTGGAACTGGCTCCCAGGGGCAGGGCGCCCAGCGCTGGTCTCTCTGCCCCAGGGCCACTGCAGCCCTGTGGCACCCAGGGACCGTCCCCTCGCCCTTGGCTCAGCACACTGAGGGTCCTGCTCTGCAGTGGGAGTGTGCAAGGGCCAATGAGGGAGGGAGAGGAAAAGGAAAGGAAAAAGCCCTGTTGATTTACTCAACTACCAAGCTACTCAACGGTTTCCTTTCCATCACCCTCCTGCAAGTGCTCAGTGACAGATGGGGGCAGATTGAGTGGTTTGATGCAGTGAGGTAATATTCCACTAAATCATTCCTCTTTCTCTCACTGTCAGAAAGCACCCAGACTTCAGCCTTTCCTCTGAATCTTCCTGTGTTTCCCTCTTTAATGACAAAGTCATTTTAGCTCTACCTCTGCTAAAATTTCTGAGAGAAACGAGCATTGCTGTTTATATGCCATGATAAAATGGGTGTTGTAAAACAGTTAGCAAAAGGAAGGAGTGAATCACCCTGAGACAGAGAGGGTTCTGGTGCTGTTTACTGGCATTTCTGATTTCTTTCTTGCCCGTGTGCTGAGGCTGAGCCCCAGAGCCCAGCACAGAGACCCTGGCTGGGCAGGCAGCAGGCTCTGGGCAGGTGTGCTGTGGGCAGGCACGCAGGCTCACACTGCACGTCTCACAGATGGAGGATCCATTTTTTCTCTGGATGATTTGTTCCAATGGTTAATCATCCTCACACAAACACAGGATTATTTTTTTAATGACATACCAGTACACAACATTCAGAAACTTTAGGATGGGCCTTCTCTCCACCAGGCAATCTCTTGATTTCTGCCTACTCTATGAATGCCATGATGACTGCCTAAAATTAGCTGTGACTTCACAGCTTCCCTATGCCCTTGCAAGACTAGCTTTGAACTTGAAAGCCTCCTACACAAAGTGCTTTGCGCTATCAACCTGGTCACAGCAGACGTGAAAAATGTGGCACTGAAGACAGGGGCCTTCCAATAAATACATCCACAGTACAGCCATGCATGACGCGAGATCAAAGACAGAGTGCAAGTACCGAGGTCATTAAACATGAATAGAAATACAGAAATGCAACAGCTCGCATGAAAGGCTGAGCTTGACTTTAAAGTTAAGTGATGAAAGCTCGTGTAGTCAGCGATTGTTCACCCGTGATAATGCTCTTGCCTTCAGTGGTTCTGTGTGTTACAAAAGTGAATAACTAATCATTCTTGGGATAAAGCATTGAGGTGTGGGGCAGTTGTGACTTGTCCCAAGTGAAAATAGGCTCGGAGATGCTCAGCATCAGCAGCTCTAGGGAAAGTCAGAGTGCCACAGATGTCAAGTTGGAAAACCAGCCCCTGGTCACCAGTTCTACAATCAATGGATGAGTAAGAACTTATCCCACACAAGGTCCTTGAGGAATGACATGGCAGCAGAGGCCACCAGCATAAAAGGAAGTTTGGGGTGAGATGTCCATAGGCACAGCCCCAACCCAGCATGACTTGGCACCAGCTTTTAGGAGACATCTTCACTGATAGTCTTTCTCGGATCGCTGCCTTTCTTCAACGTGCCATATATTTTTTAATATTCTGAAGCATAAGAACATCATAGCATGGGAAATGCTTCCTGGTTCCTATCATAATAGAGTTAATTATAGCCTGTGCAGTGTTTTGAGCAACTACAAAGGAAGCTGTGCTAAAAATGATGACTTTAAGAAACCTCTATTAGAAAACAGCCCCCCTGCCATGTTTCTAATAATTTTTTGATTTGCAGCATAACTATCTAATAAGGTTTCTGGGGTATTCTGATACTGTGTGGAATGATCCAACCTGCAGCCTGAGCTGATGAAGTGATACTGAGCATTGCATTCTGCCAGTCTGTGTCTGTTACTCTGTCTGGAGCCACTTCCCTCAGGGGGGCTTGTTGGCAATTCTGAGCAAGTGCAGGTGCCTCCAAAGAGCAAGGTGACTGTGCTTAACCATGTGAGGTGAGTGGCAGAGGTCCAGCCAAACTCCATGCATCTTTTCCTGGGAAGAGAGGGAAAATGCCAGCTTTGCTCTCCTCTGAGCTCCGCACAACGTGTCCCAGGGCAGTCCCACAGCATATGGCAGAGCAGCCTTCTGAGGATGTAGCTGTACCACATCCAGGTAGAGCCTCAGGAAAGAACTGTTGCTATCAGACTAAGCCAAATTCCTGCCCTTTTCCTCGAGGCTACTGGCTTCACACCATTTTGGGAGGCAGCTTTGCCTCCTCTGTGCAGACCTGGTATTGGAAAAGCAAACAATGACAGCTTGTGGACTATGCATCCCCTGCTCATCCTCCACCTCTAGCACGACCACTGAATGAGACCTTTACCCAGCAACATAACTTGGCTGAGGACAAATAATTCAGCTCCTTTCCTAGCAAACTCTTTCCAAATCTAACAGCAGAGCTACAAGCACCCCAGAGTACTGCAGGCACTGAGTGCTGTAAATCAGAGCTCAACTTAGCTGCTAACTGGGATTTCAGACCAGTGTCATTTTTCAAGCTGGCCTGACATTTAAGTCTATACTAAAAACCTTGCCTGACTTCAAGATTTTGACTGGAAACGCTTGTAAGGAATGTGTTAAATACCTGGTGAGTGAGGGAAGATGCCAGAAGCAATCAAGATTTTTCCAGAGCAGCTCTCAGCACAACTGCAATCCCTCACCACAGATATGCAGAAGCAGCATGCTGTGACCTCTGAGCCAGACTGTGAAGAATCTCCAGGGGGAGATGATATTGGTATTTCCTGTGGTACTCAGCACTTGTGGTGCCCAGAATATGGGAAACTATCCTGCAGCCGCCTGGAGGGGTAGAGAGAAGACTGAATGTGCATTCTGGTCAAGCACGGGTCGATGGAAGAGCTGGGAGAGCCCCACTGCTGTGCAGCCCACCAAACCTTCCGAGTACTTTGTGCTTTGGTCAGTGGGGATGGGGACAGGGGTCCAAACCATCTGAGTTTTTGCAAATGAGCCCAGGACTTGTACAAGCAGCAATAGCTTCTCACCTGGGGGTAATTATAAACGCCCAGCTCTCACTGAGTCTCAGCCATCGGCCCTTCTGAGTGAGACCAAAAGCACTCTGGTTTTTGCGGCACAGAGGATTTACAGCCACACCTCACAGTCCCAACAGCAGCAACTGTGTCTCCCTGTGCTCATTCCATTCTCCCCAGCATTATTTCTATCTTTTTGTTTTTTTAATCCAGAGCAGGTTTTGATTCCCCCCGACACCCCTTCCCTGATCTTCGTCAAAGCATTTAATCTCTGTGACCCACTTTCCCCATTTGCAGACTAAAGGCTGCTATGAGAACATGTTAATACTGTGCTTTGGAAGTGCCTTTTTTTTTTCCAACTTTCTTATATTTTCTCAGATTTCAGAAGGAATATTTATCCTCTGGTGCTTCTCCAGCCCTTTCTGGTTTTCCCCACTTTCTTGGTGCACTCTCAGCCAGCAAAGTGGTGTTTGCTGGTGTGCTGGCACTAAGTACTCTTTAATTTTCTGCCATGTCCTTGATATTTAGTTTCACATCTTTTGGAATTAAGCCCTATTGAACAACACCCATCTAAACCTTGAATTAAAGCTACTGGAGTTCCTTCTCTTTTGTACTACCACAGCCAGGATCATAATCTGACTGACATTACAAGTACCTAAAGTATAAAATTAACTTCAAACATTAACTTCAAACAGCACTGATTTTGCCCTCAGAGTATGTCAGAATGTATGTCCTGAGACAGCCCTGGAAGCTGTGTGCAAGCAAAAGGCATAGTATACAGGTAATTTTTTTTTGCTTGTGCTGTAGCAAGGCTGGGTCTGGCTGCCATTGATGGGTGATAGCAAGTGCAGGAAAATCTGCACCAGTTATCTGCACCAGGTAAGAACCAACTCACTCATCTCGTGAGGGCATCAGAGCTGGGGGATGCCTCTGCACAGAGGCTGGCATTCAATACAGCAGCACTGCTTGATAAGCCAAGTCTAAATAAAACCATCAAGTCACCCAAAGGTGAGTTTTCATCCCCCGCATACACGACTGACTCTACAACTTGTGCTCAATTTTTCTAGAAGTGAAAAATCTGGTTCTTGCAGCTTTTAAGGAGGTTTTAAAATAACTATTTTCCCATCTCCATGGTTTAAATAGAATCATAACCGTACTACTTATAGCCTGGAAAAGGGAGAGGATGCCAAAATATCAGACATTTTTAATAGAGTAAAGAGAAAGAAAATATTGGCTTGGTTACCAGCAGGATTAGGAAAAAGATGGCAACAGATCTGAGTTACAGATCACAGTTCTAGGCCCTTACTATGCAGGCAGCTTCTGAGGGAAACATGACATAAGAGAAAAGTTTCAAAAGTTGGAACCCTGCAGAAAAGACCTAAAAGTAAATCAGAGGTGTAAAGTATACTTGGAACACAACTCCCAGCAACAGCATCCATGCCTTGCCCCACAGTCTTTGTAACACAGCTCTACCCCATGACTCTCCAAGACTCACTAAGCTATCATCTGGTATTCCAGCTTGAAAATATAATTAGCTCTGATAACCAGCTGCTGCTGTGATCTGAAGTACGTGACAGCTTTCCTTCGGTACCCAGGTGCATTTTCAAAATGCTTTAGAAATGATCATTAAGTCCCTCTTTGTTACAAAGATACCCCATCCATGGTCACACTTCTTAGCCCAGTTCCGGCAGCGTTGGTACTGCAACTGTACCAAAACCCACAAATTGCAACCTTCTCCTTATGCCCTGCAGGAAATGCTGCCTTTCTGGTGTCCAAATCCGAGCTGAGGGTGGAAGACGAGAGTTAAACCAAAGCAGGTGCCCCACCTCATTTCATTCCCTGCCTCAATCTGAAGCTGCCACCTTTGCCCTCTTCTGATCTGCCATGTCTCTTTTGTGCTCCCTTCACAGTCACAGGACAACTATTTCTCAGATGATGTCTACCAAATTTAGACTACTCTCTTACAGAAATACTCAGCAGATATAGATTTCTTCATGTACACTGAGACTATATCCCTGCCATTTTGTATGAGACTTGCTCCAGCACATGTTTGTTAAACGTTACATGATCCATCAGAAAGGGAAGCACCTCAGGGACAGCATCCTCTGAGACAGCTAAGAAGTCATGCCAGGATCCTGCCATCAGGCTACTGGTTAAAACACTTTCAGAGAAGTTTTTGTAGAACAACAGAGCAGGTTAAAATGCCACGGTTAATAAATGTGAGCTTCCCGTTAAGAATATAGTTTATAAATTAGTATGGTATTGACCAAGCCACAATGTTAAAAAACTGCTTTGCCAACTAAAATTAGCGATCCACAATTACACACTCTTTCCTATCATTAACAGAGGAGCAATTAGCTACAACAGAAATTTGGTTTCAGCAGACACAAAGAACTGTGCTATTTAAACCTGTTGCCCATCATGAATTTAAGTCTTCTTAAAAATAGCTTTAGTCACTTTTATTGGTATAAACACCTAAATTGAGATCTAACAGCAAATAAGGATTGTGCTTGTCCATAATAACCTTAGCTGTGAAATCTACTCAGACACAAGACATACAACCTTCCACATACACAAGTTATTTGTCAGCAAAGCAGAATGCTGCCATTCTGAAACAATTACATACAGTAAAGGTTTTCAATATTTTATTAAAGAAAACAGTCAAAATGTACAAGTATTACCCAGGTTTGTAGATAACTTCCTATAAAGGCAGTAAAATATGAATTTCAATCTAGGTTTTAAAAACTGCTATAGTTGCTTATTTTTAAAGTTGGTATTTTAAAATCACATTTCACAAATAGTTCTGAAATATTACCAAATGAATAGTGCAACAAGAAAAATTGAAATTAGTTCTACACTGTTTGCATGTCAAGCAAAAGTTATAACTAACTGCTTCAAATACTCAAACCATTTGAGAATGAATGAACCCAACAGCTCCCACCAAAACTGACTTCGGACCACATTAGGAACGTCCTCTTCATGTTCTTCACTTAAAATCAAATAATAATAAAACAACACCTCTTGAGGTCATCAAAAATAACTTTAGTATAAAATTGTCTTGGCCCTTATCAAATATTACATGAGTAAAATTGTTAAGCCTTTATCAAAACAGACAGGAATAGGGAAACAAAAAAAATGTCATGGCCTTAATCCGTATCTGTTGGAATCATGTTTAGAAACATTAGAAGCAAGACCAGAAACTCGGAGCCCTGTTTTGTTTTTAAAAACCACACAATCACAAAGAAAAAACCAGCTTCTTACTGCCTAAGGTTTGGGGGTGTTCTGCTCAAGTACCTGTTCCCATAGACAGCAACCTGTTATGTTCTGAAGAGAGCATACGCAAAATATAGAAAAATAAATAAAATAGCTTCTTACAGCCTAAGGTTTGGGTGCTGGGTAGTGGTTTAGTATGTCCCCCACAGGTCACACTCTCTTGAGCTCATATGCAGAAACATGGAAATTTATATCCATCTTTCTCTTTTAGAAAGAGAAAAGCCCCCCTACATCCCAAAGCTCTTGAGATCGCAAAGGATGGTGCCCTGGGTGCTCTGGATGCTTTGGCAGCACGGGAAGTGGGCTCGGAGACAGACCCTGAGCTCCTTGTTGAAGATGAAGCAGAGGATCGGGTTGACCCCTGCCTGGGCAAACGTCATCCAGACGGAGGTGGTCAGGTACACCTGGGGGATGGAGCTGGCCTTAATGAAGACCCGTAGGTAGCAGGCCACAATGTAGGGGGACCACAGCAGCAGGAAGAGCAAGGTGATCATGTAGAACATCTTGCAGAGCCTTTTCTCCATTTTAAACTCCTCCAGCACCAGCAGCCTCTTGATCTGGCTGTGGGTGGCCTGCCTTATGCCCACGAGGGTGGGCGGCGTGGGCCCCCTGCCAAAGCCAGCCGTCCAGTTTGCGGCCGCTTGGCCGGTGGCTCCCGGCCCGTGGAAGGTCCAGTTCTGGCTGATGGCCGGTACCAGCTGGGCCGGCTTCATCTTGCGGTGGCCGTGGATGAAGAAGAGCAGCTTGATGTAGACCAGGTGGGTGGCGGCGATGACGGCCGCCAGCATGAGCATGAAGCCCAGCGTGTCATTGGCCTTGACGTAGCGGTGCTCGAAGATGCACTGTTCCTCCTCCCGGATGAACTTGTAGGTGCCCACGTCAAAGACGGGGGGAAAGGCCATGGCCATGGAGAGGGTCCACACCATGCACACCACAGCCAGGCAGGTCCAGCCCGTCATGCGCTTGGCGTAGAAGCGGTGGTGGGCGATGGCCATGTAGCGCGTGACCCCCACGCAGAAGAGCAGGAAGGCGGCGTGGAAGCAGAAGAGCACGGCCAGGAAGGCCAGCACCTTGCAGCTGAGGGGCCCGTGGGGCCAGGCGGCCCCGCTGCGCACCGACAGCATGACGAAGGGGAAGCAGGCGAGCGAGCGGAGCCCGTCGGCCAGGCAGAGGTCCAGCAGCAGGTAGTAGGGCGCGCGGTGCAGGTGCCGGTCCTTGAGGATGAGCCAGGCGAAGAGCACGTTGCCGGCCAGGCTGACGCAGAGGATCAGCCCCAGAGTGGCGAGCTTCAGCCCGGAGGCGCTCAGCAGGCCGCCGGCGCTGGGCAGGTGCGGGCTGCTGCTGCTCCCCAGCTCGCTGCTGTTCGCCATCGGGTCCTTCCTCCTCCTCCTCCTCCTCTCCTCCTCCTCCGCGCGGGCAGGGCCGGGGGCTCAGGGCCGGGGGCTCAGCGCCGNGCGGCTCTGCCCAGCTCCCGCCGAGGACAATGGGGTAAATCCCCCTCCCTCTCTCCCTCCTTTTTCCCTTCCCTCCTCCTCCTGCTGCTCCTCCGTCCCTCCGCCCACGCCTCCGCCCCCCGCGCAGCCCGGCCCCTGCGGAGCGCGGGGCTGAGCCAGGCGCGCAGCGGCGCGGAGCGGCGCGGAGGTCCCGCTGCCGCAGCGGGGATGGGAGAGGGGCTGGGCTGGGCTAGGCGGAGCGGAGCCGCCCTAAGTCGGACTCCCGGCCCCTGCCCTTCTCCCGCCGGGGGCGATTGCCGGGAGGGGGCTCGGGGGCAGCCGCGGGGTGCGGTGCGGTGAGGTGTGTTGTGGTGTCCGGCCACAGCGGCCGTCCGGGGATCCCCTGCATCCCCTTCTGGAGGCGCAGGGGAGGGTGATGCTGTTCGCAGCTGATGGGGGCAGTGTATCTGGGCGTAAGACAGGTGTGTATGTGCCCATATACACACGTCTTGGTAGTTTTGGCATATGTATTGGTTCAGTACGGCCACACATTAGTGATACACCCGTGTCACAATCACCAGTGTGCTTCTGTTAGATTTGGCCATACTAAATGGCCTTTTAACTTCGTGCTGTCAAGGGAGACAAGCCCAGCAGCACCTGTTGCAGTACAGCATCCGGGTGTGCTGTCCCTTGCTGGGCAGGGGGGTTTGCGGGGGAAGGAGGCTTGCAGCAAGCTTGCGGGGCAAATGTTTCAGTGTGAACATCAAGGAAAAGGTGCCTCTGCAAGTCACGAGCCTGACGTTTGGGTTCCTAGTGGAACCTGTCATTTGGGGTCTGACTAGGGTTCCTAAGAAGGTCGAACAGGATGCTCTCCGTGTTTCTGTGTTGTTCAGGGGCTTACCAGCTCCCTGGCTCAGTTATACAGGGCCCACGGAGGGCTGGGCAGGTTTTGTGAGCTGGATAAACTACATTTGACCTGACTAGCACAGAGCATCTTCTGATGCACCTGTGCCATTGGTGCAGGTTTATAATGGTCAGTTTAATGTAGGCCAGTGAGACGCAGATCCTTGTCCTCTCTTTCCCACTTTCCCATCCCTGTGTATGTAGGGCAAGGCCTCTCTGCGTGCCTTGTAAGGCATGCACCATCGCACGGCCCTGGGCTCACTGGAGATGCTAATGCAATTATCGTACTATTACTGAGTTTCCTTCATGGCCTCTTGTGAAGGACACGTCTGAAATCCTTTTTGAGCATTCTATTAAAAGCCATCAGTAAATTCAGCGTTATTCCAGAAACTGTAGCAATTAAATCATCTGCATGAGACCCAAAAGCGAAGGTTGGTGGAGCATCTTCCGAGCTGATCTTTCTGGCTGGTTTCAGAAAATCTCTTGGCATGTAGCGGGGACCGGGCTCTGACCCTGATCATGCCACCAGACATCCAGAGTAGCTCTGCTGAACTCCTGGCATTTTAACAGTGGTGAACCAAAGCCAGACTTTGGCCCAAAGATGTGTCGAGGGCAATCTGTATCACGCAGGACTTCATTTGCCCCTGGATCTTGTTTATGTCTGTTATTTGTTGCAGTGTTAGGAGACCAAAGAAATCCTAAGAGGGGGAAAAAAATAGGTGGTAGATAATTGAGGCTGCTTTTTGCTTCCTACCAGTGCATCTGAGCTGTTTTCAGTTGTTAGGTTTCTCATTTGCACCGAAGTTTTACTGTGACAGAGAATTGCCCACGGGTTGTTCAGTGCTTTGTGCAATTTTACAGGCGTTTCTCACATTCATGCAGTGACTCGAGCGCCGGGTTCGCGGTGTCCCCTCGGCAGCCCTGGCACCTCTGTCAGGAGCGGAGTCTTTGTGGAGGAGCCGGGACACCGCGTATGTCGCTGGCCCCCGGTGCAGCACAGGACCGGGCGAGCAGGCTCCGCCACGGCAGGATGCCAGCAGCCGAAGTGCTTTGCCAAACACGAGTACGAGGATCGGTGGCCCTTGGGGGCATGTGGCTTTTCAGAGGAGCCCTTATGGCCCGTGTTAGCTCTGTGATCTCTGCCATCAAGTGAACAAAAGGGAGTAACACACCTGCTTCCCTCCTCCGCTCCTGCGGGAAGGGTTTCTCCTCTTCCTGAACGCTCGCCAGCGCAGCTGAGCTGGCTCAGGAGCTGCCGTAATTCACTGCTATCTTGCCAGGCCAGCAGCAAATTGCTAGCTCATCTTTCTTCCACCTGTAGCGAGAAGAGAGCCGGCAGGGAATGGTGTTTCATCCATTTTCCCAGGGCTGCTTCCCTGATGAGGCTGTTACACAGTGCTATAGGAGGTGTGAGCCTAGGATTTGGCTGACTGAGAAATGGGACACTAAAGGGACAGCCAGAAGGAATGCAGAAAATAAGGGGCAGGTGGGGGGTTAAGAGTCTTTATATGAGCAGGCTCCTCGCCTCCCAGAGGGGCTGACCTGGCATTAGAACCACCAGGATAACTCTGCCTGTTAGTTACAGCCTGCCAGGAGACCAGCCCTCCCTGCCCCACCCGGGTGACCCCATACAGGCAAGCCAGAACCTCAGGCTGCTTCATGTCTTGTTTGCATCAGTACCCTCAACTTCAAACAAGTTCCTCGTCCAGACTCGGTCTCAGCATGGATGTTAGGACAGTGCCAGATTGACAGCATTTGACTAAAAGACAGAAATAGGGTATTTTGTAACCCCCTTGCTGTTACAGAGGTGCTCAAGGAGCTCT
>VYXC01006777.1:398136-474452 GCA_013397175.1 Platysteira castanea | reverse complement strand
ACAGCCCACAGAAGCCAGGCTGACACAGACCCCCCCTGAAACAAGGCAGGGTGGGGAGGAGGTTTCGGGTGCCACCTCTGGTGAGAGGCAGTGAACACCCATCCTCCCTTTTACTCAAACCGGCCCAGCTGTGGAGCCCCCAGCCCCAGAGGCCACATCCTCGTGAGAGAATTTGCCCCACAGGGCTGCAGGAGATGAACAGACCCAGGGTCTGCTGTAAGAGACTGTCCCCTGCCCCAGGGGGACGTGCCCGGACAGGCCTGCCTGGCCTGAGCGGATACACCCATCGGATCCTGAGCTCTCCGGGGGCACCTTCACCAGCAGGAAGAGCAGCTGGAGAGGATCAGTGGAACACGGTGGGGATCCACGCATGGTGATATTTTCCTTATTCTGTCCCTGTCACTCTCTTTCTGTCCTCCCCACCTATTTTCTACTTCTTTCTTTCTCTCTCTCTCTCTCATATCTACCATCAAATAAAACCTGTATTATTGTCACTGGCATATGGTCTCATTTGCACCTTAATTTGGGTAGAGGAACTTCTATAGAACCTTAATCATAATTGGATCATAACACTTACATAGCAAATCAGTTTTACATGTCTGCTGAAAAGTGTCATTAATTTAATGACTCTGAAATGGATGTTGTTGTGTCAGGGCAATCGGAGTGTTCGTAACTGGACAGTGATCCTGCAGCTGCCTTGGACTGGTCAACTGGCTTTTCCCCACGGGCAGTCTGCATTACCCTACATTTATGAAATGTTTATTTCATAATCAAATTTGTTTACAAAAAGATTCTGTTTGTAGATACTACTCTGAGAGCAGGACTTCTTTATGAGGACACCATTTTCTCCTGGGGCTGGTGGCATAGCTGAAGGACTTGCTGCTGCAGGGGGGTGGCAGGAGGCAGGCAGGGAAGGATGGATGACCCCCCAGGCACGGCTGTGCCGCAGTCAAGGAGAGAGAGCTCTGCAGCCCTCCCTCCCTGCTGGGAGGGGAGGGAGCTCTGTGAGGCCAGGCAAGGAGGCTGGGGGCGGCAGGGGATGTTGTAGGAGGAAGATGAAGGCTGGGGAGAGGAGAGAAGCGTGTGTCTGTGTAAAGACAGTGTATTTACTCTCCTGGTGTAGTATAGGTAAGATCTGGATGGTACGAAGGCTCGTTTTCCCTGCCCCCCAAATGCATTTTGTTGTTTTAACTTTTGTTAGTATTTTTCCATTATTACTTTTATTGCTTTGGAAAATGCAGGTTATCTAACATGACCTCCAATTTAAGACAGTGGCCAGTATCTTAGTCACATACCTGGGATATTACCTTCTTCCTGGATCTATATGTAAAGAAATAGCAAATTTGGAGGGCCTGAATATAGCCACAGTAGTGCTAATGTTTATATGCTGCTTTTATTGTGCTCAAGTGAACCATCATTTAAGTGGAATTTGTTTTGTCTCTGTCCCCTCCCATGTCTGTACAGAGATATAAATATAGGCAGTCCCTGAATTTCATAGTTTTGACATTGCAAGTAACCAGATATGAGAGCAAAGCGTGAAAAAAAAGAGTCAAGACATCACAAGTGCAGAAAATCTCTGAATAGAAAGTGTTAAAAAGTACAAAGAAATTAGTTTTTCTTGGCTTCTACTATGACAAAGCCATTTAAATAACATCAGTTGGATGATAGTTATAGTTAGATTTGAAGCAAAACTCTGAGCTTGATATTAAATTTTAGGAGGTTTCGAGGAAATTACCAGTCAACTTGTCAGAAGATATCTGCTGAAACTGCTGTTCTACAGAAGTCTAGACTTTTGATAAAATTATTTCCTCTGCAACAATACTGACTTTTTTTGGAAGAAAAGCTACATTTTAAAGTTTACTCTGGGCATTTTTGTTCCTTGAATGTGAAAAACTCAGGTTTCCAGGTGAAACATTTTCCCAGTTTCTCAGTGGAAATAGTACTAGATGCTGTGACACTGTAATAGGTATTGTGCTATTGGAAGTGAATCAGTCTTCAAAACGTGTTGAAGAACAGAAGTGTTAATGAAAATTATGCAAACAAATCTCCAGAAATGTTAGACCAGATGTTACTAACTTGATGGCATATATGTACTCTGAAAATCCTCTCCAAAATATATTTATTCTTCTTCAGGCCCCTTTTCCACATCTTTCCCTCCTGATTTGTCCTATATGGCACTTCTTTCTGCATTTGTGGCTGAGTAAATTCTGCTCTGCAACCTGTCTGCAATACCATTTGTGCAGATAAACTCAAGACAAATGAATTACCGAGGCGTATATTACCTGTGACCAGGGGAAAGGAAAATTTATTTTTCATATTTTTCACATGTGTGGCCTAAAATAAGCAAGAAAGCACTATGAACAGGAGCTAAGACTTTGGACTTGGCCACCCGAAGAGCATTCACGGAACTGGAATGTTTAGAATAGATACTGAATGGAGATTGTCACCATTAAAAGTGCAAATGGCTCTTGCAAAGCAAGCCAGCAGTAAATAATAAACGTGTGGTACCTCTGTTAGGTAGCTCTGCAAACACCCTGTGGCTCTGTGTGTGTGTGCATGTCCTTGTTTCCTTGCTGCCATGAATAAACATTTGACTCACTACTTGGCAAACAGATTTTCAATCAGGCCATGTATGGTGAATAATGCAACAGTTACCAATGTGATATGTATTTCTAGATGCTGAAAGTTGCTTTTGGTTCAATAATTTATGAAAATTAATCATGCTGTCTCCATCAGCTTTGGGAATGTCTGCAGCATACATCAGCCCAGAAGGTCACTCTGAGGATTTTTTTATTTCTTGCTTCATATTGGCTTCCTCCCACAGGATGAAAGAAAAAACGTCGCTGCTCAGCATATTCTGCCAGTTGATATAGATGGGTATAAACAGATGGACATGTATATGTTTTCGCTGCAATCTCACAGACACTGATTAGAGGCTTCATGTCCTTATTTTACCTGTTAATTGCTTAATTTGTGGTTTTTTCCTTTCTAGCCCACATAACTGTCTTGCAATCACCTAGAAACCTACAAAGCAGTTTTTGTGCTGCTTGTGGGGACACAGCAGCTGAGCAGCAGACTTCAATAAGGCTGAGCTTGGCTACAATAAACGTGATTTTGTGCTTCAGAATCTGGGGGCAGCAGGAAATGCACATAAGAGAGCAAATGCAATAAATCCTGCTGCAACTGCACTGCCCAGGCAGATCCTAGAGGCTGCTTTTGAAGAACTAACAAAGTTATGGCTAAAGCAGTTTCCTAATAGCAATTTGCTTATTATCTGTCCATATTAGCTTACATTCACCCTACTCATGCACCCTTCTTAAAATTATCCATGGCTTTACAGGCTAGAAAGCACAACTGCTTCTCTTGTCCCAAAGGATGTGGTTATTGTTTGAGGCACCTGTTCCGTTCTCCTGCAGACCTGTGCTGTAATGAGAGGGAACTGTCACCCTTCTGCCTGTAAGCCAAGTGTGCCACGTGTGCCTTTAAACACCCATGTAGTTCAAGTAGTGACGCTGGTTGCTGGGCCAGGGAGCAGTGTAACTTAGCTGAAAAATAATTTTGGAAAAATTACTGCATCAAATGCAGGCAAAGTGATAAGGATAAACAGTAAGAAGAAGTGAAAAATACCAGAAAGTTTTAATTCGTGAAAATCACTAGTCTGAGTTTTGGGTGTGCTGCTCCTGTGAATTTCACATGAGGGGCTAGCTGTGGCACACAGCATTCAGGGCAGTTTGCCTAACCACAGGCTGCAAACAGTAGAATTTGCAGGAAGGGGGAGAAAAACCCCAATTCAGTTAATTTGGCATCTTATGTAGGACAAATGCAATATGTAGCAGGTTACTGACTTACCAGGCCTAATGCTTCACTTCACTTTTCATCTTAGACAGCCCTGATAGGAAAAGCTATTAGGAAAACTCACTGAAAAACAATGTGTCACATTTTGTACTGAACCACTTGAGGAAAAGGTACTTACTGTGCCTTCCTGAAGCACATGGTAATGACCTGAAAGTGCCACTGAAAGACTGGTTGTCTTGGCCTCATCGGAAAGAAGACAAGTAAGGAAGGTCGTTTATGCACTTGGTGTCATAGGGATGATTTTGCTCTTTGATAGCTCATGAGAGCCCTCATGAACCATCTGGAAGGAGCTTTGATACATAAATCTCATCTAGTCATCTCTTGAAAATAGTGACCTTCAAAACAGTGAGTCAGCCAGTGACGGAAGCAATGCAGAAACACATTTAACAAAATTGCTGCCTTTGCTTTTGTGAATGTCCGTGCTTCAAGGGGATGAAAAATCATGGTGGTCACCCAGGACACCACTTCCAAGCAGTCAATGTGATTTGCAATAGGCATCCACATGGTTTTGCAAGTGCAAAGCTTGGGACAGCTTCCCCACGAGATACGTGCGTGTGGCTGTGTATGTTTAAAAGTGGCCATGTGCATGCCAGTCATCTTGTATTGGGTTGTCCTTTCGTGGGTTTTTAAAACAAAATTAGCATTCTACCACTTGGGCTGTGCTTTCCTTGTGCTGTACATGACTCAGATTGGTCATCAAGGCTGCCTTGAGGAAAATTTTATGGCTCACCTGAAATATTAGTGTATGTATCAGTGTGTAGTGATGTAATTCACTACTCATCCAGCTACTCAGACCTGCACTTAATGGTGTTGTCAAATGGAGGAAAGGGGTGTCTCTGCTTGTCCAGGCTTGTCAGATTTTGAGAGAACATTGTGCCACCCCCTGCCATGGGTCTGAATCTCTGTGGGTTTGTTCTGGCTGGGTCAGGACCTGGGAGAGGTCAGTCTGTTTCCATGGCAGGTCTCCTTCTCCTCTTTCCAGGTGGAAAGTCTCTTCTGTACTCTGCCTCCATAGACTTGAGCCTTTGCACTTCCCCTTCCTGCAGAAGTTCAGTAACCCACTCAGCCCACAGCAGACTTCCTCAGCCGCAATGTGCCATCCTCTAAGCAAAGTACGAAAATTACTGCAGGGACAAGAGTATAATTCAGATGAAGTTAGTTGGCTCCTTTTCCACCACAGTTAGAGCATTCAGCTCAACTTTTCTTAATTTTCTGTTCTCTGGAGTTTACATTAGGGCTTACCATGTGCTCCCACATGAAAAAGAAATGAGATCCTAAATGAGCATAACGGCTAATGTCTTCAATTTCTCACCTGAACAGCTTCGATGCATCTTCTTTAGTAGGAGAGATGTGCAACATCTCACGGGAAAGAGGTGGGACCTACTGAAATTCCAGCCATGACTGTGGTATTTGGTTATTCCTAGGAGAAATTTGGATCAAATAGTGATACGGTGTAAGACTTACTCTCCAGGGTGCAATGGTTCAGGGGAGACTTGTGCAGCCTGCCTTAGTCAGAGGGAAAAATCACTGTGATAGCAGATGTTTTCTGTAGGCAAGCCCTAGAAGCTGGGAGCAAGATGTGATGCCATTTGCACTATCCATTGCACAAATATTAGTCTCCAGGTTTTAATACCAATTTATTTTATGCAGAAGCTATTAAGATATTGTGTAGTGTTTTCAGGACACTTATTTGCAGAGATTACTAGTGGCCTAGGAAAATCTTCCCTTTCTGCATAATATAACCCCTGGTAATTAGGACTTTAAAAAAATGAACCAGAAATTATGATTAATATAGTGAAAAATTACATTAAAATTAGAACAGGTTGCTGTAATATGGGTCAGCTAGCCATACACTTTTATAATCACTAAGACGATTTATGTTAAACGACATGAGGATTTAATTCTGTACATTTGCAACAACTCCTCTCCTCTTTCCCGAAACAGAAACCTGTTCACTGTTCAAGGATGAATGATAATACTACATGTTTTTCACAGAGACAGATCTTAAAAGCAATCTGGCATCCTGTTTCCAGTGATTGTCTGGTGGTGACGGTAAGTGACATGCTGTGTGATGCACTCAGTGGAAAGTGTGATGGCTAGTGATAGACAAAAGGCCAGGAAGGTGATGCCTGGATAAACTAACCATAACCCGTTAACACTGGCCCATTTAAAGCAATCCAAATGATGGGAAATAAGGCTGAGTTTAACTAGAAACCAGAGAAATACGAAGAAGAATTTGTAGCTGGGAGACAGGAATGAGATTCAATCAAGTCACTATCTGCAAGAGAATGAATGGAAGTTCAGAACACAGAAGACTTGTACTGGAAGGACAGTCAAAAGCAAAAAATAGGCAAACTGGCAAAAGAAATGGGTAGAGGTAGGATGAAGCTGAAGAAAGGGGCAGTGCTATCTGGGGTACATGCACATGAAGAGCTTGTCAGAGAAGATTGATGACTCTGTAGAAATTGAGGAAGTCAAATTTTCCACTATACAGTTGAGTTAATTTGTATTTTCGAAAATAAATTGGTATCCAGCAGCCTGTGGTTTCGTCTCTTGTAAGCCTGAGCAGTGAGTCACGTTTGTTCCTACACAGAAACATGACTTGCTGGTAAAGGTTTCCTCCTTTGTACTGAAGATGACTGTGTTTGCTTCTGGAAAGTGGAAGAGAAGATCATGTTCTAGTGGGCGCTCATTCACTGTTCCCTGGTGAAAGGGTCTCAGTCTCTGCCACGTGCCTGAGAACATCATGAGACCAGAACTTATACGGGCAAATCCTTGAGGGTTTGGCAGGAAGCAGTCTTTCTCATGGGTGTCTAAATCCTAGGTGAAATCCATGGGTGAAAAAATCCTATAGAACAAGTAGCAGACTATTCCACTGTAAAACTCACGGGCAGGTTTTTTTCTAATACTCACAGAAAGGTACCGTTGTGTGGACCAGGGGATTGACTCTGGGAAAAAAAGAAGCTCAGTGTGTTTTTCTCAGTGATCAAAGCACTTCCTTTTTCCAAGATGTTTTATAACTCCTTCACCTGACAAATTTGGCTCTAAAAAGAGATGATGATCTGTAGGATCCACAGCATGAAGACAGGCAGGGTGATGTTAATGGTAATGATGCTGTCCTCTGGAGGGGCGTATCTGCTTCTAGTAATGGATCCTGGAGCAAGCGCCATTGAGGTGCTGCTCCTCTGAGAACAGTGAGAGGTGGCTCAGACGCTGCAAACCTGCAGAGTGATGGGGCTGCTTCTGCATACACCCCCATGAGACTTCAGGTTTTTCAGCTCTTCATTCTGTTGCTGATTTCTCACAGTTTTAAATGCTGCACTGTCTCTAAACAGGTGAAGGTGCTCAGAAGCTCAGCAGCTGCAGTATTGCAGGATGTGGCTGCCTGTGCTTGGCTACTGTGTGTCCTGGTAGATGGGTGTGGGTTTTGGTTGAAGCACACAGCTGAACTGTGATTGAAGTGGGAAGAGTGCTTTTTAAGATAGTAAAAAAAAAAAAAAATTAGAAGAGGCCATAGAAGGGCTTTGAACCTGGTGTGTTAATTTTACTGCAGACAATTGTTACGTACATGAGAAAGCAATAAAAAAACCTTACAGCCTGGGCAGTTAAATCAGCAAAGATCCTGAGCCTGTGTTGCTAGGAGTGCCCACTCCTCTCAGCTGTGTGCATAGCACTACGGAGATTTAAGGATGGTGAAGAGATGCTGTGTTGGCAGGTAAAAATCCTTTGTTTTGAAACCATGTTCAGGTGGATGCACATGACTGAAAACTGTATCCTTTGGGCTCTGAAGGCAATGGGGTTGCTCCTGAGCTGTGAGTGACAGGGTCATAGGCTGCATACTGAGAAGTGGGAGGCTGCTTTAGTCTCTAGACAAATTCCAAGGATCCTGGAGCTTAAGAGCTGAAATCTGAAAAGAGAGATGAGAACAGGGCTTTGTGATGCAGTCTGAGGAGGAATTATTAATATGAAACTCAGGTATGTTTCCAAAGAAATTCCCAAATGGAAAAGTCCCTTGCATTTTCAGAATTTTTGCTCTCCAGGGGAAAAAAAAGTTTGAAAAAGCCAGCTTTTGCAGTGTCTGGTAAATGGAAGAGCACATCTGATATGCTCTGTGTGGAGAATAGGAGGGAGGCTGCAAGAATCATGACAAGCTGCCTCTCCTGTTTCCTTCTGGTGATATTTTTAAATACTATTGCTTCTGTACTCCTCAGAATGCTCTCTGAGGAAGCCTGCTAGGAAGGCAACTCTAAGCGTTTTGGGGAAAACAAGAAACTCTCTCTTCTCGAGCAAGCTCTTTCACACAGCAGAAAGTTCTGCTACTTCCCGTGGCTTGGCGGGCTCTGTCACTTGGCAAGCTGTCACCAGCGTGCAGTGAGCAGGGCAGCCGGGGCTCCTCTGTGCCGGCTGCTGTAAGGAGACACTCGGGTTTGTTTCTGCACCAGCCCACACTGGGTTCAAAGCAAGTTATTTTTCTGAAGCAAGACTTCTTGCACCCGTTCACTCGCTGGAGGTAGAATTTAGTGGGGCTGTCTCTGTTTGCTCATTGTGCCAGAGACAGCAAACACAGCATCCCTGTGCGAGCATGTGTATGAGCATAAATATAAATATGTATTTCTGTGTGTATTTAAGGAGAGTATAAAAACACACTTTCATGTAAATAGAGATATAAAATACATATTCCAAAAGAAGGGCTTTGTCTTTGCTTTCCTGAATCATAGATAATTATGCTGTTGCAACTTTCCAAATGAAAGCATGTACAATTCGTGTCTTTCTCTTTGACCTCTGCTTAAGGACTTTCTTGTTGTTCTCTCTACTTAGGCAGGTGTTTTCATGAGTACAAAATGCACATTAATGACTTCTGGTCAATTTCTTCCCATTTTATTGGCATGGTTATTAGAGCATTTTATGGTATTTTGTTCAGATAAGACTGAACTCAACTTTTCCACTTTTTCCTTACCACTACTGGCTTTATTGTGACATTGCTTTGATTTAATTTTTGGGATCTCCCTTTGAGACTTCCCATGGCTCTCCCTGGGAATTTTTGAAAGAATATGTTAAAAAGAGAAGAGTGAGGACTATTGATTCAATCATATTACCCTGACTCTAACAGCATCATTTGACCCAGCCACTAAGCAGAGCATATAATTCCGTGTCCTTTTGAGTTGTTCCAGTCCAGTACAGCCTGGTCCAGCAGGGAGAGCACAGGACTTTTTCTGCTCTTCCGTCCATGCTTTCAGGATTCAAAAATATCCCCATGCAGGTCTAGCACATGGACATAACATAGGCTGCATAAAATGTGGGGAGGCTTCCTGGCAGCTGGGAGATCAGCATTTGGGATCTGCTCCTTTGTCCTTTTGCTAGTCCTGCATGATTTGGATCCAGAGTGCTTTGCCCCTGTTCCGTTTTGCTTTGCTCTGCTCTAGGGTGTCAAAACATTCAATTATTTCTCCCCCTTCTTTCTTCACACCAGCTTTCACTGTGTCCCACATAGCAGAGACCTCCTTCCTTGTGTCTTTAAAATAAACCTTTTTTTCATGAAGTCCTGATCTTCTCTTCTGATGATAAAAGTAAATCTCCCACCACCTTCAAAAGGTTGTCATTACCTGGCACAATATCTGTAAGCTGTTGTTGCTGACTATATCCTCTATTCCTAGCAAGTGCTTTCCTGACAAGTGTTTGTTCCTGCTACTCACTCAGTGATAGTTTAATGTAAAATCTTGTGGTTTTTGTAGATGTGAGCAGGCTTTATGTGTGAATTAGCTGAAGAGAAATTTGTGATTCAGATTGTAAGTTGCAGCAAAAAATCTACAGTAGCTTTTTCCATACTGTTGGATCTACTGGTTTCATAGTGCTGCAGATAAGAACCTAGCCAAAAGGAGTTAATTATTCTGAAAATGTTTGGGGGAGCACAAAATGTGACCATTGCATTTTAAGTTCATTGATGCATAAATACCTACAAAATACCGTGGAAATTCAACATCTTTTTATGAGTATCAGTAGGTGAAAAATCACAAAGCACCCTTTTCAGTGCTTTGAACAGATTTGTTATTAGGAGTCTGTGAGTGTGTGCATTTGGGTTGTATTAATACTAGTGTTGCCTTGCCCTAGGCCTAGGATTAAAAGCCAAACACAGTTAGAGGGGGAAAAAAGGGTTTTACCTCAACATTTATTTAAGGATCCTCAGATGCACCACATCCAGGTAGTAAACACTGAAAAACTGAAACCCAGAATGCACACCGAAAATGCACACACACGATGATTCGCGTATGCAGTTATAGACCTTGCACATTAGCATATCTATCACAGATTCCCCAATGAGAGGCTCAAGAGAAGCCCCTGCCCTAAGGAATGCTCCTCCTGCATGGCCTATCTTGGTTTATAGAACATGTTCTGGAGAGGACCTTGGTGTCTGGGGCTTCCAAGATGTTCAGTCTCTTGGCTTAACAGAACTGTGGGTCTAAGCCACTTATCAGACTTGGGGAATTACAAGTATGTGGGCTAAAAGCACTGAGGGTACATGAAAGCTGTATAAGAGGGGTATATAAAAAAGCAAAAAATCATCATGGCATCACTAGGAACTAAGCAGAATCAAGAAGAAACTATCTGGTCACAATGATACTACATATGAGAAAATGTAGAAGGGGAAAATCAACATATTAGATTATCACTGAGGCATTTGTAGATCATGTCTTATTAAAAGCCCAGGCTATTTGGCAGAACATGAAGCTTAAACCTTGGTATGAATGTGAGTAGTTCTGTCCATGGAGATGTAACTACACGTTGCAATCGATCTGCTGTGAATACAGCAGATAAATGATTTTCCAGGCAAATGTTTCACAAAACTGTGTGTGAATGCTGCATGGGGAAAATATTTTCCATAGTTGTCCTAATTTTTCTAGAATTATCAGTAATATCAAGAGTTTGGAGCCCTAATTTTGAAGCAGTCTTTGCTGTTAGAATTTATGTCAGCTGTTTGTAAGGCCCAAGAGAGTACTGGAACAAAGCACAGAAGTAAAAAATTAGGATATATAAATTTTCAGCCTCCGGAACTTGCATATGTGTCTGATTGCAGAGTCATAAGCTTCTAAAATATATTTTGACTCTTTACAGGAACAAAGGTCACTATTATATCATTCTCAGTCAACTTCCAATAGGGAAAATACTAGTTACTTGCAATACTTGCATATACTGAGTTTTTTATTAAGGGCTGCAGTTGCAGCAACCTCCATGCTGAAATGAGTTCTGCTTTTAGCAGCTTCCCTGAGGTGCTGTCTGACCTCTCCTGAAAGCTGTCATACTGACATTAATTAGTGAAAGAACAAGTACAATAAAATCTTCCTCACTCAGTGACTATTCAGTGAGACACCATTGAAATGAGCTGCAGGTGCCCCTTTGCTGGCTGACCTCTCCAGTTAGCATCACTTTGACTCATATTTATCATGGTTCTGCAGCAAGCACACAGGAGGTGGAAATCAGACAGAAAGAGGAGAAAGGATTTACTACACTTCAGCTTGTGGCTCAGGGCACACACAGTGACAAAATCAGTCAGACAAAGCAGCACTGCAACTCTGGAACCTGATAGTGTATAGCAGCACCTGCATTGCCAGCCCGAGCCTAGGAGAAAACAGGGCAAGCTGAAGCCAAGTCAGAGAATGAAAGGGTTTGGGGCAGGAAAATGACATGGCCTCTTTAGCCTGTTCCAGATATCTGGGGAGCTGAGCTGGGGGGGCACTTCTGCCCAGAAAAGGGATTGATCTATGCAGAGTTTGCACTATGCAAGTGGCAACACATCTCTTCCCAAAATCTCTCACAGCTGGTGGTAAAGGAACATGAAGACCAACTCTCCACAATCCCTTCTTATTAATTCTTCCTTTCCAGGATGCACGAAGACATGACCTTGGTCCAGCCCTGGCCTTTGTTTCTGATGTCTCCAGAGAAGCCTCAAGGCAGCTTTGCAGCAAAAATGCACTGCTGAATCTTCAGCTGGTTCTCCCAGGCATGGGATGGGGCACATTTGTGCTCTCTGAAAGGGAAAAAAAAGTGAAATACATCTCTTGTGCTCAGACACAACATGGAGTAATTCTGAGACTCTTCTTTCTATTCTATTCATATGTAAGTGCTGGTCAGAGGAGATGAAGATACCTTCACAGTTCTTAGGCCATTTAGTTAAAGTTTAAATCTGCCTATTATTATGAGTATTTTGTTTTGCTGAAGTACCCAAAGCATGTGGCCATATCCTCTGCAATTCAGCCCCACTGGCATTAGGACAGCAGGCTCAATCAAAATCTGTAGCCAAAGAGAAGGCTGCATCCAGGAAAACTGGTCTATATTTGCCTTCAGATTTTTGGAGATGCCCTGTATTGCACTGTGGTGTGAAACAGGGCATCGAGCTCTGCCACTGCCGACAAATACAACCCACCCACTAAATTGGGATGCACTTTTCTCAGTGGCCAAATAAACCAAAGCAAAACACTTGGGATTACTGGATCCAGTTTAGGCAGCGAGCCTCGGGCAGGCTGGTCTGTCTGTGTATTTTCTTTCTCAGGAACATAGGCATTAATTTTAGGAATATGGCTTTCCAGCTTACTTAGAGTTAAGGTACTTAGAGTTAAGTTCAGTGTTTCAGTCAAACAGAGTAAAGCGTACCCTGGAATCCAACAAAAAGTTGGTTTCTTCTGGCCAGCAGCCAGATTAAAGTGTGTTTGATGGCGCTTCTGTACTGACTTGTGGATAAGACGATGCACACTAACAACCAGGAAGAAAAGGAAACGAGGAAGACACAGCAGCCTGGGATGGGTTTTTTTATTGACAGAGATGTCCCAGATACAAATTAGGTTCCTATTCAAACTGTTTATAAGTAACCTTATTTTACTTGCCCTTGGGTGCCACTTGCATGCTCTGCAACACACTGTATCATCACAACTTACTTTGTCAGCTACAAATATGTGTGGTCCCTTTTCCTCAGATTATGTCCAAGCCTAATGCTCAGTAAGTCTTGGGAGGATTTCGCCACCTTTAATGCTTTGCCCCCCTCTTTATTTTCTACTTTTTTAACAGTAGTGCAAGACACAGAAATGTCTGTCTTGATCTGTTTTTCTAAGTAGTTTCTGCACTGATACCAGTGAAGCAATATCATTATATGATATATATATAAAAATAAAGTAATATATGTGATATATGTTATGTGTTGTATGTTATGCGTTATATACATATATGATAGATAGAGATAGAGATATATATGTGATGGTCTCCAGTGAAGACGGCAGCATCTCCTCTGGTGAGAATTACGTTATGGTGATACTTCATTGCTTTTTGTTTTGTTTTTTTTAAATTTCCTGCTCACTGCCGAGCAGGATATGGTAACATATCATAAAACTAGGGTGTGGGCAAAGTGGTTCAGAAGAGGTGGGAACAGAAAGCAGACAGAACATGTGCAGGGCAGAAATTGCTGTTGTGGGTTTTGAGGTTTTTTTGGTAATTAGGGAATTAAATTTCTTTGAGCCTAGCTACAAAAGCCACGAAGTTAGATTACATTAAATGGTTTCACATCATGTGAAACACTGAAACTCAGAATTTTTCTGTTCATCAGGTCAACCATATGGCCACACGTCGGGAGAGACCATAAAATGCTCTACAGCTTTCCTACTTAACTGCTGAATCTGTGGGCAGACATAAAACATGTAACTTGATTAGGGAAGCAAGCTTCACATTTCTGCACACACAGACAAAACCATACCAAATCAAACCACTACCCATTTTCACACTCAGTTTTTTCCTCCTGAAGAAAGCCAGCTATGTATCCCTGAGGGCAGCAAAGTTAAAAGGAAGGAATTTTCATCATTCATCAGGTTTCTTCTCTTCAGAAACTGGTTGGTCAGGTCTCTTTTTCCCCCAGGTCTTTCCCAGCCCTGGAAGAGATACTGCCCTATGAAGGTGTGGGGTTTATGTGGTGTGCTTTGGGATTGACAAAGCTCATTAACCCTGTTGTAATCTGTAAATCCCATGCAGCTCAGCAGAACAGAACAAAGCTGATGACTATCCTGGGCTGATGTATTTGGCAGACAAGGAGGGCAGTCAACACCAAGCCTGTTTGGGGTTTTTTTCTCTTCCTGTTGTAGTCTGTTGAGTCTAACAATCTGATCAGGCGAACATTCTCATTAACAACTGCTAAAAGAAACAACAGGAGTCAAACCCAATATGGCAAGTGGTCAGTGTAGTTTGTAAAGAAGCAGCTCATTTGGAAGATGAAAGCTTTTCCAGCAGTACTTTTTTCCCAAGGGGGAAAATACTCGAAGACATTCACACTTAATTGATGTTCACTTTTTAGAAAAAGACAGCAGGACAAGATAAAACCATGTTTTATCAGTTCTTTTCTGTTTCTCTCTGGTTTCTGTCTCCCTCATTATCAGGAGATTGGTGCAGAGTTTTCCCAATGCTGAGTATCTGTGTAAATCCTGCTTTTTTTTCTCCTCTCTCTGGGTAGGGATCTGGGAAACAGATCATGAACTTAAATTACTGTTATTTTATATATGTTACTTGATCTCTGTGTGCATCTAGTCTAACTACCTCTATGACTAAGTAAAATGAAAAATATTTTTTCTCATAAAACACAACTCCTCACCTGCTTTTCTAACTAGCTCCTTGTCTGAAGTGAAGTGTAGCAGCTGGGAAATAATCAGGTTGAAAAGGCAGACGTGTATCACTTGCACTAAAAAGGGGACCCATTAGCTGTGAGTAGCAGGGTGCTTTAGCTGCTGAGATCGGGCACGACACAGACACAGGATCAAACACAAAGCTGGAATACGGCACTTTGCAATCAGAAATGTTGTGGTTGTGAGAGTTGTGAAGCAGCCCTGTTAAGTTCAGTGAAGATGCCTTCATTGAACTTGATGGAAACAAGACCTGGACAGCAAGGGCAAGACGCAGGCGGTAGTCCCAAAGTGGTTAAAATCAGCTTTAAAATGTGTATGAAACTGATGAAATCAAAATTTCCTCTGAAATATTTGCTCCTTGATGGCAGGACTATGAGGTTTGGTGGCCCCACCATGGCAGAGAGGAGCAGCTGTGTGCTCTGCAGCAGCACCATCAGTCCCGCTGCGGCGCAGGCAGCGCCCGTGGGTGCCTGGCCTTGCGCCACTGGCTGCCCCACGGCCCCGGCGTGCCCGGCTGCTGAGCTCCCCTACCCCCTGCCTCCTTTCAAGCCTCATTTCTTTATAGAGAGCAGGCAGAGACAGAACTGCATCCGTGGAGAAATTGCCCCGAGTGTGGATCGAGACTCTTTCCTCATCTCATCACTGCCTGAGTTTGGGATGGAGATGGTGCTGGTGGCAGGCAAGCCAGGGCTTGAGGCAGAATGATAGGCTAAGGCTATGCTTCTCACAAGGTGCAGTGCACAGTACAGATGCACAAAGCCATAGACGTTTATTGTTTGTGTATAAGGACTTGCGTCTGAATTGAAGAAATGATCAATGATTTCAATGATTTCAATTGATATTGTCAATATTGCTTTTCCAAGGGATGTTTATATTCTGCTGGGACTTCGCCAAAGCATGCTTTCAGCTCCATTGCAGACTTCTGCTTTCTTAAGTTGCTGTTTATATGTACTAGTTATTTTAGTATTAGAACTTAAATATACTTCTCTTTGAAAGGCATAAATGTAATGAAGTGCTGCAGCTCATCACAGTTGGTTGGAAAATTCTCTCTAATCTAGATGAAACACCTTTCCACTTTTTCCATTTCATCTGATATTCACCTGGCATTTCTCAGCTCTAGGCTGGGAAATTTTTTGTTTCAAATTCCAAATATGAAACCTCAAATTCACAGTTTAGAAGGTCAAAGTCAACTGGCTGGATAATTTAACATTTAGTTTTGTTGGTGAAACAGTAGTTGCTGGATAGCCCTCAGGGAAGGATTGGGTATAGAGAAAGGTGAAACCAGTGTCTGGAAGACAGTATTAATGATAGGGGCTGGCTAGCAAAGGAAACTGGAGAAGAGTTGGTACAAAGTCATAATGGAAGATATGGACAAAACTTTGTGGTCTACATATAATGTCTTTTGCTCTTAGAAACACGGATGGGAGATGTCATAATGCTGGTTTTTTATACAAATGAATGTAGGCAAAGATAGTGCTTGTGAATCTGTGAATTACCTTACCATATGACTGCTGGTTTTTTAAAAAACTCTAACCTTGCAGTGTTGTTGTGGTTTAACCCCAGCCAAAATTCTTTTTCTGTGAAGAATATTAAGTCTATCCTAGCCAAAACCGGTACAAATGTGCTGTGCTTCATATTACCAGACCTTTTTTTTTGTTACTCCAGCTATGATCCTTTCAGTCTGGGACCTACTATTTTTATGTTTGCTGCAATGCATTTTCCTTATTCAGAAACTCTATGTTTTCTTTGCTCGCATATTCTGGGCTCTTCTGAAATGAAGAAAAACTTGATATGCTGGAAAACTACTCCTGCCGTGGATAGTAAAACATGCCCATACAGACTAAGCACACAGTTGTGGCACTGCTTTCTGCTCTTATATCACACAGGCCTCCTCTCCATCCCAAAGCGCACATGAGACATTTGTCAGTGCCATTGGAACCTGCTGTTCTATCCCAGAGCTCACTGCTTGTCACTGCCATTTTTCCTATAGGGGCAAAATTATGAGAGTTTATTTAGCTGGATATTTTTTCCCTCATTCATTTCTATCTCCCATGCCATGTTCCTGACATGACTAGAAGATGAGAGGAATTACTTTACAATTATATAGCATGTTGTGAAAGAAATGCATATAGTCCTTTTAAGGGGTTTGCTCTCTTATATAACACTCTGCTATGTATTGTAAATACGTAGATTGGTTTTGACCTTATTAGTAGCTTACTTTTGTGTTCAGACAAATCAAATCCTTCTTAAGCATCTGCAAAAGCAATGCATAAATTGTTAAATATTTGGGTTTCCAACTGTCTTTCCAAATGTACTGAATATTTCAACCGTCTTGTCACATTATTGCAATTTGCCTTTCATTGGACTCAGCAGAATGTATCTGGTCCAACCTCAGCAGCTTAATACTAAAGCATCTTTGTGCCAACACTGTGATTTGCTGACTGTATAAATTATTAAGGCATCTGGGTGCAGGAATATATTTCAGAGACAGCTTTGCAAGCCTTTGGCATTAGCAATATTATGAGAAAATAATCTGGGAGCTCTGGTACCTTGAGGAACACAGCTTGCTTGGGGAACCCAAATGTGCATCATCTGAACTGCAGTGAAGCCCTGAAAGCCATACAGGAATGGGGTATGGAAATGCTGTGAGGTTTCCAGATTTGTGCACCAGCAGCTGCTAATGGAGAGTAGTTCATGGAACCTTTAGGAGAGAGAGTTGCTACCTCCAGCCCCTTGGCCCCTGGTGGTGACAGGTTCACCCAAGCCTGCTGCTATGCCCAGCTGCTCCCCAGGGCTACAGGAGCTGAGAGCCTCCTGACAAGATGAGGTGGTGCTCCTCAAGTGTGGAGATATGCAAGATAAGGAAGGAGACACAGCAGCATCCAGGGAAAGGGACACAGAAGGCAGCTCCCCAGCTAGGGGTCACTGGGCTTCCAGCACTTCTGGGATGCTACAAGGTCTTCTGATATTTAAACTGCTGTTTGCAGCAGATGTCTGTGCAAGAACGAGTCACTGGCAACATCCAAGCAGGAGTAAGATTTCTTAACAGAGCACAGCTGTTCTGAGGAGATTTGGATTTAAATTGGCACAGAGCAGCTCATACCAGGCAGCAACCTGCTGCTGGCTTGGCAGCAGTTTTGCTTTGCAGTGTCTCCCAAGCCAATTTTCAGCCACTGGGAACCTGTGCCAGGTGTTGTAAATGCCAAAAGAGACCCTGCAGCACATCTTCATCTGGGCTGTGGCCAAGCTTTCCTGTAGTTTGAAACTGTTTTGTCTGTTAAGGTGTATGAAGGGAATTATAAGCGAAAACTGATACAGATCCTAAGAGACAGACTCTGAGGTGGAAAATATTAAATGTTCTATTTTCTGTTTCATATTTTGAAATATGATTCCATCAGTATACTGATTAAATGCCACATTAGACATTCAATTCCAATATTAAAATTTTAATTTTGTCTAGATTAACCATGGAAGCTATTTAATTTCTATATTTAGTATCTCAGAAGGGATTGTAGATGTGATGTGTAAGTTGAATTTCCATCTTGCTCTCTTACAGTTGGGCTACATTTTGGAATTATGCATGTAGTCAAGAAATAAATTAGTGCAATGGAAAGGGAATAGATTTTCCCTTTTATATTTAAAAAATAATGAAGCTAGATGAGATTTTAATAAAAGAGGCTTGGAAAAGGATATGACAGTGCGAGTGTGTCTGTTCACTGCAGGGCTAGGAAAATGGAGTGCAAGTGAGAGATGATACGCAATCAGACAAAAAAAAACCCCCTGAAAACAGAAAGCCAGTCAGATGCAGAGAGCCTAATTTGTACTTTGAAGAGAAACATCTCAGTTTAAGTACTGGCCAGAGTGTTATGGAAATCCTTCTGAACAGTATAATGTGATAGGTTTGCCATTTCTATTAAGAGAGACTTGTACCTTTTTGTAGGAAGACTATTTAGTATATTCTTACTGTTTCTGATTTCCTCAGAGGTAATACTGGAAGATTTTCTTTCTCTACTTCACTACTCAGCTGTCCAAACAAATGCTCTACTTGTTCTGTGTCCAGAAAGCAACAACTGGCTCAGTGTAGATCATCACTAATGTTAAGAGGTGTATTTGGTGGCTAACACTAAAAGGTAAATTTCCTGGGTCTATTCTCATTTTCTTTATGGCTTGAACTAAAGCCTGTTGAAGTCGCTGAGGTCCTATGACATTAGCAGAAATAAAAAACTACAGGTCAGTTAACCTCCCCTTGATTCCTGGGACAGTGAGGAAACAGCCATGGAAACTATTTTCAAGTGCATGAAGAACAAGAAAATCATCAGAAGTGCTCAGAATGGGTTCACCAAGGGAGTATTTACAAATTGAAATACAGGATATTCTGTCTGAATAGGAAATATAATTTTCCCATGAAAGTGACTGAGCACTACCACAGGTTGCCTAGAAAGGTTGTGCAGGGTCTGTTCTTGGAGATACTGAAGAGCCATCTGGATCTGGTCCTGAGCTCCTGGCCGTAGGTGGCCCTGTTTGAGCATGGGGGCTGGACAAGGTGACCTCAAAAGGCCCCTCCCAATCCCAGCCGTGCTGTCATCCTGTAAACCACGCGAATGCCAGCATGTCAATGTCTTAACATATTTTTTTTTTAATAAACATGTTAACCAGTTTGCAGAAGTACTATAGGTGCACTGGTGAGGTTTGTGAGATTGGGAGTACCAAGATGCTGATAATCTATTCTGTGAGCTTTATTAGCATTAAACCAAGACGTCAGTGTGAGATTAAGCCCTGTTGACTTTTACACGACTATGCTTCTGTTCCTTTTGGGTCATCTTTGACAAGTGTTAGGCAGTGTCTAGAACTTCCTAGGAATGGGCATAGTGGATGTTTGATAGGTGTAGTTCCTCTGAGTGAATTGCCTGATAAATGTGCTCATGTGTGCCTGGCCCTGACAGTCTCCTCTGATCTTACATTCTTCTGTGGTCTCCCTGAAGAGGGAGGAGGACCCTTGTACCCTTCCCTCCCAGTATATTCATATATCAGGTCAATGTCCTCCACTGAAAAAGGTGACATGCCCCTTCTAGGAAACACATCCATAGATGTGATGGCCAGACAGAATGACCTAGGGGACACGTATCTTTTAGAATCCAGTATTCCATCATTCTTCCAGAGGATAGGAGGAAGTGGTAGGTAGTCAGCCTTCAAAAATGAGTCAAAAACAAGGAACTGGCTATGAGGAGCTGGACACTACATACTTAAATATGTTTGAGGACTCACTGTTGACCTAATATTTGCTGATGTTCTGATTCTGGCTCACTATTTCAGACATAGAGAAGCTGCATGCATGGAGACATCAGAAGCATTTGGGGGATTTAGCATCAGAACGTAAGGTTTTCTGGAAGTAGTAAGGCTCCTGTCTCAAAATCTTTCATCTGGCTTTAAAATTCAGTCCTGAAAGCTGCAAATGGCCAGGGTAAAAGGAATTAGCTCCTTGGCAGTTGTATTAGAAAGCTTGCAACTGTGCCACTAAGAGGGAAAAACTATGTCAATGGTCTGGGTGTTTCTCTTCTTTTTGTTTTCTAGATTATTTTCATTCATTCAATTTCTCTTCACCAGAAGTATATGCAGAAGTGGTTCTTGAGCATAGACAGCACAGCTATGCTTCCTGAGCCTGGATACATCCAATGTGATCACAATGACCTTTTAAGTTCAATTTAACTGAATAAGCTTCATAAAGAGGTAAGTCATAATAAAATTTTAGGTCCATTTGAAATAGAGATAATACTCAATTATTGCAAAATATTTAACAGAAGCCTTCCTTTTGTACTCCTTGGAAATGAACAATTTTCACTATCTCACAAGAACTACTATTTAGACGCTGGCACAGGCTGACCTCTATTGAATAATTACTAAAATTTTGAGTACATTAAAAAATTAAATTTGAAACTGCAGAGAAGTAGAAAATTAGTCACATGCCTTTAAAGATCCTATACCAAGTTTCTAGGGAAATGAACTCTCTTCATAAGGAAGTTTCATATGTTGTTTAGTTAAAAAATGCAGTAAAGACTTGTAATGCAAGTCATGTGACAGAAAATAGATTGGTATAATCCAACTTGTCTAACAATTAGAGCAGCATGTGAGATTAACAGCCAGCTCATAACAAGGGCTGAGAGTGACCGTCAAAAAATTCTAGGAAAGGGGGGAGCAAAGAGGAGGGAGGACTGATGGCTTACTCTTACATGTTAGTACAATTAACTGTTTGAACAACCTAATATAATCCTTTTCTCTCCCCATGGAATTTTTATGCCCATCTGTGAGTTTCAAACTGAGAAGGGAAATGCTTTGAAAAATATGCTATAATTTAGTGAGGAAATTTTGTGTTGCTAGTGATTTGTAGAATCTTCTATTATAGAAGAGATCATATAATAATTTTTAAATCTGTGCTTTCGACTGAAGTTTAGGGTAAGAGTTTTGAAAACTTAAGATAAGTCTGCTTTTTCTTGGGTCTTGCCCAGAAGTCTCTTTGGTATGGTCACCTGACGTAACTTTTGCCATGAAGGTAGAAGACTAAGATTAATTTTTCTGAAGAACTTATCTATTGAGAATTTGGATGGCTTTCAGACACTAGCTGATGTTGATGTAATATGTGACACGGGGCCCCCAGGTAGGTCTAAAAGGGAGCTTGTTTATTCCAAAAATGAGGCCTTTTTAAGCAATTAGGCCTTTATCAGTAACATTCCATTAAAGCACAACAACCATAATTCAACCAGCCACCATAAACCACGATGTGAACATGTGATGGTTATATAACTTGTTTTCTATGGTTATGTAGCTTGTTTTCTACCTCTGTTCCAGCTGAGTCATTACCCAGGATCCTTTTCTACTTAGCCATAGTAACAGAAGTGAACCGTGATTTTACGAGAGTAACGAGGCCTTCATTTTATAAGATTTTACCCATCCGCAACAAGATGAGATGACAGGAAGTTTCAGATTAAATTTTGGAAGCAGAAGCAGACGAAAATACAGAAAAAGGAATGCATGAACCATTGTGATAGAGCTGACTGTATCTCATGTGTTCATGGGAGAGATTTTCTGTCAATTTTCTTCTGTGGAAGAAAATCTAAGCCTAGAGGAAAGCATATCTGGGCTTTACACTCTCTTTATATGCTATTATATCTTGAGATATTCCACTTAATAATTTAAACATTTTTCCAACACTTTAAGACTTTTCTACCATTTATACTATATTTACTATAAGGAAATAGTGGTAAATGAAATAGGTAACCCCAAAGTTAACATGAAAGAAAGTTTAGATAGGATGAATTTTGCTTGTAGAATTATTATATTTAGGATTGAGTTTTTTACCACAATGAAGGTCATTTTCTTCATTGATTTTTTAAGAGCAAGGCTTAATGGTTGACTCACATGTACAGTAAATTCTTCAGCACCATAACAAAAGAGTGATACTTCATTGATCAGATGAGACTGGTTGCTAGGAACTTCTTAGAGCATCTTAGCTGTAGATCATGATGTTCACAGTGAAGGTAGATCAATCCTGAGCAGTTCAAAATTCGTTAGTGTTCAGATGTAGAAAGTTAGTCAAGGATTAGGGATTTCCTCTAGGATCTGTTTTCCAGGAATTTGCTTGTCTTAAGAGGAAAAGCTCTCAGCATAAATATCTTGAAAAAACAGGAAGAATGACGCCAATGTCCCAACATGTTTATCATTGTCTTAAGTCTGCAGGAGAGCCTGAGGTCTTGTGTTCTGTAAGGAGGAGCACAGCCAGAGTTTTCTAAAGCCCTTGGTTTCCTTTTCATACCACTGCCTCCATTACACCTTTGCCCTTGCCTCCCAATACCTCAGTGCATATATGATCCCCTCACTTCCTTTAGATGTCTCTCACACCCTTCTTGTATCCTCCTCCCACGTGTATATGGTCTATCCAGTTGCTGATTGTGTCTGTAGGGTTAGATTTTGTAGATCAAGAGAACTTTGTGTGCTTGTATTCACGTTGCAGCTTTTGCATCTGAATTCCCATTGCCTCTTCCACATATAGTGAATTAGAGCTGCCTAATATCCTTGGAGCTAGGAAATCTTCCTGTGCCTATTTTCCGGAGTGTCAGGAATTTTATTTCAGATCTCTTTTCTGTGGCATCTGATGTTGCTGCACACTGGAGCAGCTGGAAAGACATGTAGAAGAAACAAAACAAAGAAATAACATTCTCTTCCATCAATCTGTGTCTGTGTGGCATGAACAAGGGTAATTTCTGTAGCCTTAGTAGTGATCAAACAAAATAATGTAAAAATGGTGCAGATGGTTTTTGTGTAGCTGAACTAAATGCATTTTTATCTCCAGGTGCCCAAATATCTCTAAGAATCCTGGAAAGTTGGTTAGTCTCTTCAAGGATTGCCTAACAACTTTTCAGATAGTTGTTTAAAGTAATTCCATGAGTGGAGGAAATAGAGAAGATTTCTGTCCCTTTTCCTCTCCAGCCTTCCTCATATCCTGAGTACCTTCCTCCCAGGTCAGTGTAGACCCTTTCCATACTCCTAGACGTCACCATCTCCAGCACCTTCAGTTCCTCTAAGATCACCTTCAACTTCTTCCCCTCTTCCCACTGCAGCCTGCTGTCATGCCTTCATTTTCTTCTTATGTTCCTTTCTGATCTGCCTGTGGCTTATTTGGAAACTGCTGCACAAGTAGGCGCTACCTATATATATGACTGATCAACCAGTGTTTTTTCTGTTTCTGTTAATTTTGTGTATGTGAGTAAAACCTTCAGAGAACTCTGCCCTTTTTAGCCCCTGATGAAGTTAGCATTTAGATTTAGAATACAGTTAGAAGAGGCATTAAGGGGGCACTGAGGCACATAAACTATATGATGTGGAGGTTTTCAAAAGCACAAGAAAATTTAGGAACATTCTCTCTTTTTTGGAAACTGTACACAAAAAGTCCATACTTTTATGAGACAGAAATATTGGCTAGGGGGATTATTTTACTTCATCTTTACTCATGTTTATTGCAGTGAAAGCAAGTTGCATGGATGCTCTTCTTAGAAGAATAAAAGTCTTCCCAAATAATTTATTTGATTGAGAAACAGTACTGACCCAAGACATTTTTTGGCAATATTTTGCCATATACTTTTTATTCAGTTAGAGAGCCTACCTATCTCTACACTAGCAAACCTTACCTGCTTTCAGTATTTCTAGATAAATCTCTGTCCCTGTTTTTGGTATCACTTTGTACCTCTGTGAAAACATCAAAGATCAGTTGCTGTGGCATCTAAGTTTCATTTTCAAGATCAAAGATTTGACTGAGAAAAGCCTTGCATTATACGTAATGATAAGTTTGCAGGAGCAGCAGCTCTCACATGGGTATGGGGGGTTTATAAATAACAAATTACTGGGGAGCTGCTGGGACTGGAGCAAGGGAGATGGCCACAAAAATCACAGAGTCATTGAATGGTTTGGATTGGAAGACACCTTAAAGCTCATCTAATTCCAACCCTCCCTGCCATGGGCAGGGACACTTTCTACTTGACTGGGTTGCTCAGAGCTCCATCCAGCCTGAACAGTGCCAGGAATGGGCCATCCACAGCTTCTCTGGGTAACCTGTGCCAAGGCCTTGTCACCCTTACAGTAAACAATTTCTTTCCTAATATCTAATCTCAACCTGTTTCTTTTCAGTTTGAAGCCATTTCCCCTTGTCCTGGTTTCATCTGGCTGAACCACAACATACTCTCACTGCATGCTCTTGTAAAAAGTTCTGCTCCATCTTGCTTGTAGGCTTCCTCCAGGTACTGGAAGGCTGCAGTTAAGCCCCTCCAAATCCTTCTCTTCTCCACACTGAACAATCCCAGTTGTTTAGCCTTTCCTCATAGGGTAGATAGTCCATCCCTCTGATCAGCTTGGTGGCCTCCTCTGGACTCACTCCAACAGCTCGATGTCAAAATAGCTGAGCTGTAGTTCTTGCACCTGTCAATTCCCTGCCTTCAAAAATGTCTTTAATATCAGCATCATATTGGGATTTTGGCAGAGGTTCCCTACTCATTACCATCTGTCTTGTAAGGTTAAGCTTATACTGTATAACTATGATTATAAAAGACGTAATCTTTTTTTAACATATTCAATGTAAAATTTAAGATTTCATTTAGATTACATGTAGGTATGCACTCTATAAAAATTTTCCAAGAATTTTCGCAGTGTAATTAATTTAAACTGATAGCAAAAGTGGTTATTTACTGCTGTCCTAATTAAAGCCCACTTGTGTGGGAGGACTTGAAATACCAAAGGTCAAGGGCCCTCAGATCAGAAAGCAGGCCTAAATATTCCTTTTCTTATTGTTTTATATCACAATTTATTTGAGCATTCTTCTTGTGACTAGGAGGAATCAGGTATGCCTTTAGTCTTGAACCTGTTGGTGGGCTTGGTGTTTATTTACTCTGTTTGCTGACATGTTTGAATGCTGCCTGGTGGGCATCCTACGCTGTGCTGTTCATCGAGAGCCCCCTGCTCAGACTGGGCAGCTGGATTTCCTTGATAAATGAGAAGTTGTCCAGACCAGACCATCCCTCTTCCTCCAATTTGCACAGTACCTCTTCACAGGGACTAAATGAATGGCCAGCAAATCTAATGTAAAACAGTAAAAGCTATTAGATTGCAAGCCAATATCTGATAACAGGAGCAGCAATAGATTATTTATCATCTGTTGGTTTCAGACTGTTTGTGGTATTGTCTTGGCACAGATCTTAGTATGCATTAGCAAAGCTCTCATTGTTTAAACATTGATTATAAGGAAATGAACCATTTCATCAATTAATGTGAACCTTGGTCAATGCATCTCTTTGGAAAGAGCCTTGAACAGCCCCAAACCAACTCTTTTCTGGAAGAAGGGGCCTGGACAGCAGCAGGCAGATAAGTTTGCATTAGCTGGAGTATGAGAGTTCAGAGCATAACACCACCCTCTGACTGAACTTGTGCCTTGTCTCTTGGAGCTGCATTTACCAACACGCGTGACCGTTTTAGGTTTTCTGCTCTGATGGATAAAAATGCATCTCAATTCTGAACACAGAATCAGGTAACCTGCTGAAAACTATTCAGGAGATTATGACCTCCTGTGTCTTCTTCTAAAACAGCACGAGACAACTGAATAGTTTAGACGAACGGCTCTTTGAAAAACCGTTCTGTCCACAAACATCCTCAGATCATTCTGTTTAATGCTGCTAAAAATTTTCACTCTCTCTGGATAATGTTGATTTATTTTCAGAAAATCCAACTGTAGCTCATATGTCTGGAAATTTACACATTGATTTATTTTACACAAGTTAATTTACACTAATTTGTCTCTTTCTGTAGAGAAAGAATTTTGCTTCTGATAAAATTAAGCACAGTTATTTTTTCAAGTTATTTTCATAAAGGTTTGTAGCATTCATTATTGCATATTTATTGCATAACAATATAACAATTTTTAGTTATACCACCCAAATAACTAAACTTGATGGGCAGCTCCCTGACAAAATGAGAAGTATCTTAGTCCAAAGAGATACAACAATATATTTGGGTTTGACGTGTCATTGCTTGTTATACAAAATATTATTTATTGTGTGCCATGATAGTAGGATTTCTCCTGTCCTCTAGTGGCTAGTTCGTTTTCTGAATTCAGTACATTCATTACCATTTCTGTCATCCTATCAGAAATTATAAACTGACTTGTGGTTTGATTTATATCAGAGAGTGCACACAAACTTTAAAAAATCAGCTAAAAATATTTCCCAATGTAAAGCATGACTGCGTAATAGGAGTCCTAGGAAATTCTGAGCAGCTGTAGCTGTTTAGCTCTAAGTTTCCAGGAACTTGTCAGAGACTGTGTGGTGCCCTTCTACACAAGCTTGCAGTGAAAGATGAAAGCAATGAAACATGGGAACACCTAGAAAAGCAGAGTTAGTTTTTATTGAAGTAAACAGTTGATATTTTGACAGAGCACTGAATTTGCTTGTTATGAAAGTAAGATACAACAGACAGTGTTCTGAGAGGGCAGGAGTGGCACAGAGACTCCCTCTCCCTTGCATCCTGATGTCAGGCTGAGCTTGTGCAGACTCCACCACCTGCTGGTTTAAAGCCATTTCTGCACCAGCAAAGCTGAACAGATGGCAGCATTGCCTGACGTGCAGCCTGAATAACTTCATTAGGTCAGATTAAAATGAGCTTTATGAGTGAACTTTATATGATATTACTGGTCCCAATGAGAGCAAAGCTCTGCCCAGCTTCAGTAGCCTAGAGATGGGGATAACATGTGAAGTTTGTAAAGTAACTGCAGAACAGAAATGGTTGTTGAAATGCAGTTCATACATTAAAACTCATTTCAAACTGCTTGTGTAGAATGACCAAATCTTTCTATAAAACTCTACAGAATGAACAAATCCAAGAAGAGTGTCATGTGGTCCTTCTGTCTCAGCGTGTTTTATCTCCATCAGTTAATTATAAGGATAAAGAATACTCCATTGCTTAAAGAATTTTTGATGCTTACACCCTACATAAGCATGTTTTGAGAGTCCTCAAACACGTATCAGGGATTCTGGCCTCCAGTGAGCATCCATAATTCTCTGCTACCCTCCCTCCAGTCATGGAATAGTTTTCATAACTTTAGCTGTGTTGGAGATTCAGCTGATGGGAGGAATAGTCTTATGGCAACTTGGTGTATGAAGCTTAAGGAGCTTGGAGCCAGCAGTACAGGTCTCTTGGGATCTCTGCTCTGGGAAGCTTCAAGTGCAGTCAGAGTTGGCAAACCTCAGCATTTCACTGCAAGTTGACAATATCTGTTGCTTTTCATGAAGCCTTTGCCTCCTTGCATAACTTTACATTCAAGTCCTGACCATCACAGGAGAATGCTGGCATCCATGCCTATGGAGCAAAGGGATGAGGGGCAGGGGTGGCTCCACCTTGACAAGGACTGACCCGTGCCAAGGCAGACTGACAGGACTTTGAGTGCCTTGGGAGACCACTTCCTTCCAAGCCATGAAAAGACTGTTAGCTCAGACTCAGCACTAGTCAGAATGTCTGTGTTTGGTTTTGAGTCTCTATGTGCAAACCTGACTTAAGGAGCTAATGAACAGGATGCTGTCAGGACACAATGAAGATTAACAATTGAAAATACAGATTTTTTGGAACAGCTTGGCTGGCTATGGTTTAATTCAGATGCACAAGTATTTAGTCTATCCTCAGGTTAGAGGAGTAGTGTATTTCTTGAATGAAGCTGGTTTTGTATCTATTTTCTTGTATGCAAATCTGCACTTTATCAAACTATTTCCCCAGTCAATGGAAAAATCTTAGCTGAAATTTTCAAAGGAAATTAATTATATTGAAGTTCAATGAAAGATGCACCTGAATCTCTGTGAATCTTCAGTGAAAATAGGGCCAGTTTTGCTAAGATATTCTACCCTAAAAGATAGTACCTGGCATAAAGAGGAGATCTCTTGAGATCTCCCACATCAGTGGATATCCTTATTTTAATAGAAGTACTATTTAGTTATTAAACCAATATATAAATTGGTGTAAACTGGCAGAAAATTCCCAGTCAGAAGGGAAGAGGAAGGGGCCATAACCTGGGCAGGCACTGTGCCTTTCCTGTACCTCCACACTGCCCAGGTGCAGAGTGATCTGAGAAGTTTGTGCAGGTGCAGCTGATCCCTCTAGCCTTGTGCATTACAACACTGGAGCTGTAATGCTTGCATGTGAATGTTACATATAAGATTTAACAGATGTATGTTGCAAATCTTATTTTTAAATACAATTCTCATTTTTGCTGAGGTTCTTTGATAGACACACTAGGTGGTTTTTTTTGGTTTTTTTTTTACTACTTCTTCGTATCATAAATGAACTTCATGCAGGGTGGCTATAATGTTTTCCATTTGCTAACTACATCAATAATAAACAACAAACTCATTTGTTCTTTGATTTCCCCATACCAGCATGGAAAAAAAGCCCCAAAAGCTTTGCTCATTTATCCACTTCTCTGTTGTTGATACACAGCCAAATGCAGTCCTTATTTTTAAGTCAATGGAGCAACTGTGTGGACAAACTTATGCATATTGAACAAATTACACAAAACAGTCTCTTATTTCGTTTGCACATGCACAAATGGTGTAAGGAGTCATGAAACAGCATAACATATGCTTCTGTATTTTTTTTTCAGGAAGTCCTTTAGCTGAGCAGGGAAACTATTCTTCTACAAGACTAAAACACAATGTAGCTAATATATTCATAATGGATTCGTATGATGCACTCTTTATCCCCAATGACTCATTGTCAGAGCTTAATGCAATACTCCAAAAGCTGAAAAATGTAATTCAGGGCAGCTTCCTGGTCTAAAATATTGATTCACTAATTCACTGTTTATAGCTTCTTGTTGCAGACTTTCCTGGTAAGTAAAACACAAGCCAACTGAATATCCCAATTCTTTCACTGAAATCATCAGGAAAGTGTTTGATCACAACTCCAACAAGCCTCAAATATATTTTAAACCTGGAGTGTGTGCTTAAATGTTTTCCCAGAGCAAAGAGGCTTTTCTAAACTTTTACCAAAACCAGAAGAGTTTGTCTACCTAGAAACCAAAGAAGACAAATTACAGTTACACACCTTAACTAAAATATATTCAACTCTTCAGTGTGGTTTTATAATTAGGGGAACAGAAGCCAAGAATTTCTCTTGCACATTCAAAAAAGCAGTAGCAAAAAATGTAGTGAATATAAGAAAAAAAGAAATGGAACATTTCTCAAGCATGTCTTGCGAGATAAATATTACTTTCCTTTTTACAGCTGAAAGACCAAGTGTCTGAGAGATCAGAAGATTTAGGCAGTGCTATCCAAAGTCTACCTGCCCCCTTGTCTGCTGTCTGAGCCTCCCAGTGTCTGAAATTCTGAAATTAAAATTCATTTGATGTGTGAAGGACTTCTCCCAGATACATCTGGAGGCTCTTTGTTCTGGCTGCTACATGGATGATCTTGCAGCTGAAGATTAAGCCTCCTGATTCACAAACCTCCTGATTCCTCACTTAGCCTTTTTAAAGGACCATTTCTCATGTGTGCCAGAGACCTGCTGCACTGGCCTTCATGTAAAATGCAGATTCTTCCTTCTGGAGCAATGGGTGAGGCAAGACCTTTGTGTTCTTCACAGCTTGAGTCAGGAGGTTTGACCTCACTTTCCCCATGTGCCTGGCAGATTTGCTCTAACCATCAGGACACGGGTTCATTGATTTGAAGGACAAGCTGGGGAGAATGACCGAGGTCTCCAAATGGAGCCATGCTGCTAGCAAAAAATAAATAAGATGTAGAGTGACAGCCAAATGGTTTGGGACCTTTGGGAATGGACATCCATGCTCCAAATGCTACCTGTGCAATATTGTTAACTGAGTCTCTAATTTCCAGTTGATTTCCCTACCCTTTAGTTTTAGTTTCTCTCACAAGTCTTGCTTGGCTTATAACAGAATACAAAACCAGCTTTTCTCCTGAAAAACAGACTAGTAGGTGTCTAGAACACTTTCTGGAGACATGTGTAGTTTAGCACTGTCAGGCAAAAGTGAGAATAGGAGCTGTCTCTTCTGTAGCCTGTAACTTACCTGAGCAGTAGCCATTTGGCAAAGGTGGAGGGGGAGGGGGCATCCCGGGAGCTTAGTTGGAGGCACAAAAAAGACCTGTAGCACAGTGTGGTGGTGAAGGCTTAATGCAGACAAGGCTTTGAGAGGCACTCTTCGCATTGGCATCCCCTTTTCAGGCTATTTTCAGCAATTTCCTTCTCTTTGCTGCCTGTTACGGTTTCTAGTTCAAAGCCATTAATTCCCACCTGCATTTGTTCGGAAACTGAACAGCCACCTGAGGAGGGAGTTCTCTGTAGAGGTGATGCTGTGAGACTGAATGGCCGACTCACATTACAGATCTGGGCTTAAATTTCTTGTTTAGAATAAGACATGAGGATTTGGTTCTGGAAAAGAAAACTAAAAAACCCCAGAGGCTCATACCCTGAAGACTCCCTTTCTGGTGGAGACTGATTCCCTCCATGTGGGTGCAGGAAGCCTCCTCCATCCCCTAGCTGATAGCACACGGCATTTCTTTGGGGGGTCGGGTTTCAGCAGTGTGGACCCTTCAACATCCAATTCAGGAACCAAATCAAATTCGTGGTTATTTTAATTATAAATGATACAAACCCGGAGCTTAGCAGGAAAAGGATGGTGATCCTCTGAGTCTTTCCCCTGGGAGGCAAAGGCTCAAGCAAAAAGCTTGAGAATAGCACCATCTCCTGGAAATGCCTCTTATGGCTTGGCTTTTCTAAGTTGTCTGAATGCACTTTCTTCCTGAAACTACTGTCAGTTAAACTGGTGCTGTGGTTAACATATTCCCTACTGCTACCAAATTATTCCTTCAGCAATAACTGAATACCACTCATGCATGTTTTTTCATGTATTCCATGTTAACCGTGAACCAAATATGACACATGCATAGGGGAAGTTTTGTCAGTAAAATTTGTGGGTACACCGTATTTATCACAGGGACATGTAGCTTGCCTTAGAAGGGCAACTGAAACCCCTTGGGATAGTAGCCTGCAACTCAAGCTAAACTAATGTTACATATTCTCTGAACCCTTCATCTAAAACCTGATTTTTCTTAAAGGTAACAAAGAAAATAATAAAAAAATCAAACTGTATTGGTTTTGCAAGGCAAGACTTGATAGCAGGGGGCTGCCAGGGTGACCTACATGATGCTGCCAGAAGCTTCCCCTGTATCTGACAGAGCCAGTTCCAGACAGCTCCACAGTGAATCTGTACAAAGCTAAGCCCATCAACAACAGTGGTAGCGCCTCTGGTGTAACATATTTGATAAGGGGGAAAATATTACTGGACAACAGCGACTTCAGCCAAAGGCAGGAGCGAGAATATGCTCCATGAACATGCCCATCTTGTATCCCAATAGGTTTTTTTCTTAAGAACAGCAGTGTCATCTCACTTGAACACATGCAAGTAGATAGCAACTGGAGAGTCACATGACTTAGATTAAGCCTTTGACTAACTTTGCCACACCAGTGAGTTATCACATATAAATTATCAATCAAACACACACAAACCTCCTAAAAATTAGCTGATGACCAGTTAATTATTAAACCTGATGGGGTAATTTGAATAATGAAATTAGAAATGTTATATTTAGCATTATGTAGAATTTTAATATTGGAATCAAGGTTTGCTTATACTGTTCTTGTCGAGTGTTGCATTCTTCCTTTTGTACTTATACCACCTTAATTGAGGGCTAGCTAAATGCACACTTTGCTCACTGCTGGAGTGATTTTCCTGGTAGTAAAATGATTTGCTATGGCCTTTTATTTTGCAATTATATTAATCTTTTAATTTAGCATTTTTTGCCCATGCTCTGATTTGAAGACCACTCTTTACACTACCCACTAGATTTTTTTTAATGCTTGAGACATGACTGAATTTTTTTCTGTCCAGATGAAACCTAGCCTGAGGATTAAGCTGACTGCAGTGATGGGACAAGACACTCTGCTTTTTTAGCTTTAGCTCAACAACCAAGCTGTGTTTCAAGAATTAAGTCACACAGATCTCCAGGGGGCATTGCTTAGCCTTAAAATAGTACCTTGAAAAAAGATAATCCTTTTGTATCTTAAGGTTCATCACTAAATACTGTCAGCTCTTTGCTTCTTTTACAACAAGTGAGAGGATAGTGTGTAATTCCCAGTGTAACTTCTTTTCCCTGTAAGTCATTATGGGAAACCATAGTTATTGCTAAGTGTGTATCAACTCATTTGGAATCTCAACTAATACACACATTTAGCTTTCAAGTCTGTTCTGTGATACTGCATCTTTCTTTTTGTTTTTTCTTCTGAGTCTGTGACTCTCAGCCTGACCCTTCACAGAAGACTTTTATGTGCATTCTGTTCCCTTGCATCTCTTCTACAAAATGTTACATTACTGAAGACAAACAAGGGACTTGCAACAAAACTTGCTTTTGTTTTCATTCAGGGACAGGAGAAGCAGTTTGGTTTAACACTCCAATCAGGGTCATGCTTTTCTTTTTTTTCCTCCCCATTTCAAGTCTAAACTATCTGTCTTTGTTAAATCTTGTTAAAACTAAACTCAGTGTCAATCTGACTTCAACTAATGCTTTCACTGCTGTCATTCATGTGTGCTACGCTTGCTTCAGCTAATAAACCATGGCTTACAGAAATAAGAATAGATTGCCTAATAAAACAACACCCTTCAAGTTCCACTGGTGATGGAATGTAATCTTGCACTTTACAATATACAAATGCATTGTGGATTGGGCATGGACTTCAGACAGGATAAGAGAATGGAGCTCAGTTTTCCTGTAGCTCAAGCAAAAACACTTCCAAGGAAACATATGTAATTGCTATGCCCAAACCAAAGATTTAGAAATAACTGCCTTTTCTTAGGTGGCTGGATGTATAGTTTCTAAGTAAATAAATATTTCATTAAAAGCAAGAGAGTAATTGCAGTGTCTGCCTGGCTGCAGAGCAGAGCAGTTGTTAAGTAGCAGAAAGTGACCTGTGTGACCTCTGTGCCCTGCATCCAGATCACAAAATGGTCCCTCTGACAGTGTCTGTTCTGCATGTCTTCCTGTGATGCATTTGTCATTCTCCTGCTCAAGCATCCTGATGATCGTGTGCCCATGTCAGGCTTAGAGAAACCTGAAATGGGGGCACTAGTCCCATCAATATACATCAAGGTATTCAGGAAGATAACAAGCACTATTATGTGTTACCTTTTACTGGTAACTCCTTCCACTATTTTCCAGTAGCAACCGCTCAGGCTGTCTCTTCTCAGTTAGGGGTCTTTCAGTGTGAATGATGGTGCATGGAGTACGGTGCAGTACAGAAGAAACTCCTAGAAGACAAGGAAGCAGAAGAGTGTGATTAGCAATTCTGTTAAGGTTTCTGGCTTCAGGAATTCTGTTACAAGGTGTATATGACTGGCTTGCTCCGGAAAGGGAGAAGCTGTGAGAGAAGCAGTATGAAGGTTGCAGCTACCTCCTTCTTGCACGTACTTAGCAACTTTATCTAAGGAAACTGAGCAAGACAGACAAGACCTCTCACTGAGCTCCCTCCTGCCTCCAGACAGTGGAGTGAGGTGGAAGGTGATTGCTTTTCAGACCAGTTCAAAAAATGATCCCCTTGGTGTCAAATGGCAAACAGCCAAGCTTGTCTCTTGAGTAGTGAAAGGCAGTCCCAGAGGAAAGTACTATGTAATACATATCCAGATACAGTGGTAAAGCTGGTGGTATAACTGGGAACAGAGCTTTCTGTGTGGTGGCTGACCTGCAGACTCTGAAGCCACAAGGCTGACAAGTGAGAAACATGAGTTGAATAGACCTGTACCCACAGCCCCTGCTGGGCATAGGAAGGAGCACTGAGCAGAAGAAATGTGAAAAAGTAATTTCCTCCTTCTGTGACACTTTCAATTTCTCTCTCCCTCCCTACATGATTCTCTATATACAGTGTAAAGTGACCTATACAATCCTGGAGGGCTTTCACAATTTGCTGTGGTTTTATTGTGGTTTTGGTGCTGATGACCATCATGAACCACTGTTGCCTTTCCAAGACATTAATAATTTCAGTTGTCAAACTGGTAAGATTTACATTTCATGCTCCTTCCCCTCTGCCAGCCAAACTTCTTCAGTGAAGGTCATTGCAGGAGTCGGCTGGGAGATGCAGAACTCAATCTCTGGCTGGTGGGCACAGTGTGAGCTCCAGCATAAAGGTGAACAAACTTGGATAGATTTGCTCTGGTTAAGAAGGGAGGGACCAGTGAGCTGTGCCTCAGGAAACTCCCCTGCTTTCACATAACATTATCACACTACAGGCATTGCTGTATCCTGCAGCTCTGGGAATTTCTTGGGAGCACAGCTGTGGTGAGGAATGATCAGCGAAATACTGAAGTCAACAAAAACTATGTGCAGGTATTATGTCAGATTTACCCATATGCATTTGAAAGCCTATGTTTAGATCTCAGTTTGTAGTGTTAAAAACACATTCAATCATAAATAAATATGAATCATAAATAAGATGTCAATACACAATATGGACCACCTTAAAAAGATCATATTCACTCATGGAGTTAAGCAAGAGCAGTATTTTGTATTAATACTTACCTTTCACTTTTTGAATTTGAGGATTAATTTTGGTCTACATTGAACTTTCCAAGGTAGACTTTCCAATTAACTTTCCAAGCTTATCACAGAATTTATCATTTATCAGATTGTAGTGATCTGATTTGTAACATATTTTAATTAAGGAAATTGTGATTATCTTCTTGAGTAAGTCTCTTTAGACAGCCCACCATGACTTTAAGATGAGCTCTAATACAGAATTAAATGGTGAACTAAAATTGTTAACTACTGTGTTTTATGCCTGAATTCATTGTAAATTCTGTGCAGTACCTCAGAAAACTAAAACTGTCCTCAGAAAAATCTAAAGTCTACAAGCAGAAGTAAAGTTCAACTTTTTTTGACAACCTTTACAAAAGCTTTTTACATGTCTCTGGATCTTCCTTGGGAAGAGAGGAAAAAAAAAAAGCAGGCTGGGCTTTTTTGTTCTCGTCCATTCTAATACCGGTCTGGATGGCTGATTCTGCCTATTTAAATTCTGCCCCACAATTTCAGCTGGATAGGACATGAGACATTTGTCCTAGACTGCTGCTTGTGTTCCCAGTGGCCTAATCGTCCAACTCCAGCAGCACCAGGAGGATACTGGGCATCCCACTGCGTATCAGTGCCCATTAAACAGGAATACAATACCAAAGCAGTCTGCTCCTCATTTACTATAGTACACAGAGGGTGTTGTAAGAGAAGAAACTTTCACTGGGACTAATGAGCAGAGTTTTAATTGCAGTGGAACTAGGACAACAACTTTTCAATTGCAGCATAACTGATTGAGGTAAAGTGAGGGTATTCTCCTCAGGTCATCCTGGGCCTTTTGAAATGATTGTCTATCTAGATACCAGTACTTGATAACTGTACCATGGAATTGTTTGCTCAGTTCAATCTACGGCAATTCTTTTTTTATTTCAAACACAGCCTCACAAGTATATACTAATGCAAAATTTCTAGTAATTGGTTTACCCTTTCTGGAATTGCCAGAGACTCTCAGAAATATAAGTGATGAGGAATTCTTTTTCCCCATTAAAAATTCTGTATTTGGGATTTTTGTTCTTTTAATTTGAAACAAGAAGCCGAACTCTCCTTGTCAAAGCACTTTGAGCCTGAGGTAAGATTTTATTATTATAAGCAAAATAAAAACTCTTTGCAATGAGATTGTGTTGATATGATATCAAAACCTTGTAATGGAGAGGGCATATCAGGTAGTCCAACAAAGGGAAAGCCATGGCAGCTCCACACTGCCAGGTCCACCCAGGACTACATACTCAGCTACTCGTATACAATACACACATACATGTACATATGCACATAGCTGGCCACGTTGATGGACTCAGACACAAAAATGCACCACTCACATAAACTGCACCAATGGCCTTGCACTGTTGCCTTCGCTGGCTCATCAGGATGAAGGTCAACTGGTGGGACATATATCTATATGTTTAAACAAAATATGGGTTGCTCTAGTAACTGAGACCCTCCCTAAGTGGTCCTGGATCCTTAGCTTACTTGGTTGCTAACACCTCTGCACACATGCTCCCAGTGCCTGCAGCCTTACTCATGGACATAAGCACACTATGGCTCCCAGTAAGTGTCACCTGGATCCTCTTGTCTCCATTTGTCTCACACACACAGACACACAGACATACACACACAGAGAGATAGAAACAGGTCTTTCAGTTGACCCCATCCCTTACTTTCTGGCCTGGACTGCCAATGCCTCCAGCAGCCAGCTTGCACGCCTGCCCTCATGCCAGTCCCTGGCACCGTGGATGGAAGGACTCCTGCAACACGCGGTCCCTGCTCCATCCTGAGGTGCCAGAGAAGGGAACAGTGCAAGGCCATTGGTGCAGCTGGCACTCGGACACCCGTGCCCACATGTGCATGCAGAATAGACAGTCCTTCACCTAGGAAACTGCTTAGGAATAGATTTTAGTGGAATACAGAGCACCACCTGACTGTGGTGACCAGGCATATGGCACGGCCAGAGAAGCAAGCGGAGCAGCAATGAACATGTTTAAATGTCGCTACCCCTTTTATCCTCTTATCCCTCTATTTCCCATACTTGTTCCTCTCCAAAACATCTTGATCCCTTGCTTTCTCCCCTAACCAACCCTCACTAAGTCTTAAATAATCCCCAAATGTTCTCCCCAGTATCTCTATCACAGTTTATGGTTTATCTGCAGCAGGCAGATGAGTCTGACAGAGCCGCTCACTCACATGCCACCCTCCTCCTCCACTCCTTCTGATGCAGGAGAATCAGAAGGGTACAAGATAAAAAACTTACAGATGTAGGTAAAGACAACTTAGTAGGCAAAGCAAAAGCCATATGTACAAACAAAGCAAAACAAGAAATTATTATTTTTCTATCTGGATAATGTTGCTGTCATTTATACAAAGAGTATAACATCAACAATTAAAAGAAGTATAGCTCCTGGTCCTGCAGGAACATACACAAGTACTTAATTTCTTAACAATATTCTGAACAAGCAGAATGCTAAACACAGGTAGTAAATCTGTACTCGCTTCTCATAATCAAGAAAGAAGTTGAGTTCTTTTGGGTTTTTTAAGTGAAGGTTGACTACAGAACAGGTATCACTAAAGATTATCCCTGTTTTATGGAAAAATCTTTAATTCCTTTGCCTGTTGGTTTCAGACCAACTTGCTCCTGTTACAGAGTCACAGAATATTCTGAGCTGGAAGGTGCCCACAAGGATCATCGAGTCCAGGTCTTAAATGAATGGCCTCTGCAGAGATTGAACCTTGGTGTTATCAGCACCCTGCTCTAATCCTCTGAGCTGACCTCAGTTTGTCACTACATATTGAGATAGGTTGACCTTGCTTACCTTAACGCTTTCTGCTCTTCACCATTTAAATAATGCATTGCAAATTTGATCCACGTTTTTCAGAGCACTTTAACTGCCAATTTTTCATTTTGTGTCTTATCCCTCATTCTTCCCATGTGTGCCCTCCTGAGGGCCTCTCTAACTTCCAAAGACTGTGACAATTGAATGCCTTGTTCTCCTGCACAGAGCAGATGGGACTGCTGCCGTATTTCATTTCACACTAGGAAAGCTGTGAGGGGCTGTAAGTCTCGGATCCAGTAGGAGCAGTAAGTCATGAGGCCAGCAAGAGGACAAGAGCCACAAGGCCAGGTTTTAAATTAAGTGCGTAATAAGACCTTTGTACTGGGAGAGTGGGGGAGTAGGGCATATATATCCTGCAGAAGACAGGCTGATGATTGCAGGCAGTCCTAATTGGAAGATGTGGAGGGTGAAGAAAAAATAATGAACCTATATGTTTGAGTAAAAAAAATTGACCAGTCTTAGAATGGTAAAGATGTTTTAAAGCCTTTGTGAAGCATCTTCTCTTGGATTGCTTTGATAGAGCTCCCCTAGAGAACTTTCTACATTGATAATTCCATGTGGCATCTTTCAAAACAGTCACATGTCTTTGCTTTACTAATGGCCTCTTGCTATGAATAAAAGACCTGACCTGGTTAAAGACCTGCACACTGTATGCACATTAATGTGTTTGCTTGTGTGGCAGCCACACATCTGACTGCAACATCAACATGGTGCCAGAGGGAGTCTCTGCTGGTGATTTATAAAGCAGTTCCACTTATGTGAGGTCAGAAAACCTCCATATGTATGAAGTGACTCCTCAATACACAATAAGGTCCAGATTTTATTCTCATCTTCACCTTTTTTTTTTTTTTACCGCAGAAAGCTTTCTATTTGGCTCATTTAGAGAACCTTTGGCTTATGTATAAATGCCCATTCTGTATTTGGGGAGTAAGAAGCTTTTGTCAAGAAATGGAAGATGCAGACAAAAGTTTATTAAATAATCCCAAAATGCTCCAAAAATTTCACCTCCTGGTAAAACTTGTTATGATCACTCAAAAATGTTTTCATACGAGAACACAGAATACGGAGTCTTTGAGACAGTAGAGGCTAGGCACAATAAGGTCAGACTGGGAAAGCAAAACTCCTACAGTACTTGGAGGGAGAAGGGAGATTCCGGACTATGAAACTGGCGATTGAAAAGAAGTGCTAATTGAGGTACTGTTACTTCTATTGCATGTGTTGGATAATGAAATGTCCAATGAGACATAAAAATCCTTTCATGTGTGAAATAAGCTGACCAGAAAGGGAGATGTTTCTAGCCTTACTACAGAAATGTAAGAAGATAGAGACAAACCTTGTAGTGTGATAGCGATTGTATTGGGTTTGTGTGGCAAGGATTTGGTAGCAGGAAGTTGCTTCTGTGAGAAGCTTCCAAAAGCCTCTGTCACTTTCAGCTGAGGCAGTTCTAGTTGGATCCAAGATGTACCCACCAATGGTCAAAGCTGAGCTAAACATCAGTGGTGTTCAGCTGTTATCACAGTGACTCTCTGATAGTGTATTTAAGAAAGGGTAACAGCATGAGAGAGGAATGAGAAAACGTCTCTGACACTGCGGACAGTGAAGAAGCAGGGGGAGGAGATGCTTCACGTGCTGGAGCTGAGATTCCTCTGCAGCCCGTGATGACAGTGGTGAAGTAGGTTGTCCCCCTGCAGTCATGGAGGTCCCAGGCAGAGCACACATACTCGCAGCCTGCAGAGAACCCTAGAACAGAACATGCTGAAAGCAGTTTGTGAAGAGGGACTCACACTGGAGAAGTTTGTGGAGGACTGTTCTCCCGTGTGTGGTACTCCATGCTGGAGCAGGGGAAGAGTGTGAGGAGGAAGGAACAGCAGAGACAATGAGTGATAGATTGACTGCAACTCCCATTCCATGTTCCCCTGTAAGACTCTGAGAGAGAGGGTAGAAAAACTGGGAGTGAAGTTGAGCTTGTGAAGAAGGGACAGGAAGGGGAAAGGTGTTTTTAAGATTTGTTCTTATTTCTCATTATCCAACTCTGATTTGTTTGGCAATAAACTAAATTAAATACCCTGAGTTGAGCCTGTTTTGCCTGTGACAGTGGTTGGTGAGTGATCCCTCCCTGTCCTTATCTCAGCCCATGAGTCTTTCATTATATTCCCTCTTCCCTATACAGATGAGAAGGAGGAGTGATAGAGTGGCTTGGTAACCATGTGGCAGCAGCCAAGATCAACCCACCACAGTGGAACAGAGAGACTTCTGCTATTCAGTCACATGGATGGAAATACATCATCCATAAAGATGAGGAGGTAACAGCACTCCTTCTGAAGTGAACACGACTGTGCAAAGGGTGCCAAGGCTGCATTTATCCTTGCTGTGGAGGTTGGTGATGGAGGTTAAAGAAGAGAAAGGAGGGTAGCTGGACCTGACATAGCTGCTCGACATGCTCTCAAAGAACCTGTCAGTAAAAGGAAGTTCAAGATGTGTGTTTCTTTCTTTAAACCTTTCTTTCTTTACACACAATTTGATAATATCCCTAAGATTGCCATTTTCTGGGGATGAAAGGAAAGAAATACAGTGAAGTGGTCAGTAGCTGTGATTTTGCATGCTTTGTATGCTTGTTTTGTTATGCTTTGGCTGTTACTTAAATCTTGCCAAGAGCAGGGTTGTCCCTTTTTCTACATAGGTTAGGCACTCCTGAGTCATTAGCAATAAAGAACTAATTCCTTGGCTGCCAAATCCTGCTGGCCCTAGCTGGGCCTTCAACAGGTGTATAGACATCAGAGCCACACAGTACTATCTGCCATAAATTCTTGCCTGACCCAGTATTTTGCCTGTTAAATTCCTGATTTTCTCTGCTGAGAAGTCTCCCGATCATTATCTATAATGTCTATTAGTTAATATATTTCTAAGAATTTTTTTTATTGTGAGTGTAGTGAGACACTGGACCAGGTTGCCCAGGGAAGTTATGGATGCCCTATCTTCAAAATGCTCAGAGTCCAGGTAGACAGAGCTCTGGTCAATCTCGTCTAGTAGAAGATGTCCCTGCTTAAAGCAGGGGCAGTGGAACTAGACTATCTTTGAAGCGCCCTTCCAACCCAAACACTTCTCTGAATCTGTGTTTCCAAGCACGTGTGTCACTTGAATGCATGTTTGGAGTGCAAGTCACAGGAGTTATGCTGAATGCATGTCTGGATGCATATCTTGTAGCTACATATTGTAGCTATTGTATTGTACATAGGCTTGTATTTAGCATGCTACACATTGTGCTGGCCATTTAGCATACACTATTCACGACTATGGCACAATTAGAACTCACTACCTTTCCTTTTAGTTGTTTACACTGGAAAAGCCTTAAATCTGGAAGTCCCCCTAGGCAAGCTACAGGCATCTTCCTCACTAGAGGTTTAAGAAAAATCAGCCTAGAAAAACATCTGACAGCCAGATGTGCCAGAAAATTTACTGGGATTTCTTCCAGATTGACATTTCTTGGAAAGTATCAATTGTGCTAAGATACCAGAGACAGAAGATGTGAAGATACAGAGTAAGATGTCAGACCTTCCATGTCTACATTCTCTCTTTAATGCAAAGGTTTGACAAAAGTATTTAGCTGTGGGAGCATCACCTTTTTCTATATACTACCATGAATGTGATGGCATATGGTCTCTCAGGTAAAAATTATCATGGTAATCCAAAATGCTGAAAGAGAGCTAAAGTCTCCTTATGGCAGGTGGGAACGTGTGCGTATGTGTGATCTCTTGCACATATATTCAGAGGATCATCCTAGCATGATGTAACGTAATCTAGGTCTCCCACTGCAAGTATTTAATGTTATTGGTGTGAGTAGTTGTACTAGTAAGGTTAAACATGCTTCTAAAATTTTCAACATAAGCATGATACAGAAGAGAAGAAGTGGATACGCAAACTCACAGTGAGATTAATATGATGGCCAGAAGAAGCACTAGTCTTAAACAAGAATCTTTGGTCAAGATCTCTGTCACCCTCACAACAGTAGAAGTGCTTGTTTATTTGTGAGGCTTGCAAGGAGATTCTTCCAGACATAAGAGGTGGCATGATAGAAATAGTAATAGTTAAAAAAAAAAAAAAATTACATGCAAATCTATTTCTAAGCAATACTGGAGGTGACCTACAAAGGCAGTAATTCATTGGGGGATTTCTGCCTGGATTTATTTTTCTTCTTTAAGATCTTACCCGTCTTTTCCTATGTCCATATCCCAAGCAACTAGGAAGGGAAATACTTTTATTCAATTACACTGTGCATGTCCAATTCTTCTTATGTCCTTTAAAATATCTAGTAATTGACCATGGCCACAAAGTTTTTCACCAAGAAAGGCGAAAAGTTCTTGGTTCTTCCATGAAACTGTCAGCAACAATGCAGGTAGAAAACTACCACAAACTTCTAGATTCTTTCCTTCATTTGTTGTGAAAGCAAAAAATACAGGAAGCAGAGGTACTTATTTTAGGAATTTCCTGACAGGTTTAGTTTGTATGTTACTCCTTTAAGATATCTTTTCTATACTATGTAGTGCAGAACAATTTTCACTACAGAACACTGCATTCAAAAAAAGGTTTTTTTTGAAATGCAAGTGCAAAATATAATCAGTATTACTCTAACTAGGAGAAAAAATTAGGAGAGCATAAACATTGACCCTTTTTCTCTAGCCAAGAGAACTTTGCCAAAGCTTGTCATAAATGGAGTTTTAAGATGACCACTTTTGATTCCAAAAAGTTCTGTTGATGCTGTATCCCAGCCCCCATCTTGTAATCTGTTTCAGCAAAGTTACGTTATTTCGGTGTGATGGGTCGACCATGCCTGGATGCCAGGTGCCCACCAAAGCTGCTCTGTCTCTCCCCTTCTCAGCATGGACAGGGGAGAGAAAGTATAACAAAAGGCTTCTGAGCTGACATAAGGGCAGGAAGAGATCACTCATCTATTACTGCTATGGCTGACTCAAGTTGGGGAAGAGCAGTTTAATTTTTTACCAATCCAATCAGAGTAGGATAATGAGAAATAACCCCAAATCTTAGAAACACTTTGCCCCCAGCCCCTTCCTTCTTCCCAGGCTCAACTTCACTCCTGATTTTCCTTACTTCCTCCACCCAAGCAGCATAGGGTGACAGGGAATGGGGGTTTTGGTCACTTCATCGTATCCTGTCTCTACTGCTGTGTCCTCCTCAGGGGAAAGACTCCTCACACTCTTCCCCTGCTCCAGCATGCGGTTCCTCTTAAGGAAAACACTCGCCACGTTCTCCAATATGAGACCATGGGTTGCATTTCTTCACAAAGTGTTCCAGTGTGGGTTCCTCCCGTGGAGCGCAGTCCTTGAGGAACAGACTGCCCCAGCCTCCTCTGTCCCACATATGTTACCACACGTGCGCACCTACTACTTCCCATTCTCAGAACAAAGCACCACAGCTATAAAGCAAGGGTACATTTTATAGCCAGAGTCAAGGGCAAGTGCTGTCCTCTTACAAACACCTTCATTTCATTTTGCTGTTCTTCAGCTTCCTGGCATACAGGTCTTCTTGGGGGTGGATACTCAGGTGCTGTGGCCAGTGTTGGTCAGTGCTAGGGAACATGGATTAATGTTTCTGTTTGGAAAACAGGCTTCTGCCAGTAACTGATTTCAATCAGCACCCCAATTTGGTGAACAGGAGCAGTGGTGAGGTCTCTTGGGCTGGTCCATGGTGAGGACTGTCGGAAACGGGGAGGCAATCCTCACTGCCGGGGTCCATAAGGCCACCCCCAGCTTCGTGGTGAGCAACCCAGCACTAGGAGACGATGCGCGGCCTTGCTCCTTCCTCCTTGCGAGTACCACAAATCTCTGAGGCAGCTCCGGGCTCCCTCTGTATGCCAGGGCCACAGGACAGGTGCCACCAGCCCCACGGTGGTGAGCGTTGGCGCGGGTACCACGTCTGCCCCCGAGGCTGACCACGGCACGGGCGGCAGGGACGGCACGGGCGGCAGGGACGGCACAGGCAGGGATGGCCCAGGCAGGGCTGGCCCAGGTACGGCGCTGCGTGCCCCGGTGGCGGGGCGGTGCCGCGGTACCACACCCCGCCGCGGACGGGGGGGCGATGCGGGGCCCCCGCAGCCGTCATGGCGGGCGGCGCGGGGCGAGCGGCGGCGGCTCCAGGCGTATCAGCGGGAGTGCGTCAGCGGCGAGGGGCGGGGAGGCCGCCGGGGGAGATGATATCAGGCGCCGGGCAGCAGGACCGGGCGAAGCCGGAGGTGAGCGGGGGTGTGCCGTGAACGCTGTCAGGGAGTCCCGGNGCTGAGGTCGCGGGCGATGGGCGGAGGCGGCTCGGTCGGGCGGCGGGACCGGCCAGGCTCCCCCGCGGCGGGGGGCTCGACCCCCCTCCTCCCCCGGCCTCCGCGGAGCTTGCGCCACGCCGAGTTCGGTGTGAGTTCTGGCCCAGGCCACTCCGTGTTGGCCAGGACCAGCCATCTTTTGTGGGGTGTTCTATTGTAGCGTTGAAATTTGCGTATTATAGCCACACACACGTGTAACTATTGTACGGTCGTACACCTTTACGTATGTATGAAAACAGTAATTGCTGCAGTTGCTATCTCCCACAAAGATGGGTCTGTGTGTGTGAGCGTGTGCAAACACATGTGGACACGCACAGTCGCACACGCGCACACGCATACTCTTCTGTTTTCCTACATGTGATGTCTAAGTATTTTTGAATTTTATTTTGAGGTAGGGTTCTTTAATTCCTTTTAAAACACAGGGAAGCATCTTGCCTAAGATGTCCATTGACGTAGCATTGCTATCCTGCTTATGAGTGTTAAATGCAGCCTGAGAAAGCAGGTTACACTGAGAGCTAGAGCAAAAGGTTTTACTAGCATTAATGGAAAACAAAATATCTTAACTCGCCAATTTTATACATGTATTAACACTCTGTTTAGAGGAAACCATTAAAGAATTATCTTTAAGCTCTTCTGAGCTGTGGAGTTTTCAGTTATTAATAATCAGAAATTTGGAAAACTAGCCTTTGGTGTGCAGATACTGTTCAGGTAACACTTGCTTTTTTGTCTACATACATGCAGGAGGAGGGAACTTTTTTCTTGTTCTGCATAACTGCACCTACTCATTTTATGTGTTGGGCTGCACTACTGATCACAGCCTAGTATAGAGCCCACCAGTTTTTATGGGGAATAAGCATTGTGTCAGAGTGATCAGTATAATGAAGTCAGTGCTGCCTCACTGGAGGACCTATAAAAGATTGCGGCAGATTAGAGTGATCATGGTCTTCCTCCTCCATCAAACTCTATAGGAACAGAGTGCATCTTCTCTCCACTTCCTCACACTGGTACCTTTCTTGTACCAGTTTAATTGACCTCTGCATGATTTAGGTACGGAAGAACTTCTTCTGTTTTGTCTTAGTGGTGGCTAGTGAAAAAAACCATTTTATCACCTGTTTCACAGTGGAAAAATGTTAGGGCAGAGAGTGGTTTATACAATTAATGTTCAAATTCAGGTGTTATTAATGTCAGTGAGTATCTCAAAAACTGTTTTTTGAGCTGCTGTTATAGCAGGCAGGTTTTTAACTCTTTTCCTTGTTTCTCTTTCTCCTGATTTTCCTTATTATTTTCTTTGTGCACAATCAAATGTTTTACAGTGTCTTCCTTTCCTTTTGTGCAAGATGGGTAATTAAGATGGTATTCTACTGTATTTTTACAATATCTCTCTAGTAATGTGTGATTCAGAACTCTTTTTGGAGCATTACATAACTGGCGTTTTACAAAGGGGCATTACTCTTCAAAATGAATTGTAAAATACTCTTAATTTCTTCAGTATGCACATCAAAGTAGATAATATCTCTTTGATTTAATAATCAAAAGGGTGGATGTTTATATGTGTGGGTTTTTTTTCTTTTTTAAAGTCTGTTAGTGTTGTAAAGATAATACAACTCAAAATTGTCTTAAAGCTCTTCTTATCCACACATAGTATAAGCACAATTTGTTTTGAATAGTTGTATTTGCTTATCTAGTCCAGTGCAGAGTCTTTGCAAGTGAAAGATGGAGGAAGTTCACTTCTGTATTAAGGCTGACACTTTTAGTGATTTTTGTATCAAACACGAAAATAAAAGCATTAATAAGACCAACATGGGATTTGATGGTGCTAGAGAAACTCATCAGAGGTGAAGAGTCCTTCACTTGCTTTACATTCTTAGGTATGATAAGACTTGGTATCAGTCTCTGTTTTCTACCAATCCATGAATATCAAGTAGTAGTGATCATTTAAAGGTGTTACCAATTATGTTTCTAAACTGCAAGTATGAATAGTAGTATTAGAGCTGAAGTAATGTCTACTTAGACCTATTTTCACATTGGCATTCCTGAAGTATTTTTCCTTGCAAGATACTAGCTTCTTGCTTCCTCACAGATAAATACCTTACTCCTGACTCTCAAGTTTGTAGGTTATTCATCACATTGAACCAACTATATGTTACAGAAAGCTGCAGTCATCCTTCTGTCTGTGAAGGTTCTGGGCTGGCAGTGGTAGAGGTGTGCGGTTTCCTTTGGAACTGTTTTTATCAATTAATATCTCTTGGGTAATCATTTTGTAAGTTGTTGAAAAGCAAAAAACCTTTTTCTTACAATAGAAATGGGTTTAAAAAAATAAATGATTCAATCAGAATTCGACCCTGCTCTCAAACTTACACTTCCAGGTGTTGCAGTGTGGATTAAACAAGTCTGAGTGGAAAAGCCTGCTCTAGTGTGTTTCCTCTACTGCATTGTTTTAAATGTGATTGAAATGGCATATGCAGTATCTTGGTAGCTATTCTCTTGCCCTCTTGCAATTTTGTCTGCTTTTGCTGATTTTTTTTTTTCTGAACCATGGGATGTGAAAGAATATATTTATTTAATCATTATAAATTTAGTTGGTGTTCTCCAGTAAGTCTGAGATTTCAAGCTATTTTTAAATAGCTTGCTAGAATATGTGAAAGAATCCAGTCCCAAAAGAGTCACGAGCTTCCAAATCTTTCCTAAAATCTCAATAAAATTAGTAAGGATTGTCAGGACTAACATATCTGTTTCTTTGTTTTCAAAGTAAACTGCAAAATGTACTACTGTTTTAAGTGATAAGTCTGTAAGTTCTAAATGGTTCCTCGAATGTAAAATGTTGGAAAATCCATTTCTCTGAGTTGTATACTGAAGTCTGTGTTTTACTTAGAATAACCTTGTGTTATTCAAAGTAATAATTTTGATTTTTGGTTTGTTTTCCAATCTGAGTTGTCCGTCTCTTTGTCTTGTACTTTGTTTTGTGTACATTAGCATATTATGTCAAAATACTATAGGACAGGGGACCCCCATATTCAAACTCATCAGCATCTCTCACTACCATGTGTGACTAGAAATTGTTTACAGACCAGGATGGATTGAATTCACTGTTACCCTTTCTTCTAGGCTTCATCAAAACATGTAAAATAAAGGTGGTTAAATAGGTTTCTTTAATTCTGTGGATTACTGATGAGAAAGAATAATCAGGAGAGGTGTGGTCTCTGTCGAATCAGTAGCCCCTGAGGCAGTGCTAGAAGAGTATGCCCAGTGCAGAAGTTCTGGCGTGGCAGTGGCTGTGAGCCTGCAGCTGCACCTGCCTTTCCCCAGCACGGAGAAACGGTGAACTTTGAATGGTACGGAATGCTGTCTTCACCCTAACTGGAGTCATGCTTCTAAAACACCAGGTGTAAAAATGTGAAGTGTGCTTAAGTTAGCAAATGTGTTGCTGGAAGACCAGTCTTTTATCTAGCTCTTTTGCAGGCAGCAAATTGTGCAAATAAAAATGTTTTCAAGATTGAATAGTATTTCTCATAGCTGTTGTAAAGTTAGCCAGCAATAGCCATTACTGGGGAATTTGAGTAATTTGTGAGTTGATAATGATAAAATAGCTGGGAATTTTAACAATAGCAATGTAAATGTAACTACAGTGCAGCAAAGGCAACTTTTAAAGGATTTTAAAATGTTGGAATAATTTATTTCTTTTGATACATCAACATTGAGAGTTTATGTTGTCAACACTTAGTCTGAAGCTGCAGAAAGGAGTTTTTTGAAGGAGCAGGAGGTAATAAGCTGATTCCTGGCAACCCAGTCTTAAGCTGAGCACTGATTTAGGGTTAGTATAGTGAGTCAGCAGTGCTAATACTGTTCTTATTGTTGTTGGGGGTTTTTTGTTTATTGGTTTGGGGGGTTTGTTTGTTTGTTTTTTTTACAGAGTATGGTGGTATGTGCAGAAGTATGAGTAGCTTACTTACCTTGTGCAAACCCACCATTAACAATCAAGTAATGTCTGCATTTCTGGAGAGGACAAGTTATTGAAGGTTTTGAAGCTGTTTGTTTGGGGTTTTTTTTAGAAATTCAAGTACACTCATAATAGCCTAGGTACTAGAAGGGGTAGGTTAGATGTTTGAATCTTACAAATATGTATTACAGTGAGAAGCAGGGGAAAAGCAGTATGCTGATGGAAGCTCCTGAGTTCTTGGAGTGTCAGGATGGTTGCTGGTGGAGATGAGGACAGATGACACCAGGGAGGAGGCTGTGTGTGAATTCCTTTCTGCTATTAGAGACATTCTTGCTAAAATTTGCAGACACAGGACCTGAGTCCTGTAGTAACATGTTTACTGATACCTTGTGAATGCACATTGATGGATGGTTTTTTATTACGTGGCTGTCGCGGGTTGAACAAAATGAGCAGTGGCTGTATCCATACAATTGTGGGAAACAAAAATTAACCATCCATAGTATAAGACCACTGAAATAAAAGGCAAACACAGAGCTGCTCAGGAATCCTGCTAAGAATTTTGTTGAATATTGGTTTGGATGAAAAGGAAGTATGAAGACTGAGGAGAAGAGATTCATTTTGAAGAGAGACATAAGTCAGTTGATTCTGTAAGTCTGAACAGATTCTTGATGCTGATTCTCAGCAATGAAATACTATTTTCGATGTTTTATTCTTCCTTTGTTTTGGGAACAGGATTTCTATACAAGCAAATACCAGACCTTCCTAATTTTTTTTTTTTTCTATGAGCTGAAGCAGCTTACAAGATCCCTGACTCTTTCCTAGCTTTTTAATCATATTGATACTAGGTTTGCATATTATTTTGTTACTTGCTAATTTTTCAGAGGAGGGAGTTTACTTCTAATTTTCTAGTTTTAGTTCATATGTGCCTTTTTTCCATCCTTCTGAAAATGTGATGAGAAAGATAAACATCGTCACTGCTGACTACAGCTCTGAGCTAGACAGGGCTAGTCAGTTTTTGTGGCCTTTGTAAAGGCGAGGAAGTAATGGTGCTGTTTTGCATGGACATATGGGGCTGCTTAGAGCTGTTACTGTATTTGTGAGAATGGTCTCTACCACCTGGGATGGTAACTTGTGATAGCTCTTCATAACATGACTGGGCTCAGACTGGGACTCAGTAATGACTCCTTATCCTGTCTGTGGCCCAAGAATGCTGCCTAAAAGCCTTTGAACAATGTTTTTGATGTGCGTGATAATCTTGGCATAGGACTTTCACCTTACCTTTCCTTTGAGAAAGGCAAGGTAAAATTTTTTCTAGTTATCTGTGTCCCTAGTTCTTTTGGAGTGATCCCACACTCTTTTGGTAAGTCCACAAACGACTTTGTGAGTATGCAGGTGGAGTTTGTCATCTTGTTGTAGTTCATCATTTGTTGTGCAAAGCAGCTGAAAGAACTTGTTACAGTCAAACACTGAGCACAAGCAGCAGGTAAAATTCAGAATTAGCTCATAATAAATGCTGTCTTTTTAGCCATCTGCCATCTTCAGAAGATAATTGTAGTATCTTCAAGATACTGGAGTTGGATCAAGAATTTGGAGATAGCTGCCTATTCTCTTTCTGGGAAAAATAGAAATTTTTAATCTATGATGAGGTTTAAATTCTCACTGCTCCAAGTGTGTTATCCTTACTGTCTTACTGCTTTCAGGATTCTGATCCTCAGGCTGTTGTAAATGGGCCATAGGGCCATACAGTGAGACTCTGAAACATCTCAGTTCTGTGTGCTTGTTGGTTTGCAAGAAAGTTTTATGGCTGGCTGACAGGGATCTCTTGTTGCAGCCTTGTTTATTTGCAATCCTGTGTCCAGGAACATCTCATGGTAATTTCTAGTCTGCTTTCTACATTTTCATTTGTACCACCGACAAAAGCAAGGCAGTTGCTGCTTTCTTAGTTATATGCTGTTTTCTTAGTCGTAGGTGTCCTGCTGCAAATGACATTAAAAAACAGGCAAAACCAGCAAAACCACCTACAGATAATTTAAACAAGACAAAAAGAGACTGAATACTGCTTAACTGTTGAATTTTCTTACAGCTCCTCTGCTGAAAGCCAGACTTTATGTGGCATAGCTGTAGTTCAGACAACCGTTTCAGTATCTCCTTGGGTATGGAGACTGTGATTGCAAAGATTGGTCACCTGCTCCTCGCTGTTAGTAGCCATAGACACCATCACTTGAATTTCCATGTGGAATATTCTTGATGCAGCCACAGAGAGAGTTGCTGTTCTTTGGCTGATGAGAAGTAACTCGTTAGACTGTGCTGACATGCGTCTGTGGTTGGCTAATCTAATCTGTGCAGCTTTGACGTCTGCCCCACTTGTGGGCATAGGGGATAGGACAGTGCAACCAAGCATTTTAAAAATAGATGCAAATGTGTACATAGGGTTACTGCAACTCCAATCTCACTGTGATGTTAGGTTAGTTATGCTGGGCTTGATACTCCACCAGCTGTCTACCCAGATTTGGTGGGTTTGTTGTCCATTTTATTTTTTTTTCTAAGCATGGCAAAAAAAGAGCTTTCTTTTTTGTTCTTATCTCTGAAATCATTAGGTGTATTTATGAGATGGCCCTTGCAAACCAGTGGGATGATGTTAGAGGAGGATATGAAGGTTTGAAAATGGAAGAAGTTGCCAAGAAATGTGGGTGCCAAGTGGGAGTAAGAAATAATCTGATAACAAGCAACAAATTAAGCTTCAGAATATTGCCTTGTTAGATGCCTGGAGAAGCAGGAGATAAACCTGTGGCAATCGTAGAAGATGAGCAGGGGTAAGAGCAGTGTGGCTGTGTTTGTTCCAGGTGGCCCATCAGCCACCTGTGAAGAGAGGCTATGTGGGGGCTGTAAGTGCTGAGCTGTAGGAAGGTCATTAAGGTCTTTAGGAGCAGATGGTGTAAGGCCTAAACTGCAGGAGCAAAATTGGAGGGTACTGAGGATAGAGCTGGAGAACTGCACACCAGTTGTTTCAAACTGCTAAGGCATGGAAGGGGGAAGGAGTAGTGACCAGAGAGGAGAGGTGGGTCGTTAGAGGTATCTGTGTGGGGTTTGGTGATAATATCTTAGTCCCTAAATAGGTTTGTCATGTAGTGAAGGGAAGTTAGAGGAAAGTGGGAAGTTAGAAAGAAGAGTGAGTACTGAGCACTGGAAAGATCAGGTTTACATCAGAGAGAGGCAGATTAATGAAGTAATAATCCCACCTGACTGTATCTTTCTATCTCATACATGTTAATTGTTTTCAAATACAACTAGAATGGTTTTGATTTTATGTATGGATATAGTCACCTTGGAGTAGTTGAAAGCGAAGGCATGAAAGGTTTCTTTAAGAAAAGCTAATTTTCCAGATTTATTGTGTTTATTTTGAGCGGTCTTAAACACAGAATTTTGATTTAGTATATCTCTGGCACATTTTCATTGTAGGAAACACTTGTGCATATTAGTTTCTAAAACTCACTACTGAAGGAAGTGCTCTTCAAAAAACCAGACAATAATCTCACTAAAATGTGAGACTGTAGAAAAATGTAAATAACAGGTTAGTAGTTTGTATACCTAAGAACTTAGTTGTTGATTAAATAAGCTACCTAATGCCTAATTTAAATCACTTGAGTAAAATGCCAGTGGTGTTACGCAGGTGGCTAATTTGGCATATGCATAAGAATTTTACCTGCTTAAGGTGGGTTTGAGAGGGAAGTTGTGCCTTCTCCCAATGCTACCCTGTCACCTTTAATTGAAAGAAATCAGATGAAAGTACTTTTTCTTTTTTTAGCATGGAGGACTCTTCCTCTTTCTGTCCTTGTTCATGTTTCATTTGATAAGAGAGTGTTCAAACCTAGTATTTAGCATTTGTGACCATAATTCTTGCTGGGGAGTTGAATGCTATATGTAGATTTCATAATTCTGTGCTATACATGTAAGTTACATTGTGTGGGTAATTAATGAATGGAAAGGATTTGTTGTTTTTGTTTGTTTATTTGCATTCAAATCAACAGCTTTGATTTGTGTGTCTGATAGAAAACCAGAGTTGCATAAGCTGCTTCAAGGAGATTATGGGTAATGTGGCTGGCATATTAATCCAGAGATCTTGGTTGATGTTGACAGCAGTTTCTAGACACTGCCCTGTGTTTCCGTAAGAACTTTCTATTTGTGATTTTGTAGGGTATGAATAGATGTTGTTTGGTGTTTTTGTTACTTTAAACAAAACCAAAACAAACAAACAACCCCCCTTATTTTTCCTTTTAAGAAAACACACCAAAAAAAGAAACCAGAGCAAATTTATCTGACCTATCAAGATCTTGTATTTAAGATTTATTTGCCCATATTCTTGAAAAATGTGAACAAAAGCTGTACTGCCTGCAGGGAAATAGTATTTATATCCTTAGTGCTAAGGTGTGGATAATGGTTTGAAGACCTGTTGTCCAACCCTCAAGTTTGGAATTTGAAACCCAAGAAAACCTACCTCTAAATAAGTAGTTATTTGGGTCGGGAGGGCTTGAGTTGTTTATTCAGTGTGGCAGATCAGTGTATTATTGTTGCTGCTAAAAGCTGGTACAATTTTCAGGAAATCCTAATACACACTCTATTGTTTAAAATTTTAACACCTCTTTCCTAAAATGTCTTCCTCCTCCTACAGTCAGTGTACACTACAGATTAAAATTAATAGAGTTTCAAGAGATGGCAATGTTTATAAAAAACAGGAGCTTTGTTACAATAGTAGTCTAAATAGGTACTTATGGGACAGATTTTCTCTATGTATTTCAGTTATGTTGATTCATGATAAATCGAGTATATACTCTCTTAAACATATTTAAATGACTCATTATCTTAGCATTGGTTTAAAATTTACATATTTTTATAACAGAAAATGATGAATTTTTATTTAAGTATTTCAGACTCTATTTTTATAGAAAAAACTACTTTAAAAACAGAAAAAACTACTTTAAAAACAACACCTCACAGTTTAAAGTATTTGATGCTGAATAAAGAAGAAACAAAATGAAAATGCTGTATGTAACAGCTGGTAGTAAAAGCAAAGAAACATTTATGTAATTTGTCTGTTAATAGAATAACAGCTAAGAAAGCTTAACAATTCTAGAAGTGGCAGATGTGATGATTTTGTTTTGTAGTTGAAGCCAGAAGGTTGAAAAGACTGCTTTTAAAGATTTTTAAATTTCCTTGCAACTTTTTATGTAGTTTCACAGCATTCACCAGACCAGCAACTGGATGTTGCAAGGTGGGAAACAAGCACAGCAAAATGGAAATGATGCTCCTGCTGCTCCGATCAAGGTCGTTGTTGCTTTGGTGCATCATCAGTCTAGGCCTGGAGCATTGCTGGGAACTTCTGCAGTCCTGGCTTGGCTTTCTCTGGAGCTGGTTTATGTGTGGGCATATATGTTTAGTTTGTTATTTATGTCTCTTCTCATGATGTGAGGCCAGGTGTAGCTCATAGCTAGTCTGGGAGATCATGGTAGGATTGTGGATTGTATTTTTAAAACAAAACTTGGTTTAAGGTGTGTGGTGATTCATAGGAAATGCGTGGCAGTCCTTGAGGGGTTTGGTGATCCAGTACTTCCGCACTTGCTGAAACAGATCAAAGCTTGGGTCAGGTGTTACTACAGTTTGCTTTTTGTCTGAGTAGGCCAGTGCTTCATCACAGGACTGGATCTGTATTTGTATCTTTCAGGCTGGGTCTGGGTTGGTTTTCCTGCAGAAAAGTTTTGCAGGTCATAGCTTGAGCACCATGGCACCTGTTCTCTAAACTGCAAATCACAGTTAAACAAAACCCCAAAACAACTAATTAAATTGTAATTATTATTAGAAACAAATTTAAATCTGCATGGTTATTTGTCCCAGTTATTGTCTTAAGTTGAAAAGGCCTTGAATTATTTTTTGTGATTTTATTTTTTTTACTATTTTACTTTTTTAAGGAAAATGAGCTGTTCAGGTAAGCTAAGCTGTATAAGTAACTGTCTATTTCCAGTACTTGTCAAGTTTTGATACAACATTTGTTCAAGTATCTCATGATCTCAGTCAAGTATTTTCTCACACTGGTCTCTCTGAGGTAATGATTATTTGTGTTTTGTAAAGAAGTTCAGGCAGATCGAGTAACATGTCTGTGTTCACGTGAAGTCTGTGCTACTGCTGGAAATTCCTCTAAATCCTTGTCTGTAAGCGTAACCACTCAGACTTCACTGCCCCTGAGATAAAGGCACCCAAACCCAGTTTTAAGCTGTATTTAAGCCCTCTGATGTAAGAAAGTCAAAAAAGATTTTGGCTTGTTATTTTTCTGCAATTTTGTGTCATTTGTTATTGAAGAACTGCAAGGAGATGAATAGATCTCTTGATTCCTGCTCAAATCCACATGTAAGCTGGAAGCTATGGATCTGTGCATCTTCTTTCATGCACTTCTGAGATTAAATAGGGGTTATAGGTATAATTTATAACTAAACCAATTTGCAATGTTGCTCATTTATTCCATGTTTTTTTTTTTTTTTTAAACCTTAATGCTAATAGCAATAAAGGTTCTTTTAATAAAGAAGTGCCTGTGCTGCACAGGAATGTGTTCACTCATGCTGTTAAATGTGGTTTTTGTTGACGTTTCATGAATTGATCTGTTGCCCTCTGGTGCTGCAGCTGTTCCTGAAAAAAGGACGTGCCATTTCTCGTGTAATAGCTTGCATAATGCTGACAAGGGAGGAAGTCATACGATTCCACATTAAAGCAAATATTGTTTGTGTGAGTTTGTTACACAAAACCATTAATACTACTTTGTGAAAGAATATGTTTTTGAAGAGTATAAGATCTATTTTCTTTCACTTGAAAAATGCAATGCTTAAGTTGTCTCATTTGAAAAATAAAATGAATTTTCTTACCCTTCCCTCCAAACACACACTTCTAATATGCTTTTATGTACAAATGGTCATGATGAGTTTGGTTGCTTAGGGCTAAGTTGCATGTGCTCAGTCAGCCTGACTGTGTGCTAGCCAATTGGAATTGTACCCCGTGAGCAGAGCATGGTCCTGCAGTGTGTGACAAAGATTTGACCTGACAGTTTTACAGTCATGCAGTGCATGAAGGTTTAGAGCAGCAAAAAGGGGCATGAGGAACTGCAAGCCAGAGACCTGTGCTGTTCCTGCTGCCTCTGCAGCAAACACCTATTAATGCTTTAGTCAAGAAAACCTGAAAAGCTGTTTTCTCCTGCCCTTTTTCTTCCTCCTGCTTTACTTGAGACTGGCTAGATGTGGAACCATTTGTATTTTTACTTTGTTTAAAATACTGGCAAACTAATTGTGTTTTAGTGATATTAATTCATTACTGTTGGAAGACATTTCATTTGTCTTTGGTAGGTAATTTTGCATTTCAAATTTGAGATGTTCGTATTTTGTATTCTGAGCTACTTCATTATGCTCTGCTGTAGATTGGCATGGAACCTTCTATTTTCGTCACTTTTGTTTAATGCTTTTATTATAACTTAATAACTTTGTGAACAGTTACTGATTTCTTCAGGGATGTAGCGAATTTAAATCTGAAGTATTTCTGACCTCATCAACACTGAGATTAAATACATCACGCAAGCGTATGAGAGCTTGTAACTTTACACGCCTAATGTGCTGCATGGTAAAAAAGATAAATGGTTATTTAGGTGGGGTGCTGAGTAGTTTTACTTGGTTTAGTCTTGAAAAATTCTGTGTTGTTTTCTTTTGCATAACATGTTCTCTGTAAATGCTGTAAAAGGAAAAGTCAAAAGTGACTGCTGTAAGTTGACAGTAAATAAAATCAAAGCGTGCTATGAGAAATTAGGTAGCCCAAACAGCAAACAGAAAAGAGGTCTGTGAATAATCAATGTATTAATTAGCCCTTTTTGCTTATAAGCGAAGATATGGTTGCTGCTTTTATTTTCATAGTGGTGTAGTGGTTGGAACGCAGGTCATCTACTGGATTTCTTATTGCATGTTTTCTGCTTTGGTTCTGCATTATTTTATTCCAAAAAAATGTCAAGAATTGTTACCTGGAGGCTTAAAGTTATTGCTTGTGGCTTGTTTGTCTGTTTGTCATGTAATCATGAATCCTTAGCTCAACTTCTTTGTTAATAGCAGAGTTATCTAAGCACTTCTGTATTTTTTTAATAATCGAGGGGGGTTACCCTTTCTGCCAGCATACAGAAAATTAAATTTTGTGCTTTTCACATACCTGTATTCCTTTACAGAAGAATTTACCTGGCCTGTTGCAGTTAGCCAGGTGGTAAATAGCCTCATCCTCTTGTAGTAGTAGTGTCATGTGATCTTACACTTCTCCTTGCTTTTTCTTGCAACATGCTTACATTGGCATAGTCTGTGCAGTATTGCTGGTGTGTTTGAGAACTGTAATACGGGCAGGCAAGCCACATCTACTAGAGATGAGGAAACTGGTGGGGCCTGAATTTCACCCCTGACAGCAGTTTCTCTGTTTGCTGTGCATTGCTGCAACATTCAAAAGCGTGCACACCTCACCTTTGGCTCTGGAAATCAGTTTGCTTGCGAACAGGAGGAGCCAAGGGAGTTGATGTTAGCAAGGGCAAGGGCAGCCCTGAAATGTGGGAGGAAACAGGTGGCGAATTAAGAGATGCAGCTAAATATCTGATAGGGTCAGTAAGCAGTAGTGGGAGGAATGTGAGAGACTAGAAGGGAAGACAGGAGGAAAAGCAAGTAACAGCTGAGGGGAAGGAATGACCTGAATTTGAAGGGAAATGGCTCTGAGGAAGGCATGTGTATATCTGAACAATAGCATTCATGGAAAACATTAGTGTTTTCATCAGCAACAGCGTTAAAGGTGGCAGTTGTAGATGTTAATGAAGTCACGTCCAAGTTTGTTGTTCAGTTTTAACAGGGAAAAAAATCTCTTCTGCAGGAGGAGCAGCCTCTTCTCTTCAGTCAGTTTAGTAGTACCCTATTATTGCTGTTTAAAAGCTTTTACAATGCAGGCTTTCAATTTCTATGGAATCAGAATAAGATGTTCTTTTGCACTTCATTTACCTGTGTCAGTAGAATAATGAATGGTGGATTAAATAGAAGGGATTGAAGATAAAGAGGAAAAAAAAAATCATTATGCACTAAGATTTAAAATAAATCTAAGGAAAAAAAGACTCCATAGTGAAGGCTAGGATCATAAAACTTGGATAAAACTTTTGTGTTTAGAGACTTGTGTGATGGGTTCATGGGAGCTGAGCAAGAGAGATTAAGATCCCTGTGTTCCTCCAGAACAGCGGAGTAGGTTCTCGTGAACCTACTGAATGTGTTGGTTCATGCTTCTGAGAGTTCGAGTCATAGCTTGAAAGCACTTGAGGGGGGTCTATTTCTGTGTATGGTTTCATAGAGCTGGAAGAGCCTTACCTGGAGACCACACAGTGGATTCCAGGAGCTCTTGCTCATTTTAATTTGACCCTCCTTTGACAAGGAAAATTTGAATCTAAGAGCTTTCAAGGAGTTATCGCTACTATGCTTTGGCTTCAGTGCTCTTTTCTTATCTCACCACCTCCTTAAAGTGTCTCTCTTTAGTCTGTTATGGGTTCTTGTTTTTAATGAGCTGTGTAAATTTCTTTTCACAGCTGAAATGCTTTCAGAAACAACCATCTGTTAGGCACACTAACTGGCCAGTTGTTGAGAAAAATCCTGAGCAATGTTTTGGTTTCTTCAGAGATGGATTTAAGTGCAAAGTCTCAAATTAACTCCATCTTGTTATTGTCTGGGTGGTTTACTTCTTGTTTATCACCCAGTTATAGCTTGACCTTTGACATCAAAAACATCATCTGGGAGGGGGATAGAACTAAGTCTGCCACCTCAAAGCAGTACGTACTTGTGCTGCAAACACGGGGCTTGTATGTTGGAAATCTGCCACCACTGAAGTCTAGGGGGATCTATAGGCTAATGTCATCCTTTTCTGCTTATGAGCACAGATTTGATTCTTTTACAGACTGGGTGTTATGGTCACCATCCTAATTAATCCTAAATGCCTGGAGCATTTCTCCTTTCTGTCATGGATATAGAGGACTGTAGTGAACAGCAGACTGTGGGTGTTCAACAGTCTTACTTACGTGTGCATTGTATGTTTCAAACAACGTACATTAATAATGTTGCTTTATTTCTCAAGAGCATGTCATTCCCTGTGGATATATTGAACAATTACAGTCATGAGGACTTGGAGAACTCAGCAGAGGACTACCTCTTTGATCTCCGGTGGGGGAATCCAAACTCTCCAGAGTTCTTTTCTCTGCCAGACCGCCGCAAGGTGAGAACCAGCAGATTCTGTAGTACTGGTGTTTTTAATGTCCTTGTAGATTTAAGATATCCAGTCCAATTGAATTTCAGAATTATTTTATCAAAGCTTTTGTATTTTCCAAATTCAGAATTTGTGTTAAACTCTACTTTTTCCACTCCGTAACTGGGTTTGAATCTGCGTATCAGTGACTGTGTGCTGCTTCTAGGCAATGGATCTGTGTCTATTAAGTAATTTTAAAAAACCCAAAAAATCCCAAGCCGACTATAACCTTAAGTTTCCAACTGATAAATCAAACTCTTAGCTAAAAGCAAATACCTCACACATTCTCAAAAACCTATCGCCATCACTAAGGAGTTCATTATTTACTTAAGCTAACTGGCTCTTTTTGTATCTCTGTCCTTCAGTGTTCTTCATGTTTGGGTTCAAGTTTTGATTAATGAGCTTCACTAATTTCAAAAGTGCTTTCTTTTTTCTTTATCTGAGATATTCTGTGCTGTTATTGAGTTCTAGTAGAGAACAACTGTGAGACTTTTATGTTTTAAACACTTACCCCTTGTGTGATATGTTGGTCAGTGTCGATTCTGTCCAGACGAATGCTTCTATTAGAACTAGTATCAATAAAACTAACAGTGTATAGCTTTAATCAAAAGTAAGTTATTTGAGAGGATTTTCTGTGGGATCTAAAGGTCAGTACTGCAGATTCCTTGGCAGAAGCAGAGTCTTGACTACTTTCCTGTATTTATGCAAGTGCTGTATGCCTAAATATTTGCTTGTATTAACATCCTCATTTGTGACAATAACATGTCATAATCTTCTTAAATTGATTAAGCAAGTCTGCTTGCTTAATCATTCATATCTGTCAAGTCTTTTATACATTAATTTAGTAATGGAAACATGTGAATTTAAATATCAAAATGTGTTTCCACAGAGGTACTCGATTCCTTAAAAGATTATTTGACCATTTTCATGTTTTTTCTGAGGAGGAAAATCAAGTAGACAACCTCAGAATTTCTTACGTGCATGTAATTTAAGGGAACAAAGCCCTCTTGAATTCGCCTTCCCACGGTAGTGCATTAGAACTTGCTAACAAACACAGCTTTGCTGTGCCAGTTTGTTTCAGTGCTTGACTGACTGCCTCATTCTTCTGTTGGCTTTGACAGCTTGCACAGTTGGGGCTGTTGGAGTGAACATAAAGCTGGCTCCCCGCACACCTTACTTCAGTTGTGCACACAAATGCAAACTGTTGGCAGAAGAGAGCTGTAACTGTACAAATTACTGTAGCTAGATCTGCCAGAGCTTGAGATTCAGAGCTCTTTAGAATGTTGTTTGTCTCTAAGAAGAAATGTCTAAAGTAAGGACTGGGGTCCGATGCTTGTCTTTTACAGTTAGCTGTTAAGGACCTGATTTTCAATATTCATCTTGTTTACCTTGATAAACATTCTCTGTATTTCACTACTGTTGTTTTAGCAAGAGTCTACTGAATTATTGTACATTCTTGTTTCAGGTTCCTATTAGCTTGACATCTGTGGGCTTCGTTCCTCTTTATGGTGAAGAGCAGACACACAAAGTTCTTGCGCTGTTTGCACCATGGGACTCTCTCACAGGTTTCATTTTAAGTTCTTTATCTCTCTCTATTGCTATTTCTTCTTTTTTTGTGAAAAATACATGTAACCAGGCCCTTGCTCATTTCATGCTACTGTAGCTCGTAACTTTACCACTTGGATTTTTGTTCACATGCTATTATTTTTTGTTGTGGGTTTGTATACACAAGTGCTAGAACTTTGCACACTAATCAGATCAGAACTGGACCCACTGAGTTCAAAAGATATGTAGCAAAATGATGTGGGGCTCATCTGGATCATAGTACAACATGTATCTCTTGATCTCTTTATGTATGCTTCACCTCTTCAAAAGATATTTAGTGAACATTCTTACAATCCATTAATTTGCTCATGAATTTAGATGCTCTTTATTAATAGGGATTGATCAGCATCATGTGTAAATTTGTCTTTAGCTTGAAGTCGTAGCATACCTCTGGCTGAGATGACATTGTTTTTGTGGGTTTTCTCCTCCCTTCCTTCTTTCCTTCTTCCTCCCCTTCCAGTCCTTCATGTTTCTTTCTTCCATTTAATGCCATGTATATGATTGCCAAGTTTTCCACAAATGCCTATAGATCACACTCTTTCTGACTGCTGCTTACATGGCCATCAGCCTTTTTACATTCATCTAACCCCCTAAAACTTGCACAGTTTCAATATCAATATCCATTAGCAACAGAATAGTAAAATACCTGTATGAGTGAGATTCGTCTTGACTGGCAGAGATTTTAGTGGAAAGAGATGTTAGAGGACAGTGTTAAAGGATAGTGCTTATGTCTGAAAAATAGTTCCTGTATATCATGCTGCAAAAAAAAAAAAGCATTCGTGTTTATTAGTCTCAGTTACCAGAAGAAGTTTTGGACTAGGGAGCATTTGATATGGATGGGGTGTACAGTGCCCCATTTGTTGTGCTAGGGTAATAGGAGCTACGTTAATATGTTGTCATCTAGAAGATGCTTGATTTGGTTACTACGGTGTTATTCCTGAAGCTTTAATGAATATGTTTCTTTTGGAATGGTAAGAATCACTAACTTTTTATTTCCCTTGTTTCTTTCAAGCTGTAGCCCTGTATCTTGCTGACCAGTGGTGGTCAATTGATGACATTGTGAGAACATCTGTCCCTGCTAGACAGGGGCTTCATCAGGTAAAGCGCTCCAACATTCACCTAGCAATTAATCTTATACTTCAAGATAATGGCAAATAGATAGTGTTCAAGATATTACATGTTTTAATTTCGTTTAGGAATGAGATGGCTGTTGCAAGGGAATAGAGGAATAGGTACTAGGGGAAAAGGAACATCAATGTGAAGATAGTGTCTAAAGCAAGAATGATTTGTACAGCAGCTTCATATGTAGATGTTAGATGTTAGCCATTTTTTTTTCTTTACTCTTTAGAGTACTGTTATCTGATTGTGTTGAAACATCTTAGTGGAATTGTGTATTGTACCGTAGCAGTACCTATTGGTCTTACCAGGAGACTAGTAAACCAAAAATATTGTCAGGAATGTGTTTGACAGAAGCAAGTTGGAGCTGATGGCTTGTAGTGGCAGTACATGAGGTTTGGAAAAGTAAGTTGCCTGGTATCTGCTTTATTGTTCATTGTTGACCTCTGTTACCATTGTTTAACCCCGTGTAGCATGGAGTTTTCCAGAACTGGAAATCAGTGTTTTTCCAGGGCTGTAATTTATATCTGCTCATGGAATCTCGGCACTTGTCTCTGATTTTTGCAATTTTAAAAAATTTTCTCTAGAGAGTTTGGCGTGTAGCCTTGCTTTCCACATACTTCTTAATGGTGGGAGAATCAGAAAAGCTTAATCTTTTACAAGGGAGGTAAGTGTTGGAAGAGAGCATGGTTCCTCTTTCCTTCACAATAAGTAGAATAGTGGTGAACTCAAATTTCATGTATAAAAGGAGCCCTGCAGGACAGAGAGAAGGATATTGAATTCCTTATTTCATGCCACAGAAACTGTTGTAACTAGTATTTTCACTGCATCATGTCCCGTTGCCTGCCACTCTATCAGCAGTGATTGAGTGTGCTAAGTCCTGCCACCCTGAGGCTCATCATTTCTCCTTTGTAAGGCTTCGTTTATCTGCTAGCCTGGGAATTCTGAGGCTGATGTACTGCTATTGTGTTTGGTGAATGTTTCTTAAGTCCAAAAATAGTTTTGAGTTCAGTCCTAGTTTTGAGTTTCATTCCCACTCCATTGCCCTTCTCCCAACTTTTACAGATTGGATTAGGAGTGACATTGAGTCATGGAATATCCTCTTGTGGTAGTGATTTGTGCTTAACCTATTGCAATGGCTTCTGAGCATCTTCTTGCCTTATAACAAACCCCAGAGGATCCGCCTGCTTTAGAACTTACAGCCTTCCCTTGAACTCTGTCTGCAGCTGTGTTAACTGGCAACTTTGGAAAATAAGGTCTCTGATGTATGGTTATTAACTGATCTGACCAATCTTCTGAAATGTTTCTTCTGTGTTCCCTTAGGTGAAGTCTGTTGGAGAGAGGGTTGTTCTCTATGTTCTGAATCGAATTATCTATCGAACACAAGAAATGGAAAGAAATGAGATCCCATTTCTCTGTCATGGTAGCAGCCACTATGCTAAGATCATGTGGAAAAAAGGAGAGGCTATCGGGTTCTATTCTGTTAAACCTACAGGTAGAACACTTTGAGGACTGTGGGATTTGGGCGGTAAAGGGGAGGAGGTAGAGAGCCTATTTGAAGAATATGGTATTAGTAGGCTGTATAAGCAGGTACCTACGTTGTGACTATCTGTTCCATCTTTGTTTAATTTAGGATAATGTGTTGTTTATGGGAGAATTTCAATGTAAAATGTCCTAGGATTTTTTTGTCTTCATTTAAAAAATTGGAATCATTGTTTCAGTCTTTAAACAGGAAATAAATTTGTCTTCATATTTGTCATAAGAGGTCATATAATAAGCATAAAAGTGTAATTAAATAATTTTTTTTTCTCCCATTCCCTCCTCCATCTTTCAACTTCATTTTTACTATAGTCTTCATACAGAACAATATATAGTGAGATTTCAAAGTGAGCCTTTCCTCTATTTTATCTGCTCTTTTCTGGTACTACTCACTTTTTCTGTTACATTATTCTATTGAAGTATCTTGGCAACCTTATGAAGCTTGCCCAAAAGAGATAATAAATGACTCATAGCAATTATTTATTTTTAATAAAGTGATGAATTATTTTTATAACTTTGCTTGCTTTTACTTACTATTATATAGTTTGGAATTTTTATAACTTATAAAAGTCTTTATTTAAATATGCTAAAATCCATGCTGCAGCACGTCAGTCAGCATGTAGTTATGTCATCCATACTGATGGATATTTTTTCCCTGTGATTATTTCAGGAAGTGTATGTAGCTCTCTTCTTCATCAGAAGTATAAGTTGCCAGTGCTAGACACAATGTTTGTTAGAAAGAAATATCGTGGGAAAGACTCTGGTCTAATCATGTTGGAAGACTTTGTGGATTCTTTTACTGAAGAGCCTCTTGGCCTACGATATCCACTGTCATCCTTCATTTATACAGGCAAGCTCTTTCATTTTTTCTTTGGATCTTCTTTGTGGTTTCTTTACATGTCCAAATGAGTACTGTCATTCAAGCTCCATGTTTATGGCCTCATCCTCAGGTTCTACATTAAAATTTTCTGTGCTTTGATGAAGGCTAAAAATCCTGATTTGTTTAAGATGAAGTAGTTCCTGATTTGATTTTTAATCCTCTGTGTAAAACTAGATTATCTGAACTCTGTTGGCTTTCTGCTACTGTGAAGTTTACCACTGTCCCGTTTTCCCCAGCAAGCATGTGGAATGGACTGAGGTGTTTCTGTGTGGGTTCTAATGTATACCTGCCGTGTAGCACCTTTTTCTTGCTCACACCTAAACCTCATGAGGTTGTTTAATCCATGCTTTCTCTGAACTTCTGGTCAAGAGGATATACTAGGCTCTCTTTTAACTTGTGTATGAGAAGGCACAGTGGTAAAATACAAGGAAAACACTTACGGTTCTTCCGTTAGCAACCTAAGAGGACTATGTCATGTAGGAAATTACACGGATTTTGGACTAATATTATAAGAATTACATATTCTTGGGACTGTGTTCAGACAAGAAGCACATTTCTTTTGCCATGTTTCTCAAGGCATGTTCTATTCTTAGGCCATTTGCCAGGCTTCCTTCTATGAACATTTTTATCTGGCCTTCTTAACCAGTAGAAATTTTCTGCTTTTCCAAGCACCACAGTCTATTGCTGGATCTGATAAGACCTGATTTGTTATGGAAATTACAAGGAAAATTACTTCAGCAGAATTTAATGACTAATTCATTTCCATGGTCAAGAAATGACACAGTGGGGATCTTGTGCTCTGAAACTGTGCATCAGTAGTGAACCAGGTGAAAAATGGTAGTTTTTCTAGCAACTGCCAAAAAACAATGTGAAAGTATGCCTCTTTACCTGTATGTTTGATACAGGTATAGAGAGAAAAGAGATGGAAGGACAGCAGCGTAGAAAATATTCTAGAAGTGAACAGTGGTTAACCAGTCAGTGGTAACATGTTAACACTCCCAGGGAGTGCTTTTCACAGGTGCCTACTACAGTGTGGGGTGACAAAAAACACTTGACTACACCCTCTGCTTAAGAAAAAACCCTTCTGTCTTGAGTTGGATCTTTTAATAGGCAGAAACAGTGACTAGTGAAATTGCAAAACTCTCAAGTGGGTACCAGAAAAAGAAGAAAATCTCATTCATCTTTGTTTGCAGTTTAAGATAATAATGGAAAGTATTTAAACCTGAAGAAAGGATTAATTAAGAAGAATGTGTAGGGTAAAGCAGCATTGTTTATTTCAGACTCAGCTATTTTGTTAAACAGTTCTTTCTGTTGTTGTTTGTGTATGATGGTAGATTGCAAAATAAATTGATTTCAGATAAACTTAAAAAAATGAGATATATCTGAGTATATAGTATCTATAACATAGTGGTTTTTTTTCTTGTGTTTGCTCAGCTTGTAAGCAGTACCTTGAGAAGTACCCTGAGGATAAAAACCTTTTGTGGCAAGTGGAGGGAGGAGGAGATTGGTTCCAGAGAAAGTCTATTATGTCTATAGTGCAAAAGGAAAATCTCGAAATTGCAGGTATGGTTACTTTGTTTTGTTGTTTTCTGAAACTTTATAAAAGTTGAACAAACACTCTACAAGAATGACTTCTGTGACCACTGTGTGGAAAATAGCAGAAAGATTTCTGTTTGTCCTGAGACCTGTGAGATAGTATGTGGAACAGTATCATGGTTTAACCCCAGCTGGCAGCTAAGTACCGTGCAGCTGCTTGTTCACCCTGTCCTCCCCCAGTGGGATGGGAAGGAGAGTCTGAAAAAAAGGTAAAACCAGTGGGTTGAGATAAGAACAGTTCAATAATTGAAATAAGATAAAATGTAATAAATATCATGAAAAGGGAAACAAAAACAGAGAAATAAAACCCAAGAGAGAGAAGTAGTACACAATGCAGTTGCTCACTACCTGCTGACTGATGCTGAGCCAATCCCCAAGCAGCCATCAGCCCCTCCTAGCCAGCTGTTCCCAGTTTATGTACTGAACAGTATGTTCTCTGGTGTGGAATATCCCTTTGGCCAGTTCAGGTCAGTTGTCCTAGCTATGGTCCCTCCCAGAGTCTTGTGCACCTGCTCACTCGCAAAGCGTGGGAAACTGGAAGGTCCTTGACACGGGGTAAACACTGCTCAGCAGCAATGAAAACAGTGTGTTATCAGCATTATTGGCATACTAAATTCAAAATAGAGCACTGTGACAGCTACTAGGAAGAAATTTAATTCTATCCCTCCTGGAAGTGAGATGATACCCTCTCCTTATTTTGGTGTATCTTTTATGTCATGCCCAGGTTCCATTCTTTACAATACACCATTACGTTTCCTGTCTTCTGATATATATGCATACATCACACACGTGCCATTCCCTAAGTCTATGGGCCATCCCTCTAAAAGGTCTGTTGAGTTCATTTAGTCCATGACTTTGACCTCCATCTGTCATAACAGTCCTTAAGGGCAGAAAAGATTTTGCATCAAGCTGGATTGCTGCATGCTGGAGTCAGTTCTGCTTCCATCACCACTGCACTTGTTTGGTTTCTCAAAGCTAGTTCTTCATTGATCTGGGTGATTTTTACTGTAATACCCTTGAAATGGCAATTGAATGGGAATCAGGTTCAGATCCCCGAATTCAGAATGGTGAAAACAGGTGCTGTGAGGTACCCAGTTCAGTGATGGGCATATAACCATGAAAGAGACAGTTTACAGTGTTACATGGCAATAAACAACATGCAATTTAATTTATTTGCTACCCTCACCCAAAATCAAATCCCCATAAGGAATGCAATGGACTTCCCCATCTTCCTGCATTACCTGCCAAGTGGACCTAGGTGCTTGAGCAAACTCAGTTCCCCCAATTTTTTTGCCTTTTCCTGAAGCAGGAATAACCCAGACTTTTTTCCCCGGTGTATTTATGAGCACTACAGGAAATTTATCCCTTTCTACAGTTTGTATAAGTTTGGATTGTGCCCTGCCAGACTGACTGTCAGATTCCCTAGTGTTTACTTAACAGGTGGCTTCTGCTAAATATGTGTCCCAATGTTTGAAGGTCATGCCACCAACTGCTCCTCGATAAATGGGTAACAGTCTGTTGTATTATTTCATTTTTTCTGGAGGCTAGTGCGTGACAGAGACCGTGATATTCCCACTCAATGCCATGGTTTTTGGCCCAGTTGTCTATGATGTTGTTGGGGAAATGAATCCCACTAACTCACTCCGGAATTTTTGAGACACTCTGTCACCTTCTTAAGGTTCCTTCTTAAGGCCCACTGTTCCTAGTGGTGACATGGAGTACAGGCTATGTTCTCTCTCCTATAGTGGTTGCTTCCACCATTAAAAGCATGTGACACTTTCCTCAGCGGTTTTGGGAAAGTGTGATATAGTCTAACTTCCCAGTCTCCCATGTTTCTATTTCAGCTGTCATTCTCCATATTAGAGAGGCTTTAACCACTTGGCCTGTTTAATTGCAGTGCATGTTTCATGTTCGTGGCTAACCTGTGCAGTTGTATCCATGGTCAAGTCCATCCCTGGATCATGTGTCCATCTATAATTTGCATCTCATCCTTGAGTATCTGAGGTGTCATGGGTGCACCAAGCTAGGAGTAATTTTCCCTTCCATTGCCAATTCTGATCCACCTGAGTCACTTCAGTCTTAGCAGCCTGATGCACTTTCTGGTTGTTCTAATGTTCCTCTGTGGCCCAATTCTTGGGTGTGTCTGTCTCTATGTAAGGTACTTTCACAACCAGGTTCTCCACCTAGACATCAGTATCTTGTCACAATGTGGCAGCTCAGATGGCCTTACCTTTGTGCTGCCAGTCGCTCTGCTTCCATCACTGCAACCACCCCACAAGGCCTTTGCCACTACACATAAGTCAATATGGAACTAAAATATTGGCCATTTTTCTCATTCAGCAGTGTTTAAAGCCAGCTGGATGGCTTTCACCTCTGCAAACTCAGTTGATTCACCTTCTCCTTCCATGACTTGTCATAGGAGACTCAATCCCTGCTCCTTTCCTACAATGTGGCAGAACAATCAGTAAATAAGGCATATTACTTCTCATTTTCTGATAATTTATTACACAGCGGGTCCTCTTCAGTATGGGTCACCTTATCCTCTAGTCATGTTCCAAAGTCTTTTCAGGCCAGTCCTTGATAGTTTTCAAGATTCCTGGACAACCTGGTTGGTGCAGTATTGCTGCTGATGCACCACTGTGGTAGTGACTGGCACCTGTTATTCAACAGCCCCACAACAGAAGGGTCCTCCGAGAGAAAAGGCCAGGCAGACAGCTGCTTAATTTCCTCTGTCTCCAAGGCAGCTGTAGTGAAAGCCCAAGACTCTTTTGTGCCCTTGAAATACCTTCTCCTGAGATAGTCTGTGCCAAAGATGCTCAGAGCCTCTGGGCCAGTCACAGTGGCATGCCTTTGCCACTCATTCCCAGTCAGGCTAGTCTCAGCCTCCAATATAGCCAGCTGTTGGGATCACCCTGTCATTCCAGAACTACAGATGGGTTCTTCCCCTCTGTAGCTTGATGGCATTATAGCACACTGTTCACTGATGCTATGAGAGCTTTATACTCCTATGGATTTGACACTCTAGGCCACTGGATCTTCACAGTCCAGTGCATTTAACTGATCCTCTTCTCCCACTGACAGGAGGCAGGGGCCCTCTAGTACTGGATATAGAATTCTCCACCCACTTCTTGTGAAAAAGGATTACAATTCTTTAGCATAGAATCAGAAGTAAGAGTAGCCATTCCACTTTGTCTGGGGAACTGCCTGCTGGAGACTGGAGCAGCAGTTTTCCCAGAAGAATCCACATTTGTGATTTTTTCCTTCCGGTTCACATGCTCATGCCTCTAGGGTGGAGGTGGATTTTCCATCTCATTTTTTAATATCCTTTCTGTAGTCCCACAGGTAAACCCACAGGGTTTTAAAATACATGGTGTGTACCCTTTATCCCCTTTCTTGAGCAAAAGAATGCTTACTGTTAATAGCTGAGATACTTTTCTGTACAGGTGGGGAATAGACCACCCTATCTTCTTCTTGTTGCTGGAACTCCCGGAGCTGTTTTTCGTACTTTTTGAACAGATTTTTTCACAACTGAGGGGAAAGTCCATAGGTAGGCAGAGAGATTTTCTTTGTATTCCCACAGTCAGCAAGCCACTTCATCCACCACGGGTACTTCTGCATGTCTCCAGGTCAATAATGCCAATGAGTTGGCACATGATGATGGTGTGCTACATATACAAATATCTACCCTGTGGGTTATGTGCATTGCAGTTTGCCTTGATTTGTATGTGACTGCACATTCTTTGGGTCATAACAAATCATCTCTAGCACAGCTAGCTCCCTTGGGTACTAGACACCTCTTTCTCCATGGTGGTCCGCTTGTCTGGGTGACATGGAATGTCTTCCTTGAAGACCTTTCCTTCACACTTGATAAGCAACTAAGTGCCACACACCTGCTTGTTCCCCGTAGTGGGGTGGGGAGGAGACTCTGAAAAAAAATGTAAAACCTCTGGGTTGAGACAGGAACAGTTTAATAACTGAAATAAAATTAAACAGAAGCATAATATAACAATAACTATAATGAAAAGGGACACAACAAAACCAGAAAAATAAAACCCAAGAGAGAAGAGTGATGCACAGTGCAGTTGCAGTGATTAGCCCTTCCCTGTTTACATACTTCCCTTCCCCTGTGTTTATATACTGGGCTTGACATTGTGGTATGGAATATTCCTTTGGTCAGTTGTCCTGGCTGTGTCCCATCCCCAGCTTCTTGTGCACCTGCTCACTCAGCATAAGAAAGTGAAAAGTCCTTGACTTAGGGTAACCACTATTTGGCACAACTAAAACATCAGTGTGTTACCTCACACTAAATTCAAGACACAGCACTGTATTAGCTACTGGGAAGAAAAGTAACTTTATCGCAGCTGAAAGCAGGACAAATGGTTAATTATTATATAAAGGTACTACAGTTTTCTCTTTCCCTGTTTCCTCTCTTAAATCTTCACAGCAGAGGCCTCAAAAAAGGAAAATAAGAGTTTGCAAGCAGAGGATAATTTTTGTCAGTCTGCAGTATCTGAAGCAAGTGGACCAAGGACTGAGGTAGAAACACAGCTAAGTGTAGGTACACAGTCTGTTACCTCTTTTTTTGATTGCATTGTTACTGAAAAACAAGCTATGAGAAATTATTTTTGCCCATATAATTATAATTGAATTGGCTCAAGACCATAATGTATATAAAAGAAAAATGGTTTTGTTACTTTCTGTGTGGGTATAATGCTTCCCAGTGATGTAATGCCAATGACTAAGCTGAGTTGGTGGGTTTTTGTTGGTTTGGTTTTGGTTTTGGTTTGCTTGTTTGTTTGCTTTGTTTGGTTTTGGTTTTTGGGTTTTTTTTTTTGTGGGCAAGTGGGGTTTCCCCATGCATGTAGAGAGTCTGTGCCGCAGCTGTCAGGGCCTTCAATCTGAGCTGTTTACCAGCAGATTACATAAAGGAGATTATTTCAACTGTCTCTGAGATTAAGCTGTTTAGAGAGGCTGTTTTTAGAGGTACATATCCATGGCACAGTTCAATACAGTGGCAAATGTTAAGTTTGCATGGAGAGTTATACATTGTCCATACAAAAACACTGCAGCTTTCATGGTAAGTATTTGATATAGCAACCAGATTACAGCTACACGTGGACATGTGGTCATGAGTATATTTGGGTTATTGAATATTATGAAGCTCTTCCTCTATTTCATTTGTGTTCTGAGGCCACACAGAATGTGCTTGACAATTGTTTGTAGCTCCAAATACCATGAGTATGGATTTGTGTGCTTTAGGACTTGTCTGTATTATGGACACAACCATGCTTTTGTAGAAGTCAGTGCTTTAATTAAAAATGGAAAATAATGGCTAAATCAATACTCTAAGCTATTACTATTTAAACTTTAGATTTAGAATTTAAGTCAAATTTTCCCAACTGAGAAAATTAGTATTTCCCAAAGCAAAATTGTCAGAAAAGTAGTGATGTTTTTAATCTCTCAATGACCAGCAGCAATAACTCTTAGTTGTCTTTCATTTTTAACAGTGTCTTTAGCCTCATCTCTGAGTTTTAGATAGATTCCAATAATGATGACACGAGCAAAATGATCTAAAAACTTACATGTTTTGGTTATAGAGCTATAGGGGTATACTTGAAGAAAATAGCAGATTGATAGTAGTTCTTTTGATTTTTGTTGCTGTGAGTTAAGAAGTCAAGTCCTGCCTCTTGCCTTTTTCCAGAGAAAAGGACAGTAGATACCAAAATGCTCCAACTCCTCATAGCTTGGTAAAACTGCTGGCAGCTCTGTAATTGGCATCTGCAGAATCTATAAGCAGTTCTGCAGTGGTTTGAAAATTGTTGGACCATCTAAGAAAATAAAATAACCCACCTTTCCCCAAACCATGAAAAAACATTCCCCAGCTTTCATTTTCACCTTTCACTTAATGCTCCCTATTTTGTGTGTTTTGATTCTAGAATCATTTGTTGCTAGTCTACAAATTCTTAGTATTTAAAATTCACTTGAAACTACTTCACATACCAGAATGTAGACATGGCCAGTTTTTGCTGGCCTTCTTCCACAGTATTGGAAGTGAGAAAAGTGGGCCACTGGAAAAGTGGGCCAGGATGCTGATAATTGCTGTTCCAGATTACTGCTAGCAGCTAAGAAAAAGCAACATACATAATTTTATTTTAATGTGTACAGTTTGTACTCACTTTAGTGTATCAAGTGCTGAATCCTCAGCTAACCTGCAGAAAAAATTCAAGGTATTGTGATGGTGTGGAGAAACAGGAGACAAAAAAGCTCTAGGGCAAGGCACCTAAGCAGCCTCTTGTGCTGACTGTGCATGTAAGGTGCATTACTGATGAATCACCAGGTTCTGATTTTTCTCATTTTTTACATGGGTTGGCATATCCTGTTGCATGTCATGATAAAAATAAAACTATAAAATAGGATACAAGTATAAAAATAAGACTTAGCAATTAAATTTTGCCAACCAATGTAGTATAGTTCCTTGGGTTTATACAGAAAGGGAAAACAAACAGAAAGAGGCTCCTGTAATTGGATTACATGGACACTTGTTATAAACAGAACTGTTAGGAAAGAAACTTTGGTAGTATTGTTTGTAATGACAGGTCACTTTCAAATCTTATCTTTTACATTGAAGCCAAAAGTAAAACCCAGAAAAATTAGTCATCCGTTACGTAGAGATAATTTTAAAAAATTCTAAATTTGTTGAGACAGAAGACTGAGATATAAATTAAGAATTATTGGAACTGCTGTTTTATAGGATCATTACTATGAAATAGTGCTTTATAAAGATGCAACCATAGGTAGGATTATGAAGGTATTTTACTCAACTCAGAAAATTTTAGAATAACATCAGCTTTGCTTTTGCTTCACAGGCTGACTCTCAAAAAGGTAAAGAATCAACAGATGTCCATGCAAGCACATCTGAAGGTAAAAATAACCTTGATTATCAGTATTGCAATTACTGTAAATCAATAGTTTTGCAGGCTATTTTACAGCTTTCCATTTTACTTCATTAATCTGTAAAGTGTATCTAAAAACAGGCTTTCCTCTAAGGTGCTGAGACTCAACTCATAAACCTTTCAGAGGAATTCTGATAAAATGGTTATGAGTCTTGGCAAAGATACTATTCAGAAAAAAAACCACAATGAAATGCTGTTTTAGTGGCACTCAATTTCTTTCATGAACTATTTTTAGTGGGGAGGTTATATGTCGATCTTAGACTGAATTTGTTCACTTGAATTTTTTGGTTTTGTTTTTGGTTTTTTTTGTGTGTGTGTTATTCTCCTAAGACCCTAACGTAACTCATGGTTCCATCTGGACACGAAGCAGTCATTTAAAACGTCAGAGGCTAAATAAAAATAGACAGGAACCTGGACCTGAAATTTCCCAAAGAGATGAGGAAAATGCTCTTCAGGTGTCCAAAAGCAGGTACCTGGAACCCATTTTTACTGATTTCTTACTTTTTTGCTTCGGCAGTGAGAAACTACATCAGTGTCTCAGAGTGTGCAACTGGTATTTCTTCTCCTTTCTTCCTACTTCACTTGCTTGATTTTAAAATTACTAAAAGTAAAGTCAGATGCAAGAAAGGAAGAAAGAAATAAGTGAGACATCATCTGAAGAGTGATTGCACCAAAATGTAGTACCTGTGAAAGCTCAGTAGATACTAAAAGTAATAGGAAAACAGTGAAGGCTGAGAGTGTCCTGTTGTAACTGAATCTGTAAAATGGTAAAAATACTTGTATTCACAGCGTAGTTTCTTGAGATAATGTATCTGGACTTGTATCAATAATACTCTGTGTGTTTGAGAAGGTATCCCTTCTCAAACTTCCTGACTTCTTGTTACAGTTGATATATTGCAGTAAGATATGGTCTGACTGTTCAGTTTGGGAGCTGGTTACTGCTTGTCAGCTAGTACCAAGTGTTATAGGGAGCCATATGTCTTCAAAGTAAAGCCATTTGCTCAGATAATATTTTAAACCATCATGTCTGATCTACCATCCTGAAAAACAACCCCAAAACCATTTCCAGTTTAAATAATGTTAACCTGTGTAATAATCAGCAGATGTGGATGTGACAAGTAGTATGATTTGTGTGCCATAGCAGTTCTTACAGGACAGGGCTTGGAGTAATAATTTGCACTGGCTGCCATTCAGAATACCTATTTTAAGTAAATAAATAGCCCCCTCCACCCTCATAGACACGCTGTGCCCACCCCACCCTGCTCCATATGTATGTCTCCCTCTCATTCTTCTCCAAAGAAACTCACTTCAACCCCCAAAGCCTCTTTTGACAAACTGAAGATAATTTGATTATTTTCTAGGAAATCATGCAAGCTTGTTCCATTAGGTTTCTTTAAACAGAATTAATTGTGGGGCCTTCAGCTAGGTACTACCTAATTTTTGTGTTTAAATTACTCCATAGAATTACAGATAGTGTATTGCTGTGCTGCACTGTCAGTGTACTTTCCTAAGCTGGTTCAAACAGGCTAAGTGGCACAGTTTGATGCTGCCACAGCTTAAGAAATGCTGTTACTACTAATAATTTTCTAGTTGGTATGTGAGAGGACTAAGCTGATACTGAATGTCAAATTTTGGGCTTTGCAAAATTAGGTCAATGAGGTGTTGCTGTTACACAAGATGTGTTACATGGTGTTTTTAAGCAGAGCTAAGAGGAATGCTAAAATGAAGGCAACAGAACAGGATACGAGTTTGGTTCTTTCCTTCCATGCACATCAACAAATGAAACAGAGTCTTCTGTTGTGGACTTTCCTATGGAGTGTCTACATCTCCAGACTGGCATGTAGGACAAAACCCTCCAGTACTGCCTTTACTATGAGATCACAAAGCAGATTCCTGCAAATATATTGCATGTACTTTTTTCTTCGCTTGTATGTAATAGTTTCAGTTCATCTAAACTGTATCATCTAAAAAATGAGAACTGAATGTTTGAGTTACTGTTACTACCTTGCAGTAGTGGGGCAGTGCATTAGCACTCCATCTTTAGCTATTAGCTAATGTAATCTCCAGCTCATGGCAACTTCTTCACCCATGGTGTATTTATTACCTTCAATTATTTTTCAGTCATGGTCTTTGTAATACCTGTATTTTCAATGATTATACAAATACAGTTGCTTTCATAATTCCTTCATTTGAAACTGTTTTTACAGTGAGGGTGGGGGAAAAAAGAAGTTGCTGCTTTTCTGACCCCTTTGTAGCTTTCAAATATGTAATGCATCACTACTTTCTAAATTTAAAATAACAAACTTAGAGAAATTTCAGACTTCTTTCCCATAAAATGGAAGTGAGACAGATATCATTTTATAATTGTTAGAGCAATATTCCTAGTTGATGTTTTTTTCCTAATGAGGAGTTAGCAGTTTTTAGATGCATTTCATTTTCTTGATTCATATTTCCGATGACAAGCATGCACTACAACACTTTATAATTGGTCATGAAAGAATTTCTCTGCTGAGATCACCAAAATTATGTATTAACCTAAAAGATTAAAAGATAATATTTCAATACCTGCTACAGGCCAGAACGTCTTGCCCACACATCTGAAAGCTCTGAAGACTTAGTAGAAGTGCCTAAGGTGGATGCTGTTGAGAAGGATGAGGAAATAATTGTTGAAAACGAGGGCCAGTCTGTATTAGAAGCGGAGATGCATGTATCACCCTCTGAGAAACAAAGTGAGACGGAGGTGAGCTGGATGGGATAGCAATAGCAGATAACTTTGGAATACAACTACAGTTTCTGTCAAATACAGTCCTTGCTACCCTACTTCATGCGACTCTCAGCTCTTTGATTTTTTGCACCAGTGCTTCATTAAGAAGTGTATCTGAGAAGTTAAGGCTATTATAGAATTAGCTTCAGGGAATATTGCACTGTACATATTTTGAACAATAGAGTTTATAGGGTCTTCAGTAAGGTGAACTTCTAGCTTGTCTACCGTCCTAATCTTCTTCATTGATTTCTCCTAATAAGAAATTCCAGGGAATTGGAATAAGGTCAAGATCTGACCCAGTATCCCTAATTTTAAAAAAAAAGTTCATTTGAGCAGGTCAATAGCTGGTATGCTTCAGTGACTTCTATTGACTCTTTTTGCTTCTCCACTTAAAACTTGCCTGTTGGATTTAAACATCAAGTTTAAATCCAACTTTTATCTTCACCTCATTAACAACTTGAATTTAAATTTCTGAATATTCTTTGTGCCTAACAATATCCACAGGCTTTTTTGTTCTTACTGATGGATGAGAAAATGGATCATACATGTGTTGGGTTCAAGGAATGATTGCAGCATGCATGCATGTGAGATGCATAAAAACTTCTTGTCTTGGCTCCTAACAGTGTAAGATATGGTTAGAAATTTAGTGCAGGTGACAAGAACAAACTAATACTCTGGTTAAGTTAGCTAATCTGCATTAAGTTCTGCCTTCTCAATTCTAGATATCTGAGCTATCTGCTTCTCACATTAAGCTGCAAATTTGGATCCCATATATGCCAATTAGTGCTGGGGGACAAGAGCTGGGCATAATCTTGATTTACAAATGTGACTTACGTTTTTTTAGGAAATGCCATCAGAATCTCTTAATGGTGAGGTAGCAGAAGAAACTGGTAAGACCTCACTCACGGCTGAAGGCGAAACAGTAAATGAAGTTCCAAGTGGTGAATCAAAATTGCTGACGGAGAATCAAGGAAAAGAACCTGTAACGCTGTTTGTCCCATTAATCCTTGAGGCTCCAGCAAAACCTCCAGAAGACACTGAATCAGAGAAGGTGAGAGAACTGAAAAAAAATGTGAAGTCATTTTTGCTTCAAATTGTATGTATCTTGTAGAGTTTTTTTATTTTGTTAAGTAACAGATAGCAAGTAGCCCCTAACTTTGCATGCAATTATTGGGAGAAGTAATTATTAGGCCAGATGATGTAAATCCATAAAGAGAATAACATTTCTGTCTCAATGTGCAGAAGTGAGACCCCAAGCATGTGATACCCAAAAGAAAGACAAATTTGCAGCAGTTTGCCTTGACAGTCATGAAACTGCTGTTTCGCTCTACAATACTGGTTTGAGTGAAAAGCCACGTACTTATTTTGTCTAGCAATTCTTGCCTGATGAGTTGTACAAATAGTTAACTACTGCTAAAACATCTTTGCTTTCAGAACACAGGTTTTACTGGTTTTTTGTTTATAGTGCAAAAGCGGATTATTATACGCTAGAGAAACAATAATTGTATTTGTCTAAAATAATATTTTTTCCTTGGGATTAATATCAGAGTGCTTTCTCTGTACCTCAATACTGTTTTGAGTAATTTGAAAATCAGAGAGGAATTCAGGATGTCAAATGCAGATCACAAAATAGTCTTGTGCAAAAAGGAGGAAAGGACTGTTTTGTCAAGTTATGTGTGTAAAATTAAAAATCTGCTGAATGCTGAAGTATCTTCTGAGGTTGCTAGCTTCGG
>VYXC01006777.1:354025-398115 GCA_013397175.1 Platysteira castanea | reverse complement strand
TACAACAGCATAAAGTCACCCCAAGACAGGGCAGTAGTTGTTCAGTGTCTTGTACCTTCAACTAATTGTTCTTTTGATTGTCTTGGCACCCTTCACCCATAGGTTTTAAATGAAAATGATTCAGAAATGCTGACTGAAGAAGTTACATCAGTAGAGAAGGAGGGCACTGAAGAACAGCAAGAACCTGGAAAGACCAGCACTGAAAATGCAGCTGCTTTGGCATCAAAGGAAGAGCCTTCTGACAATGGCCTGCCCAACTCTGTGGTAACTGAAACAACAGAAGAATCTGTTTCTGAAAACTTACCTTCCTCATTAGAAGATCAAATTGAGGAAGCAGGGCAGAACTCACAGGAGGCCCCTCCTGCCTTGAGTCAGAGTTCTTTGGTAATGGTTGAACTTGAGGGTGTTTCTTTTCAGCAGCCTTCTGGACAGGAAGCACAGAAGAACCAGTTGGAGGAGCCCTCAGAAGAGTCTCCAGAGCAGACAGATCACTACACGCAGACAGTGGCAGAGAGGGCTGCTGACAGCAGCTCTGAGGAAGCAGAAATTGAGGTACCCATTGTAGATCGGAGAAACTTGAGAAGAAAGGCCAAAGGCTACAAAGGTCCACCCAAGAAAAAAGGAAAGCCAGCTTAAAAATGAAATAGTGATAATTCATCTATTTATAAGAAGGCTATTTTGTGTAAAACGTTAGGGTGTAACTGCACCATATCCAGCACAGGACACGTGTGTTTAAAATTCTGGGTTAGATTTCCTCTTGAGTTCATCACCTTTCCTCAAGTTTTGGTTTGTTTGTTTTTTAAATTTAACCACTAGAAATTGAACTTATTCATAGTGTGAACATAAACAGGCAGTTTCCTCCCATCATAAAGGATACATGCTGAATAAATACAGTTGTTCTATCAAAGGGAACAGTTTGTATATTTGAGGTGGCAGTCACGGAAGAAAAATGCAGTGTGAAATCCTGGCCCTATCAAGGTCCCTTATATTGTTATAGACTTCCATGTCACCGAACATCACTCTAGATAATATTTTTTTTTTAATAACTTGGTGTTCTCTACTGTGGAGAAGAGCAGAACAAGAAAAATCCTTCATTGCTTCTTGTTCCCTTCCTACAGGCTTAAGAAATTAAAAGAATGTGAGATTCTTCATTCCAGGTCTCACAGTGTACAAGAAGGTGTAGCTCAGTAGATCAATGCAACATGAGCAGCACTTGTCTTTCATGAGAATCACTTGAAAGAGCTGAGTTGGTAGAATGCAGTGCAGTATCTGCCATTGCGCTTCCTGATAATGGATTTCTTGCGCAGATTAAGAGATGCCTACGCAGCAAACTATTTGTAGCTTCCAAAGCGAGCATTTTGGTAAGCCCAAGTTTTTCCAGAGTGTATGGAATGTAGCCTCCGTATGGAATCATTTGAACTGCCTTCCTAACTATTTGCATGTGTTGAGTGGATAGTTGATTACTTGTTGCATTACAGGAAAAGGATATGACAACTCTTGATCTTGTTTTGGTCTGAATGGAAGTGGTTCTTTGTGCTTTCCAAATACTTGGCTGTTGGCTGTGGGGTAACTATTAAGATGTTGTGTCTTCCAGGTGTGTGACTCCTGTGAGCACTGACATTTCAGATGGTTGTGATATTCATTATTGTGAGTATTAGTGGGTATTTCAGCAAATGCTTGTTTGCCAAACTTCTATGCCTTTAGGAGTTAGTGGGTGATACCTTGCAAATACTTCTGATTCCCACTTTTGTTTTCTAACTTGAGTATAATTCCTGGGATGATAGCTTCCCAGTTCATGACTTTCCTTAAAAGCAGCAACCAAACTTTGCTGTATAAAGACAGGAATAAACCCAGACTTTTCATGCTTATTTTCCTCCTGAGGTTCACTTGGCAAACCATGTATTTAACTTGTCACACATACCTAAGTTACTCCTTAGTTTGCTATGTGTTTCTTTCCAATAAATGCACCTCCTTTTGTAATGGGCTAAAAATTCAGAAATAACAGAACGATGATTCTAAGAACAGGAAATCACACCACTTTCTGTCCTGCATATGCCTTTTCCAAGATGAGTGAACTAGTCTTTCACAGTGTCGCAAAAACAGAGGTACAAGGTTCACTTGAATAGTTGCAACGCTGTCTTAACTTTTATCCCTTTATGAAGGTAATGTAAGAATCTGGGGTTGGATTTTTATGCTTATACAGTTTAACTCTATTTATAAGATATTTTAACTATATAAGATACATTCATACTATTTTTTTTCAGCTGATGAAGTACCATGCTCCTTTTTAATCTGTTAAGGGCAGCTTATAGAAAAAAAAACCAAACAGTTTTTTAAAAATGTATGTTACCTAAACTTCAGATTCAGGGTGTGCTAGATCACCGAGTTAAATCTGGGTTTCTTGAACTATTGCATGTAGCTATAGTATCTTATCAATGTACATACAGATACTCTTTATGAACCCCATGACTGATAAGTATTCAAGATCTTTCCTGATTGTGTGTAAACATATTCAAGTGAACCTTAAGCATTTCTAAAACTCATTAAGCTTTTTATATAAAGCATATAAGACAAAACTTCTGTTATCATCTGTATGGCTTCTCTTTACTGCTGAGATTAATTGTTTAAAAAAAAAGAAGTGGCTAGAAAACACATCTATTGCATTGCTAAGGATTGGGGATTTTGGAGGACTTGAGGCCTAAAATAGAGTAGTTGTATACAGTTTACTGCAACTCATCTTCCATTTTTAGGGCAAGCTTTACTGAAGATTAATCTTCTGAATCCTTCAATTGATACAAATGTATCCACTTTGAAAAAGTTAAGGATTCTTTTGCTCATGAGCTGTAGTAATTTCACTTACTTCTAGGTGAATTTTTGATATGTATGTTTATCACTTATAGTCCCTGTGAGGTTAGAAAACTGTTCATGGGAAGGTAATTTCACTCACCTGGCTTTGACTTTTCATGGCTAAGTTGCAACAATTTCAATTAGTATCTTTCTTTGAGATATTTGCAGACTAAATACATAAAAAAGATGAGATTATGATATTAGGATAGTCTTGGTTTCTACTGAGAACAATAAAATTTCTGATCTCATTTCAGTGAGTCAGTTTTAAATACTGAACTTAAATTCACATGTTAAAAGTATACCCTTGAGTAGATATCTCTATAAATCTGGGGTGCCTGGCATAATAGCTGATGAATAGACTTTACAAACAGAATGTGGGCAGTTGTGGTGCAATTAGCAATTCCAATAACCAGTACAGTCTTGAAAAATGGACACTGTTCTAACAGTGATCGCAGCAGTATTTTGAACCAAAGGACATGTTTTATTTCTACAACAACTTCTTTGGCATCAATCTTTCTCCAGTAAATGCAGAGTAGCAGAATCAAAATACTGACTTTAAGTAGTAGTTTTTATTGCTGTACTGGTGGTCCCACAGGAACAGTAGTTCAATACCTTATTAATTCTGTTACACTTACGTAAGGGAACGTGTTTGACAACTATATTGACTGGAGTGGTTTACCTTGGGGACTATTAACTGTCTTATTAACATCAAACTCTTAAATTAATTTTTAAGATCCTATTGCACCAGCAATGAATGATTAAAACATCAACTTTATACAAGTTTGTACCAAATGTTATTAAAACATGCTGTGGAACTATGTGTGAACAGTGAAAGCAACCTGTATTATTTTTGAGCTTTATTTAGTCTAGGAATAGAGTTTAAAGAACATTAATTTGTGACTTCAGCCTTGCACTTAAATGGTAAATGGTTTTGTACTTGAATCCAATATTTGTTCAAATGTCTGTCTTGTACTGCTTCTCCCACATTCTCTCTTGGTCAATTTTAATTTAATGCAGAATTCTTGTTTGCTGTTTTCCTGTTTCATAGTCCTTCGCATGAAAGTGTATACATCTTATTTCAGAAGCTCTTTAACTTATTTCAAATTATGTCTAACCTTGCTGCTTTTCTGTACCATTTCATCTGTAAATGTCAGTAATCAAATTGATCATTTACAATGTCATTGACACTATTAGCAACAAATAGGCGTAAGTTTCGGCTTCCTTGCTTCTAAGTGACTGTTCTAAAATATTACTATGGGGATACACTTCTAAATTTATTTTCACAAATGTGGTGTTAGATGTTTTCTAAACTAGTGATATTCTGTTTATAAATCTTATGAAAGATGTATTGCTATTGCATAGTATTGTACATTGGTCTTGTTACTGTGATAATTTTTCCTTTTTTTAAGTACTGTCTTGGCTGCTTTTGAAATGTTTTGAAGTAGTAATAAACTTTTATTTTGTGATTATTTTTTGCTTGGTTTTTAGTATTCAAGTCCTTTCTACTATATAGGAAGCACATTTTAAAGTGGTTCAATTCACTGGAACTATCATTTTACAACCTGTTTTCTACAAAGAAGTTTTTAAAAAATCAAAAATTATTAATTGAAAAATCTCATATAAATGAAAATAATTGTCTCTAGCTTATGCATCAGATTTTATTTTTAAAAAGCAGCAGAATAGGCTTGTCTGAATGTTACAGCATGCCTTCTACTGTTTATAGCAGTTATGCAGGATCATGTAAACTTAGGAATTATTAATGTAGTTTGCTATAGACAAGCCAACTAGAAATGCTGTAACACACTCCCCTACAGTGTGGTACATTACAATGTCCTAAGTGCCATTGTGTTATTCAGCCAACAAGTAATGTATTTATAGCACTAAATGCAGTAAAGATTTTCAAGACAGCTGTAGGAAATTAAAATATTCTCTTCATGTTGTTAATGTCCAGCAAAGACTAAAGCAACAAGAATTTTGCTTTATAAGAATAAATGGAGGTTTACCTTTTTGACAAAATGCCCTCTTCCAAGCAAATAACTTGGTTATTTGCTTATAAACTTACTGGTTTATGACCCTCTCTTACTTTCAAGTCACTTGCAACTTACACAAAGTAAAACTCAGATACTAAGTTATGAACTCTAGACTAGGGCAATGTGTTAAACTAATGAAATAGCTTGTAACAGGTTATAGTTACAGTTACTTCCTCTGTCAGATCCTGCAAGAGAAGTTATAAAGATGGTAAAAAGCTTGACTTCTGCCAGAGTTCCAGATCTGAAACATTACTGGAAAAGCATCTGTGATAGAAGAGCTGGAGCTGCAATTGTTCTCGCTGGAGAAGAGGAAGCTCAGGAGGGTCTTACCTTGCATACATATACCTGGTGGAAGGGGAGTGTATGTCATGAGTGGTTTAGGTTTCTTTGAGAATCACTGTCAAAGCTAAAAGCAAAAGCAGGTTTAATATAAATTTGCAAAAGCATGACTTTAAAAAATTTGATGGCAAGATTTGCTCTATTAGTTACTAGAAAGATGAAGCATGCAAAGGAAAATTGAATTAGGATCAATCTAAAACTATTTACAGAGATAGAGGATGCAAAAGGGTGAGGGAGACCTCCTGCTGAGTCATGAGGTTCAGAGAGGACCCCCTTAATTTTGTAGAAGCATAGAAGATAAGGTTTGTTGATAATTACACACTGAGAAAGAGCAGGACATGGATTGAGATGGGGACATACAGAAGTAGGACAGCACTTTTCCAGGACAAACATCCTTGTTCTGGCTCCTGAAAACAAAGCACAACACAGTACAGAGCAGGCACAGGAATGGGGTTGAGGTACCACCATGACTCCACGAAGCCCATGTACACATGTGCCCCAGGACCTGGACACCCCATCAGCTGGCTCAACACTTGTCCATTGTCCCTCCATCTCTCTCTCTTCCTTTACACCCTACCCTTTATCCAAACTTCAGTGGTGTATGCTTTTATACGAGGAGATCAGAGACTAACATACCAATTTCCATGCTAAGTGTGGAATTTTGAGGAACCTCTGACTTTTGTCATTCTGTTTCAACCACAAGTACCTATGAATCTTGGATGCTTCCTTCTAACTACAGATGGGACACCACAGCTTTCCAAACTCCTGATAAAAGCATGACTGAGTCCTGTCTTAGTTCTGGACTTTGTCAGTGGTTTATGTGTAAAGGACTTGGCAGGACTTAATCACTGACTAATTTAACGTCTATGAAGGGATTCAATACCATTTACTCAACAATGACTTAATTATAGATCTGAGATGGCAACCCTTGTACTGTACTTGCTACAGGGTGTTTAAATCAATTCACAGATATATGTGTGTGTGTGTGTGTGTGTGTGTGTGTGTGTGTGTGTGTGTGTGTGTGTGTGTGTATCTACAGATAGATAGATAAAGATACCTGCTAAAGTTTCCCTTGAGTTCAGTCAAATACTCATATTGAATGCCTTTGCATTTCTGAAGGAGCGAGGGTTGAGCCTTAAGCAGTGTGGGGAGCTATCAGCCCAGGCCCCATCCTCAGTTTTCAGCACTGGTCCTTTGAGTATCGCAAACGCTCAAGTTGGTGAGCTGTGGGAAGTGTTCCACTTAGAGGAGCACACTGTGGCCCAGGAGGGTTAAAAGGGCCTCACTTAGGAACAATTTTTATAGGATTGCAAGATTACTGACTTTAGACATCAGTTAATCTTCATACTGGCCATAAGTAATTACCGCAATTTTTCAAAAGTCCAGTAATAATAATACTGTTCCACTGGCTATGGTTTAGGTAAGTAATGTTCCAAGACTATTGGGGATGGCTGATCATCTCTTATGCCCCTCCTTGGCTGGGCATCAGAAGTTCCTGTTTATGGAGTGTTTCTGGTAAGCTCAAGGGGAGCTTAACTGTGCAGGAATCGTTAATCAAGGCAAAAACCTAATGAGATCATAGAGCAGCCTGTGGAGGAGGCAGAGGCCATGCATCACTGCAGGATATAAACATGGATTAAGACTCAGTGCCCCAGGTGGGCAGAAACTGTAATATAGGAAATTCTATTTAAACAAAAATCAGTTTAAACCAGAAGTGGTCAAATGCTGGATCAGGTTGCTCAGAGAGGTGGTGGAATCTCCATCCCAGGATATACTCAAACCTGCTGTAGGTGACTAGTGCCAGCATAAACAGGAGGAAATTTATAAGGATTTGACTTGTAATTTGTGCTAAAAGCTCCTTGGCTATAAGCGAAGTACTATTTAAGAATAAGAATATAAAATGAGTGTGGCTATTTATAGTGATAAAATACTTCTGTTTACCACTAAATTAATGACTGGAAGATTACCAATGCAGCTATATACAGCATTGCTGAAAGCTTCCAGTTTAGAATCTCTTATTCTTTATCTTTTAATCCAGTTTTGATTCTTTTATTTCAAGAATGCAAGCTAAATACATATTGATCAGCTGAGGCTTGTGGCCTTTAGTTTCTCTTCAGGATTTCTTAAAGCCACGAAAATTGCTACAAACAGTTGTAGTATCATGACTGTCAGACCATTTTCAAATTCCATATCTTTAAGCCCTTTTAAATTCATACATTTAAACTTCTGAAACTGTTCTCTTGCTTGAAAGTAAGGTGCTACACTCTCCTACGTGTGTTCTTTCCATTAATGCAGTTGTGGGAACAAAGGAGGAGAAAGGCATGAGGCAGGGGGGCAGGTGGAGAGTAGCTGCCCTGCTGGTTATCCTTCACCCCACAGTGCGGTGGTGCATCCCCCACGCCTTTTCCAGGCCGCACTGCGATCTGACAAACGCTCCCTAGGCCTCGGCCGTGGCTGAACAGCACCGGGGCTCGGCTCCTGGAGCTTACCAAAACACCGTCTGCTCCCAGAACAGCTGCTAAAAGGCTCCTGTTTCATAACGAACAGCCTTGGAAACTGTTTCTCTGGCCTGCTTGCTGTAACATTGTTGTTCTAACACTTTCAAAGAAAGTGCTGACCCAAACTGTGGCCAGGATGAAACATTGTGATGACTAAAGCCCAGTCTCTCACGGCCCATAAACAGAGGTCCAAAATGAGACCGCTTAAGATGTCCTGAACTGCAGCAGACTGTGACTAGCAACCTCCCTCTGAGTGGGGCTTCTCAGAGCCAGCTAAATCTTGTTTGCTGCAGTCACAGCCGAATGATGAGGAATGCTGGTATGATACCCTCACTCCTTGAGGCCCAACCCTTAGTCTGTTGAGGAGATGCAATTCACTACCTTTGAGGGGAATGTTTCACAGGTACCTTGCACTGATTCTTTATCTCTGTGCATGCACATACACACATGCTACAGCAAATCTGGGAGAAATGCTTCTTTCTCAGATATTTAAGTACCTTAGATATCTAAGTTAGGCCTATAAGGTAAACACATAAGCTAAGTTTAATGTTGTTAGGTGTTCTTTTGGTTAAGTCGCTAAGTTATAAGTTAGGTTAAGTCCTGTTAAGTGTTATTCCTCTGTTAAATTGTTAAGGCTAAGGTATAAGTGAAGTTTAAGGTGTAAGTTATCCATGGTTAAGTTTGAGTGCTGTTGGGCTTTTAGGCTGTTTTCCTTTTTAGCCTTGCCCTTCCTATCCTTTCGTCACACACACCTAAACACACCCACTCCCATCTCCACCCCCCCTTGCTAGTTCTTGGTTCATTTCTGTTTTGATTGAGTGGATTTTGGTTTGGTGCCTTGCTTTCTCCTTATCGTGCATTAACTGTCTAGTACGTTGTAGAGTGAATCTTGTCCATGAACTTCGTTGTGCTGTTGTGTAATAGTAAATCTGTTTCTTTCCGGTGCCCTCGCCAGTGATTTTTTTAAGCAATCTCAAACACTTATTTGTAACACACACCCCCATTGCTGCTCACATGTTCCCAAGCCCATCATTCTATGCGGGCAAGTATCAAACTTGGTGCTTAATTTCTAATGTCAGTCTGTAGTAAGATTCCAGCTGCAGCCTTCCAGCTCTTCTGCTTTCCCAGTTGTTGAATACAAATTAGCATCGTCTTCTGTACCTTTACTTATTACAGCAGGACACTGTGTGAGACAGTGGCTGTATCTCCCATCAGTGGGAATGTGAGCTGAATTAGGTACAACATACCTAAGCAAGGAAACTGCTACTGTAAAACCACCAAGAAGGTTTAGATCCAATCCATACCATATGAGCCAAGCATAAAAATTAAATCTCTTTATTTGGACAATGTTCAGCTGAGCAAACATAAATAAAAAAAATTGGCCAGTTGTTTCTGGCTGAAGTTCCTCATTAGCTTGTGGGGTCACTGTTCTCAAACGGCTGAAGGTTCCGAAGATCTTGTAAACTTGTGTGAAGTCCACTTATTTTGTAGGTGCCCATATCCAATGCTTGGTATCCAATTTAAACAAGTAGAATTGCATTAATACAGCCATCATTTTCCGGATTGTTAGTTACTTGGGCGTATTTCCCTAGGGAGAAAAGGGGACATGTGTACAAAACCTTGAAGTAGTTCATATGGATTAGATCTTTCTATACTTGCAATTTCAATCAACAAGTCTCTAAAGTATAGGGACTCGAATGCATTTTGAAATCTAAATCAAACTTCTACTGAGCTGTAAACTTATGTTCTCAAAACATTATATTCAAGCTCTTTTTTATAAATGAATCATTTATACTTCTGAGTAGATTAAAAAAAATTCTTAGGGTTCCTACTGTCCAAGTGAACCCCTCTGTTAAATGCAATCAGTCTGATCATATGAAGATCACAGAATCACAAAATATGCCAAGTTGGAAGGGATGGATCAAGATCATTGAGTCCAACTTCTGGCCCTGCATAGGACACTCCCAAGAATCACACCATGTGCCTGAGAGCACTGTTCAAACACCTCTTGAACTCTGTCAGGCTAGTGCTGTGACCACTTCCCTGGGGAGCCTGCTCCACTGCTAACCATTGTCTGGGTGAAGAACCTTTTTCCTGATATCCAACCTAAATCTCCCCTGACTCAGCTTCACGCTGTTACCTTGAGTCCTGCCACTGGTCATGAGAGTGAAGAGATCAGGACCTGCCCCTCTGCTGCCCCTCAATGAGGATATTGAAGACCACAATGAGGTTTCCCCTCAGTCTCCTCTGCTCCAGGCTGAGCAGACCAAGTGACCTCAGCTGCTCCTCATAGGGCTTCCCCTCCAGACCCTTCACCATCCTTGTTGCCCTCCTTTGGACACTCTCCAATATCTTTGCATCTCTCTTATCCTGTGGCACCCAGAACTTCCCCCAGCACTCGAGGTGAGGCTGCCCCAGTGCAGAGCAGAGTGAGACAATCCCCTCCCTTGCCCGGCTGGTGATGCTGTGCCTGATGGCCCCCCAGGACACAGGAGGCCCTCCTGGCTGCCAGGGCACTGCTGACTCACGTTCAACTTGCCATCAACCAGGACCCACTGGTCTCTCTCCCTGGCACTGCTTTCCAGCCTATTGTTCCCAGTCCATACACACAACCATGGCTGCCCCAGCCCAGGTGCAGAATCTGTCTATGATGCTTCTACATAGAACTTCCACTGAAAATGTAATTCAATTGTTCATGGTTCACATGGTTAGTCTTTACAGACTTGTAGCATTGCTCAATGTGATACACAGGCAAACAAGCTGAGTCTTTGTTCTGAACTTCATCTGAATTCGCACTTCATCACTTCATTCGGAAGTGCGAATGGAAAGCCTAAGAGTAACACTTAAAGCTTGTATTTTGAGAGTCGCTATTAGTTGCTTCTGCTACAGCCCAAACCTAACTTTTAACAATGGATCAATTATGACTAGAGGATGAGGTCCTAACAATACATGATGCAATGAAGACTGAAAACTTTAAAAAGTAGTTCTGCAGTGTAACTAGTTAAACTTACTTACCCCAGATAACTTTACCCCCTTGTGTCACAAGGCCAAGCTCGCTCACGTTCACCTCGATGACGGTACCCTTAGTAATTACTCCCAGTTGTGTATACAAAGGAGATGATGGATTCTTTTTTACACCAAGGATAGGCAGGCAAAAAGTAGCTTTAAGTTCAGGATGTGTCACATGTGCCTTCTTGAAACGTAAGCCCTGTTGCATAAAGAGTGTTAGAATGAGTTAATATTTGCTTTAAGCTCTCACAAATGATCTAAACACTTTGAGAATTATGTCCTCATCTTTATATGTTTAGAGAGACAGGGAAGAATGAAACAACTTAGAATACAGAATGCCATCTGCCTACTGTAGATTGCCAGACTTATTTTCATATCTGATTAATGACAAGATAAAGCTTTCCATGTATGTTTTCAGGATGTCAATTTTTAGTAGTAGCCCAACAGTAATACTTGTTACCTTGGACAATTTCTGTTCTATGAAGAAAGTATGGCAAAATATGAAATACCCATCTCCTATAGCACCTTTTATCTAGTGACCTGCACTTCACAGAGGGTACTTCACCATTATGTACCATAAATTTTTCTGTGTCAATAAAAATCTTTCCAAGGCTGCTGTGTAAGACCATCAAACTAGTAGTGAAGTACAATCCAGCCTGCACAATGATTGTTGATTCCTGTGAGGGAACAGGAATGGGTATATATACAAAACCAATACTGTATCACTGAATCTAGCTCTTCTGCCCGTGCACTGTCAGGCTGATAAGAGCCCAGGCACTGTTCCTGCAGCTGTGTAAGTAAAGGTCAGGCTGGCAGCACAGCTTTTCCCTTGCATACAGTCATGACTGTGCTTCAAGCTTACCTAAGCCAAAAGCAGGGATTTCTGAAGTCCTAGAACAGAGAGGGCTTCTGCAGTTCAGAGAATCATAGCAGCTTGAAAACGACACCTCCAACTTTAACAGCTATGCAAAGTATCTTTGATAAAGATTTTCCCATGCTAATTTGAGAGCTTGTAGCTTTAACTAACTGGCATCATCTGAGTTACAGGAATAAAAGCAGGTATTTCAACATAGACCGTGACTACAGAGGCATCTCCCCACCCCCCATGCTATAAGAAATTTATATTTTTGCAAGGAAACTAATAGGAATGCTCTACATAAGTAGTGATCAAGTGCATTATCATACAAAAACGTTTCCTCACCACAGAAAATCAAAGCAGCAAATCAAAAGAATTATTACTTAAATGTTCTTTAAGGCTTTAAAACATTACCATTGGTCGAATGAATCGCTCGTACTTAGGAGGCTTCCTAGTAAAGCCATCTCCAACAAAACAAACTTTTGTAACCATCCTCTTCCATGCCTTCTTCTTTCTCTTTCCTGTACGAATCACCTTTAAAACTTCTGTTTCTCCTTGTGCGCGAACCTTTGGCACAGGAACCTCCCACTTCCCCTGCAAGGAGCGTAAAATGAAAAAAAAGGTCAATATTCTTATGTGTCCCATAGTTAAATGAAAGAGGAAAAACCAAAGCCTAAAATTAAATTTCTGTAAAGCACAGGGGTAGACTATACTTGTTACGCAATTCATAGCCACTTATTTTAATTAGCACTTAAAAGTTACAAAAATCAAGATACTGCATAGGCTCACATTGTCCTAAACTGTTCGATTACTCAAGGTTTCATGTTTTAATTAGCCTTTGCTTGAAGGCTGTTAGGTAACCAGAGCATCAGCAACACAAAGTGGTCATTATTACACATAATTGTAGGTATCTGAACTTCGATACATCTACTTACAGCTTTTTCTTTTCTTTTTTGCTTGATCATGTTAGAGAGGACCTTGGCCCGGGACTGGCCCTCTCTGTCCAGCAGGTATGCAGGTACAGCTCCTTTGGGTGTTTTCTCATCACTCTTCTGCTTTGTGTTTCTCTTCTCATGCATTTTAATACTGCAAAGAAAGAAAACCAGTATTAACAGCACAAGAAAAAAAATACTTCTTTTTAGATATACCCTTTTAGCTTAGCCTGTGCCTGCTCAATTTTTTCTTTAAGAGATATTTGTAAAGAACTATGTATTTATATTTATGGAATAATACTAAATAATTTTCAAGGTAAACTATTAACTCCACCTAACCTTGTCATTTCCTACCAGGACAGGAACTCAAGAAAGACATGCACCTCTTTAAGGAACTTCTGAATGACCTAAAGCAAACAGCCAAACACTTTGAGAGACAGTAGCCTTCCTCTCTGCTGACAAAAAATAACATTCTACTCCTCTTCTGAGATTTAATGCCAGTGCTTACATATGTGAGGAATATGTGTTTGTAAAAGGGGCCTTGTTAATTTTGAGGTCGTTTACTGGGGGGGAAGACCCACCAACCAGTTAATAAACCCATTATCTTTACAAGTAGCAGAGGAGAACAGCTATCTACACTTTGAAACCAGCAAAAACAACATGGTGGACGGGTATGAAGTTCATTAGCATTTAATGAGACTGTTAACAGCTTTGATTTGAAGTTCTGGACAACAGATAAAATTTACAGTAAATGCTTTTATTTGTCTATGCTTGATACAGTCATTTATCCTTGAAGAGAGGCCTCACCTTCTGCTCAAATACTGTGTATATTACTGTATATTTTCTGTTAACTGTTAAAAAATGCCTACTGGCTGTTTCTACAGTAAGACAAGCAGCTGATATAAAAGCTCCAAGGGAATGCATTCACTTTTTTTGTCATGATTACATTAGTCACGGTTACTGCTCATCAACACTTCTCTCGGGGAGTACTTCTAGCAGTGAAATTGTTAACATTCATTTAAGTCCCCGTCCTTCTGCGGCCTGACCACTATTTAAGACCATAACATGTGACCCAAGTAATAACGAGCTCTGTGTAGCAATATCAACGCCTCGTCTCATCCTTCAAGCATCAGGATGACCGGACGGCATCAGAGAGGAGGTGGACACTCACGTCTTTTTCATCTGTATCTTCTCGGCATGCCGCTGCTTATGGTAGAGCTTCGCCTTCAGCCCGATCATCTTCTTGGCCTTACGGGACCGCTCGTGCGCCTCCCGGCCCTCCTTCTTCCTCCGCTTCTCGTGGTAGTCCAGCCGGTAGCCATAGCGCTTGCGGTGGAGCTCGATGTGCTCGTTCTGCGGCTGTGGGAGCAAAGGCAGCGCGGTCAGCGGGCACGGGCGCCCGCGGGGCGGGGACGGCGCCTCCGCCACACGCGGGGAGGCGGCGGCCCGACGGCGCTGCCCTCATTGCGGGGCCCACCCAGCCTCCCGCAGCCTCCCTGTCCCTCCCCGTCGCCGCCGTTTGCATCCCGCCGCCCCGGCCCCGTGTCCCGTGTCCCCAGCTCCCGTATCCCGCAGCCCCGGCTCCCACCATGTCGGCACTCCCGCGGCCTCCTCCGCGGCGGAAAGGGCGGGTCTCCCGAGAAGCGGCCCCGGCTGGAAACTCTAGCCCCCGCCGCTTGGGTTCCTCCCGGCGGAGAGGCAGCGGTCCGCGCCCCCCGAGGGCTTCGTGCCTGGCTTGGCGAGGCCGGGGAGAGGGGGAGAAACGGAGCGGGAGCGGCCGAAGAGGCGCTTTTTCCTGCCTGGTCTGTCAGATTGTGGCGGGAGAACGGAACGCGGGAGGGAGGTGAGGCAGCGGGGGAAGGGAGAAGCACTTTGCCTTCCGGCGGCTGTGCCGACGGGGGCAGGGCCCGCGGGGTCCCGGGCTGGGCCGTGGGGGAGGTCCGGGGGGTAGAAGGTGACCCAGAGCGGCGCAGAAGCGACCCAGAGGTTCGTAACCCGGCGGGGAAGGCGCTGTCGCTTTGTCGACTGCCACCGGGGTCAGCCCCTGGCGGTACTCGGCTGGTCTCGGCTTGGCGGCTGGTCACTGGCAACGTGAAGGCACCGCGCTCGTCTCGCTCCCCGGTCAGCGTAGGGCGCCGGCACCGCCAGGAGACGTGTGCGGCTCGCAGGATGAGGGAGCGGAAGCGAGTGTGTGCGCTGAGCCTCTTACCCTTAACTGTGAAACTACTACGAAGCATAAAGTCGCGGGAGCTGGACAGTGACGTCTTCTCAAATAACCAGCAGCCATCCGGGAATGCTTTTGAAGCTGCTGCACTTGGGCATTGTGTTGCAGTGTCTTTTGGCTAGGCTTAAAAGGTCATAGTACTTAATATTTTTTGTTATTTCTGTCCTAAATAGGTACTTTGCCCTGCAATCCTTCCTCTTTCAAAACTAGAAAAGCTATTTGCACTTTGCTGACCAGTAATCGATGCTCTGGAGCTTATCCGAGAGTGAGTGTAAACTCTGATTTTCATTATTCTGCATTACTGTTTCCGTGAGAAATATATTTAGTGTTTGTGGGCATGCATTTATGCTGCATTTTTAAGGCGTAATAACATTATTATTAAGATCTGACACTGATTTAACCTGCAAAACAATAATCCGAAAAATATTAACTTGATTTCCCATCAAAAAGAATGAAATTTTGTAATTGAATTATGTCAAAGGAGCATAGTTAATCTGTTTCCTGTCATAAACATTTTGTACAATGTTTACTTACCTTGCCAGGGAACACCTTTAGAGACGGGAGCCAGAATGTTGAGAATTATGGGGAAATTTTCAGTGAATGTATTGAAGTCATCAAGTTTGTGCAATAAGGTAAACCTTCCTCCAGTTTTGAGACTTCCTCTGTGAGCAAAGGAAACACTTGGATTATTCCGAGTAAACTTTTTTAGTTGGAGTGCTGGTTTTTGTGTGGTTTTTTTTTTGTCTTTAACAGTTGGCCTCTGGACAATGCATGCTTTCATGTTCGAATGGGGCTTCAGAACTGAATTTGTAATTTTTTTGTAAATTTTTGGACTACTTTACTCTTGTCATTGTTAAATTATTTACACAAATAATTAGATGTATTTTAAAAATTTTGACTATTGACAAAATACTTTGATGCTGCCATAGATTTTCACTGAATATCCCAAATATTCTTGAGATTGAATCAGGTTTAAACCTCAGTGTGGGCATCATCTTCAAGCATCTGCTTCTAAATAGTTGGTGTTTTGACCTTATATAAATACCAGACAACAGCATCTGTTCCTGTAGATATTTTTTTTAGTTTATTTTTGTACAACTGCTGAAAATGTAGCTACGAAGTAACTAGTTGTAACAATAAACATTCTGTATGCTTCTTTTTTCTTCGAAGTACATGTATTTCAGAAAGACAAAAATGAGAGTCATGAGTGTGACACAGCTAAACTGCAGTCTGAGAAACTACAGTTCTCCACCAGGTATAAGTTTACGTTGTTACCTTAATAGTAAGGATTAATTTAAAAGTGAGTAAGAATAAAAAATATTATTTATTTCTGTATGCTTTCTGTTTCATTGTATTCTTTTGGTCATTGTTTATTAGAATTTAGTGCATGAAACATAAATACAACACTTAAACAGCTCAAGGACTGAAGAGTTTTGTGTTGCTGCTCTTTTCTCAGTAGATTCGTGGTATAAAGCCTTTAGAAAGCACATGTTATAAGAAGTCAGGTCAGTTGTGAAGTGTGCTGGAACCCCTCATTAAGCGTTCTTGTAAGATGCTTCTTTAATGTCTCTCTGGTGTGACAGATGATCTGTAGATGGTGAGGGAATGTTATCTTAAATACTGTTGAATTCTGTTTGCCCTATCAAAGATGAATTAAAGTACTATGAGAGTTCCTGAAACACAACTTCAATAGCTTGAATGACTGATTTTAGTCAGTTTAAAAAAAATTACATTGACAACTTATTTTCTGGCTAAATTGTGTGAGAAAGAGTATGTCTTGCAAGAAAATAGCATTTAAAACTTCCCAGTCCCATATTTTCTCAACATGGGTCAGCTTGCCTTTTATTACTGAGAATTATGCTGTATAGCTTCAAGGTTTAAAGAAAAAATAACTTTTCAAATTTATAATCTAATTACCAGTTCAGGTCATTGCTGGTATTACAGTTGTCTTGAACTGAGGTATGCTTCTGCAGAGTAAGATATTACTCTGATGATGATACTTTTCTGTGTTGGCTTTTTCCTGTTCTTTCTAAATTAACAGCTGGTTTTTGAAGTGTTTCTATTTTTTTGAGGGGGAAAGAGGTTTATTTAAAATTAAGTACATATCTTTAGAAATTTGAGGTTGGTAGAGATTACAGATTGTCATGACTTATGGCTCTGAATCTCTTTGTTTTAAATAAGGTTTTTGGAAGTTTTCTTAAATATATAACTGCCTTGGCTTCTGTCTAAAAAGTTGCTGTTTCATTTTGTTTGTTTCTAGGAGATGTTAAGTCTCTGCATTCTGTCATTAATCCTCATATATCCAGGTACATCAAGCTAGTTTATTGTTTGGATGTAACTTCAGTCAGAGCAGTTGATGTGATAAAGAATCATAGGTTGTTGCCATGCGTGTCACGTGTACATGTTTAATTTAAAGTTAATGCTTGCTTACCTTAACCCCTGTGACATTTCAATATATAATGCTTGCTGGTGGCACAGAGGTCTTGGGTTATCTCTTGCTTGCATCATCATAGCCAAAACTGGGCTGTTAGGGAAGCTCCAAATCCATGGTGCTGCGAGCTGAAGAAGGGGGAAGGATGTCTTGGCAACCAGACTGCTGCAGTGGGCAGGGCTGTGTGCTTTGTGTTCATAGGAGCACTCTACCATGTTAGATGAGGGCAAGGCATTTAGGGGCTAAGCTGCCAAAGAAATGTCTTGGGGCTGATGTTCCCTTGGAGGGCTGCTGAGGGTAGGATGTATCTGAGGGTGAGGCCAAGCTGCCATTAATGCAAGCCTGTGCTGCACAGAGCAAGCAAAGCAGTTCTGGAAGGTATTGGTGAGCTATTTCAGAAAAGAAAAGTAAGCTGAACCAGATCAAGGACAACTTCGTGGGAACATGGGTGCTGTATTTGGAGCATAAAGGGTATATATATGCAACAGTTTGTTTTGGGCACCAGGTCAGGGGTTGGGATGGACAAGAGAGGGGAGGGGCTGCTTCTGTTTTTTGAGAGGGCAGATGGGTGAGGATGAGCCCAAGAAGTGGCCTTCCCTGAAGTGGAGCTTGGAAACCTGTTGCAACACTGTTCAGTACTACTGATTAGAAGAAAATCCACCATTATGCCAGGATACTGACATCCTTCAGTGTTAGAATGTACACTGTATCAGATATGTAGCAGAGGAATGATACTATAAATCCACTGTGCTATTCTCAGGGAATATTAACTATTTATGCAAATAAGAATTACCACAGGATAAAAAAATTACCGCACTAACCACAGTGTTTCCACTTTATGCAGAATCCGAAACATTGGCATTATGGCCCACATTGATGCAGGCAAAACTACGACAACAGAGAGAATGCTGTATTATTCTGGATATATAAGAACACTTGGAGGTTAGAAATACTTTTTGTAATCAGTAGGTTTAGGAAATATAATAGAGTACAATTACATGCAGTACAGTTGCTGGCGGAATACCTCATGTAGAAGGCAGTTGTTCCAAAGTTGCGCTGCCATTTAATTTAATTTTAATGCATGTTCCTTTGTGTTCTAAGCCAGTTTTGCTTTGAGATATCATAGGTTCGTATTTTTCTTTTACTTTTCGCACATTATGTTTTGTTTAACATTTAATTAGAGAACCTTCTTATTTACTGATTGCTCACTGGCCATGCTGGTAAAGCAGTTTGTTGAGTTCTCTTTTGACCTGTGAAGAAACCATTTCTTTTGAAAGCCGTAGCACAGGAAGAATTCCTTGCTACACCAACTTTAATAGAATTCTTCAAGATTGAAACAGCAGCCTCTGTTTGTGTTTCTTTTTGACCTTTTAAATTTTGTACCCTGTTCTTTATGGTGTATGACTGATAGAAGGTGTTAGGCTTGTGAAATGGTTGAACTTGTGATCCTGCTAATTTAAAAGTGTGGAACTGCTTCTCTTGTTATTAAAAATTAAGCAAGACCCGACCTCTTACTTGGTGGTTTGTTTGTTTGTTTGTACTTTATTTTTGACTTAATTGTCTTGTGATTACCAAATTATAAAATGTCACTCATTCCACACAGTGAGTGCAGCCAGGTTTTTAAAAGCTTAAGTTTGTTCATGATTTTGGACTTTGTTTAAGATGCTCATTGTGTTACTAGAATTAAGAACAACAAAAAGTTGTTGCTTGTCTTTCACTTGCAGAGCACTTATTCACTGGAAAGGGAGCCTGAGTAAATTACCTGACACTATAATGTTTTTAAACAGGCTAATTTTCATAGTTCATACATATATGTATGTAAAAGGGACTATATTTCCAACTCTCTCTTTATATCTGTATTCAGTGACAATTTCAGATTTTGAATTGATTACCTATCCCATCCTGCTTTCTGTTTACAGATGTTGATGATGGAGACACGGTGACAGATTTTATGGCACAAGAGCGAGAACGTGGTATTACCATTCAGTCTGCTGCTGTTACATTTGACTGGAAGGACTACAGAATCAATCTGATTGACACACCAGGTACTGCTCTTTAGCTGTACTCATATTATTAAGGGAGAGTGGGTGGAGTGTCACAGAGTGTCTTAAATGTGGTGCAGAATTTAATTGGTTTAATTGCATCAGTAAAAATGCCTATGCTAAGCTCTATTTCAGCTGAATAATTATTGTTTGCTGATTCCAAATTTAGCTTATATAAAGTAAGCTCAGATGTTTCCAAATTAAATTGTTCTCTGTTCTAGGATTGCATTATAATAATCTTATTTCAAAGACTGATAGTTGTATTTCCCTGCAAGTAAAGAAAAAGTTGTTTTGACATAATTTGAAAGAAAAAAACTGTTTAAATGTGTAATGACCTGTTAATTTTGGCTGTTTGAATTATGATGGTATAAAAGGAAGATTGTTTTTTAGGTCATGTGGACTTCACAGTGGAAGTTGAGCGTTGTTTGAGAGTCCTGGATGGAGCAGTAGCAGTGTTTGATGCATCAGCTGGTGTTGAGGTAAAATCAACTGTTAGATTTTTTTGTGTGTGTGTGCAGTCTGTCATGGGAAAGGGGAGAGATTTTCTCAAACTCTTTGTGTTTGATTAGTCTGTCAGTACCCCAGGAAAGATGAGACCCTTGTGCCCAGTCAGTCTGTCAGTGTCCCATTGTGGGGACCCGAGCACCCTTCACTGAGCAGCCCACTGGATCAGAGTGTGGTTCAACTACCTGGTTCAGGGTCATATGCAAACAGAAAGACACCCACCTGGGGGATCCTTAATTGGTCTGTTGGTGCCTCAGGAAAGACCCAGGGACACATGCCAACAGCGTAAGAGAAACCCTGTCCTGGGCCTCAGCAGCCAAGTACATTACCTGCTGCCAGCAACTGTTAGCACCCTCAAAGGACTCAGACTTAACAGTTTATGGAATAACACTCCTCATTAATAGAATCAAAAACTCTGGCGGATTAAGGTTTGAGACTTCTGGTGATAGCATCTGGCTGCAAAAATGTATTCAATGTAATATACTAAGCAGCTCTAAGATTCGTAGCCAAAGCTAGCTTGATGTAGTCATTCAGCATGTGTAGAGTACAGTTCTTACCCAATAGGTGTCGCTGTGGGAGAGAAGACAAGTTCAGCCCATGGACTGATCCCAGAAGTTCTCAGAAGTCTCTAACTTCTCCCCATTTTTAATTTACTTTTATACTATTTTTATGTTTAGGTGGAGCTTGAGTGACTGTGGTCATGCATCACGTTCAGTGGGGGTGGTCGTACCTTGTATGTGGGTAATGTCAGGGTTACATCTGAGATAACCTTTAAGATGGAGGTGTACGTCTGTGATCTTGCCATGGTTCCTGGTTCAACAGCACGAAATCTTATTTTTTATCCCTTGGTTGATAGCTGCTATGTGGCTTATCAGCTACAAAGTACCACTGAGTTCCCCCTCTTGCAAGGATTTCAAGAGAGCCTGGACATAGTGTCTCCACTCTGCTCCCCCTCAGCATGTATTGTATGTGGGAAGTCGGGCATGCTGACCACATCCTGTCTGGGGAGCAGCAACTGCATTTCACCCTGTAATTTCCACAGTGTTATAAATTCTGTTAGAGCGTGAATGTACCTTCCCAGTTTTCTCTGATATTTCACCTCCAGTCATAATGTACAGAGATTTTGCTCTGTATTATCTCTCTCGATGCTTTTATTAAAATTCAGCTTCAGGAAGTTGAGCATTTAATTTTAAATCCTGTAGTGCACAGGAATTACCATGGTAGTAAGCAGCAAATAAGTGGGATTACTGTTAGAAGTTTGGGATGTTTTTGTTGTTGTCAACAAATTTTGTTGTTGTTGCTTTACAAATGTTCATTGAGGTGAATGCTTCTGACTAGCTCCATAAATGGAAAGAAATTAATATCTGTCAATTTCTCGTTTTCAGGTTTCATCTAGAAAATAGGTAATTTTCAGTCAGGTTTTCTCCTTCCCCAGTGGCCTTTTTAAGATAGTGCAGAAAAGGTGGAGGCAGGCTAGAACCAGACTTTCTACAGCATTTCAGTAGTTCAATCCTGTAGAAAATGTTACATATGAAATCCCTCTAGCATGGGACATTCCTTTTTCTTGGATGAGGGATGAGAGAACTCTTAATCACTGTGAGTCACATTATTTGACTTGCTGCTGGAGAGCATTTAGGTGCCATTAAGTAGGAACCTGAACTGTGTAATAGCCTCCGCCCCCAACAGCAAAACAATTAGATCTGCTTGTTTTTTTCTAAAACTCTGTAGCAAATTCTTGCATTAATCCATGTAGTAGTAAGAGACTATTTCTGATCTGAACTAATTTTTCTATATACCTGCTTTAACTTTCAACTAAAAATAAATGTCTCTGCAGTGCACAAATTACTGTCAAAACCACAGTAGTTTTTAGTGTTGTATATGTAGCCACAGAAATGCTTGCCTGTGTGTGCCTAGGTAACTTGGCAGTAAAGCTTAAAGTCGCTACATTACTGAGTTTTTCCCATATATGCCCCCCCTTAGTGCTTAGTTTCTCTCCATATTCCCCTGCCACTATGCCTGCGTGCCCATAATGCAGTAAAGGGAATGATAACAGCTGAGAGACAAGATGAGACAAAGCTGCTTGTGAAGTTCATCTATGCTGCTAGATATGGGATTGTCACAATCCACAGCACAGCTCTCTTCTCTCCTCCGAACTCAGACCTTCAGTGGTGCTGGGGAGCATATAGTCCAGCAGTTGACCCTAATGTTTCCATTTTGTCTTTTGCTTTAGGCACAAACTTTGACAGTCTGGAGACAAGCAGACAAACACCAGATACCACGAATTTGCTTTTTAAACAAGATGGACAAAAACAGAGCAAGGTATTTAGGCAGTTATTTTAATCATTGCTAAAAAGTTTATAAGAGAATGTCTAGCATTTTCCTGTTAAGCACAGGGCAACCCAATTATGTTAATACTTATTATATACTTCTTTGATTATGCAAATACATATTTTTTGTGCAGTTATAGGAGTCATTTTTGCAGTAAATAGGGAATGGTAAACTTATTTTATTGATGTCATTTTTTGTGTAACTTGGTATCTGTTTTTTTTTCTGTAGTTTTACATTTGCTGTTGAGAGCATCAAACAAAAGTTGAAGACAAAACCTTTGCTATTACAGGTAAGCTTAGAAATTAAATGCTTGTTTCCTTTCTTTTGAATGGAACTCCTTTCTTAATTTTTTGCAGCTGTCTAAAGTTTTTGTTCTATTTGCAGTTGCCCATTGGGGAAGCCAAGACCTTTAGAGGACTGGTCGATGTTGTGACTAAGGAGCAAATAATTTGGAAACCTACTTCTGGTTTGGATGATGGAAAGAATTTTGAGCGAAAGCCACTGCTGGAGACTGATGATCCAAACCTGTTCCAAGAAGTCCAGGATGCAAGAAATACCTTAATAGAACAAGTAAAGTTCTAAAGTAAATACATAATATATTTAAAACCAGTACTTAGAGCAGTAGGAAAAATAGGCTGAGAGGGACCTCTGGAGGTGTCTGGTTAAGTGACCTGCTCAAAGCAGGGCTGACTTCAGTGTTAGATCAACTTGTTCAGCCTTGTTCAGTTGAGTTTTCAAGTCAAAGGACGATGATTCTCTGTAGGCAACCTGTCCTAGTCCTCATTTCTTTATGTCCAATGGGAATTTACTGTGTCGCAAGCTGAGACAGCCATGCTGGTGCTTTCCTTGTGTACCTCTGAGGAGAATCTGGTTCTGTTTTCCCTGAAGCAGGCCCACTACCACTATTTCAAATAGTAAGAGACTGTATTTGCATCCTGCTTTAGCCTCTCCAAGCCAGACAACCCCATCTCTCTGGGCCTCTAGCTGCTCTCCAGCCCCATTAGTGGTTTTCCAATGGAGTTTGTACAATTTGTCAGTCTCTTTTGTGCTGGGGAAGCTAAAAACAGACAGTGCTTGTACTATCTTAGATGCCAAAAGGTATTTGGTACACGAAGCCTGACAGATATGTCTTGGAACCTGCAGGGTATCCATACTCTTCTGAAGTGACGTCTAGAAGCTGGAGGGATATTGCAGGCTGGTCAAAATGGTGCTAAATACTATGTTAGAGGCTGCTCAGTCCAATCCTAAATCAATCTTTTTTGTTGGAAGGGCTGCCTTCCACACAGCTTTGAATAACATGGTGCAAGTACGTAAACAGATGATGCTAGCTTTCCATTTCCTTTGAAACTGGAGAGATCTGTTTTATATTGCTCTGAGTTCAGTAGAACATACGCACAATCTGGTTTTCAAACTTACTAGGTTTTAAATGGTAGTATTAATACTCAGCCTTTTATCTTAAGAAATATATTATCAGATAGAAAGGTTGTAAGAACAGTGTTGGTTTTTTCCCCATTATTTTCTGGTCCCTTCCTGAAGGAGGAAGGGGTGGACCAGTAGCGTGATAATTGAGATAATCTTGTGTTCGTAAAATATTTTTCAAAATGCTTTCTATGCTGTTAGTACTCCTTATCAGAAACACTGTAAAATGTAGCATTTTGAATACCGGCCCTTTTGCACACTTTACTTTCACTTAATTAAGTGAACTACTTCCTTTATCTTTCATGTTTTAACTATTAACTTGATAAGACTTCTAATTGCTTATCAAGGGTTTATTTCAGAATTTGGCCAATTGGTGTTGTAGCCAATAGAGGGGGCAAATACCTTCCTGTGCTTGAGTGTCCTGAGTCTGTGACAGTGCAGGGGTGTATGCAAGACAAGGTTTAAGGAGTTAAGTTACATGTCAAGCTAACTGGTACAATTTGAAAACAGAGACGTGCTCTTGGACCTACAAACCCTTGACATGAAGAAGGTCAAAATGCCCTGATGCTTGTCTGTTTTTTCCAGTTGAGTATCTGTTGGCTTGCTAAGGTTACTTGCTGCTTACTTCAGACTTCACTGTGTTTGCAGGACTGAAGTACATCACTTAAACCCTTCATGGCTGTCACTGTATGGCTGGAGGTTTTTTCCATTTCAGGGACAAGTACAAGCATTATCTCTCCCACTGATGTTTTGCTTGACAGCAGCTTTATAAGTGGATTTCAATGTTTTTTCCCCTCATCCTTTCTTGAGGCCCTCATTTCCATAATTTTATGTGATTCGAGTTTATAATCACTGATGTCTTTAAAGGCTTTGTTCCTGCTCTATTTAGCTATATATCCTAAGTTAGATTTGTGACTTGTATGTGAAACTGCTATATGCCAAATAATAAAGAACTATTCTGTTGAAGGTTGCAGATCTGGATGATGAATTTGCTGAACTGGTTCTAGGAGAACATAGTGAGAATTTTGACTTAATATCAGCTGACAAGGTATTTTTTACAAGTGTTTACTAGCTCTTTTTCTGAGGTTTTGGGTTATTCTTCCTTTGGCACATGCAAAGTATGATTTTGCAGATTTATCAACAACAACACAAAAAGACCACACCAGCTTCTGTAGTGAATTAACAGTTGTGTAAATTTAGCATAAAATGTGTTCTGGCTTAGTATGAATTTTATAAAAATGCGCTATGATTCTTCGGCATGCTAGGCATAATTTTAAAAGTTGGGTACATTTGTTCAGGAAGGTGGTGTTTTCTTTTTTTTGGAAGTTAAGCTGCTGCAAAAGAGTTTAGGAAAAGGTGAATGGAACTTTCAGGTAGACTCAGTGCAGTTTGTGACTGAGCTGCTGATTCTCACTAACAAAAGTAGCATCTCAACTATTTTGAAATGGTTGGATCTTTAGACACGGCATGTTGAAAGCAATGAGGTACAACATAATGAATTAAAATGACTTAGATCAAGAACAGCAGCAGATCTGTATGAAACGTTTAGAAATCTTAAAACCAGTGTCTTCTGTTTTAGCATCTAAATATTTGGGTTTATGGTTTGGAGCTTGTTAAAAGCAGTGAAAGGAGTTTAAATGAGTGATGTTGTATTTACAAACGTACTTTTTAGCTTTTTGGGGACTGGTTAGCAGTATCTGATGGCTAGAGCATGTTAAGGGTAGATTGTAGTTCATGCATTAACCGAATTTTTTTTTTTTTTTTTGCAGTTGCAGTCTGCTATCCGCAGAATCACACTAGCTCAGAAGGCTGTCCCTGTCCTCTGTGGCAGTGCACTGAAGAACAAAGGGGTGCAGCCATTACTGGATGCTATTACTCTGTACTTGCCTGCACCTAATGAGCGTTCATATGAGTTTCTGTAAGTACAGGCAGAAGAAGAGATTCAAAAGTAGGAAAGCACAAAAAGGAGAAAATTAAATATATTAACAAAGCATTCATATTCTTTAAAAATATTTACCCTCTTTAGTTATTAAATAACAGAGAAGGTGTGTGGACAGAAAAATACACTTGAGTACTGAACCTGCTTTGGTCAGTTCTACTGGAATTGGATGCATTTATCTCCAGCTGTCAAACCTGCACTTTGAAGTCCTTAAGTATTTTTTTAATGTGAGGACATTCTCATTTTATAAAAATGGGGTCTAGGGATCTTATTTAGTATTGACTGAATCACATGACATCTTACATGTCCTATTGGAGGTGGAACTGCTTAGATTATTATTTATTGGTAAAAATTACGGTTTTTGAAAATCTGCCTCCGTTAACGTTATAGTAAGAAACATACTGCCCCTTAAATGAGTAGAAATTTGGGTAAATGTGAGTTTGAGTGGATTAATCCTACAAGTATGCCTTTTTGTTGTGCTTTTAATTTTGCAGACAGTGGTACAAGGATGACCTGTGTGCCCTGGCATTCAAAGTTCTTCATGATAAATGTCGTGGACCACTAGTTTTTGTTCGTGTTTACTCAGGTTCATTGAAGCCTCAGTCAGCTGTATATAATATTAACAAAAGTTGCACGTGAGTAAGATAAAGATGTGGTTCAGTGTAGCATTGGAATGTCTGTTAAAGTCCTCAGTAACAGAAAATTTAATTTTCAGAGAGAGAATGAGCCGACTGCTTCTGCCTTTTGCTGATCAGCAAATTGAAATACCATCACTAATGCCTGGCAACATTGCCCTGACTGTTGGGTTAAAACAGGTAATGAAAAATACTGATTCTGTAAGGGAGCTTGTTTCTCTAGTGTGCTTTCTACTTCTATGATACTGTATCTCAGATGTGTTTTTGATTACAGTGACATATGTAAACTCTCTTTATTTGAGGTACATTCAGATGTACTTCCTCCTAAAATTAAATACCACAGTGTACAAATATCAGTAATTGACGTGGAAACTGCAATGCTGATTGGAAAGGACTGAAAGCTGAAGGTGTATTTTGTTAGGGTTTGAACTTGTATTAATATTGCAACTCTTAAAATACAGTGTAGTGCCACAAAGAGACCTCCTGTGGGGATGGAGAATAATGTTCCAAATCAGTTACCCAAAAGAAACAGTTTTAAGTTACAGAAGTTTGTTTCATGCTTGCTTCTATTAGTTTAATAATTGATTTATTACTGTCTGAATAGGCTGCGTGTGCATAGGTGTTGCACAGATTTTCTAAAATGTAACCAGCTTTGGCATACATTTTGGGTTTATGGTTTTTGGTTTTTTATTTCACATCACTTCCTCTGTTGATCTGTAGAGTGCCACTGGAGATACCATAGTGTCATCAAAGGCTTCAGCCGTCGCTGCAGCACGCCGAGCTGGAAGGGATGCTGGGGAGAAGAAGAGGTCTGTGAGTGGTGTAGACAGTCTTCTGCTGGCAGGTGTTGAGATCCCTGAGCCCGTCTTCTTCTGTACCATTGAACCTCCTTCAGCGGCCAGACAACAAGGTACAATGCAGCCCCCTAGCTGGATGAGTGAGTTGCACAAACTTAACAGCCAGTGATCTAGTATGGTTCTTTCTGGTGTTTGGCACTGATGGTATACTTTAGATCATGGTTGTCCACATCCTTTGCTATTACTATGTCAAGCAGTACTGGTACTACTACTTTTCTAGTTTTTATGTCTAGAAAAGTAGTAGTTCATCATTTAGAAATGGAGAGATTGAGGCACTGAGAATTCTGAGTTTTACTGCAGTCACACTGGCGGGCTGTACATATTGTCCCAGTACAAATAACCTTGAAATGCGGCAGGTTTTTTCAGTTGGCACTTGCAGTTTTACTCTATAAAGTCTTCATATGCTAAGACTTCTGTGTGTCTCGTTAGGGTTCATCCTTGCGTCCTTACTTAAGACCTGTAATCTTACTGTCTTTCCCAACAGTCTGTACCAGAGTGCTTGCTTATTTGATTCTTTTTCGAGATACCCTTTAAATTCTCTATCTTCATTCTAACAAAGCTGAGCTTGTTTGGGGCTGAAGAGGAGGAGGGATAAGTACCAGTGTACTGTGATGGGATGGAGTAAGGTAGAATACAGATTTGGAGAAACATGTCTGCAGGCTGAGCCACTGGGTTGTAGGGTGTTACTGATTTTGTGATTGTTTGGATGCTTTAGTTTGCTTTTGTTTGTTTGTTTGCTTTTGTTGCTTTTTTCCCCCAAAGACTGCAAGGTAGATAAATGCAGTCTTAGCTCTTGGTTCATCATTCTGCTGCCTTCCTCAGTAGTTAAGATAATGGGAATCATAAAAAAAACCCCTCTGTACAAAAAACTATGTACATTTTCATGTGAATGATTTCATGTCAAACTCATCTTGAAATACTTAAGTAAATCACATAACAGTTGACTTTTTTTTTTATCTGTACAAAAGGATCATACTTTTTACTGACTTCATGAATAATACGTAGATTGCAGTCTATCTTCATAGAAGCACAGAATATCACTCTGAAAATACTATGTATAATAATTAAATTAAAGCACTCTGTAGCACAGTTAATTTGTGGAATAAAATCAGAAGTTGCAGATTACTTGTAATTTGACCTGACTTTGTTTGCCAAAATCTCTGCTCCTCTAGGATCCTTTTGATTGTTTTGAGGAAAGTGATATTTAGGCACTTACTGTGATTATCAAATTATTGACTTCACTTCAGATACAATGTGTGGTATTTCTGTACAGACTTGGATAATGCACTGAGCTGCCTTCAGCGTGAAGATCCAAGTTTAAAAGTGAAGCCAGATCCTGACACAGGACAAGTAAGATAAATCTTCCATTGCTCATCTTAAAACATTGTTTTAGAATGTCAAAACCACACTTTACTTAGTTCATTTGCGTATTGAGATTTTCTTCAATAAAATGGACTCTCTAAATGTTCCTATGATACATGTAAAAGGTTCTCTGTATGAAGCTAAAATGGAATCTTGGACATGTGTGCTTTACAGAACAGCGGAAGTCACCCTATACTCTGCATGTTTTGGACAATTCTGTATTTAAAAAGGTTTGAATTACATAGTCTTTAAAGTTAGGTAAGATTATCTTTTTTATGGGGGTCACAGTACTGGTAACAACCCTCTCACTTAAATGGTGACTTAAAGCAATATGTTCCCCTAGGGTCCTTAGAATTAGAAGCATTTATAAGAGACAATTAAAAGCATGCAAATCCTTGCTTAAAGAATTTGTATTAAAACCTGAGTTTTGCATGTTTTTCCACTTCTCACTTAATTATCTTCTCACCAGACTATCCTCTGTGGCATGGGAGAACTACACATAGAAATCATTCATGACCGAATCAAACGTGAATATGGAATTGAGACTTATTTGGGACCTCTTCAAATAGCATACCGAGAAACCATCTTAAATGCTGCCCAAGCTACAGGTAAAATGAATGAGTGGAAGGAACATCTTCTTTCTGGTTTTGTAGCTTGATTTACTTTAAATGATATATGAGTAACCTTCAGATGAACTTTATGTATTGTCTTCATGAATTTTTTTTTTCCTTCTCCTGCAGATATATTGGACAAAACAGTAGGAGATAAACGACACTTTGTAACTGCAGAGGTAGAGGTGAGGCCCGGGTCAGGAGAAGGAGCAACAACAAAACCCATCATCAGCTATGCTACGAGTGTCAGTGAAGCACTACCCAAAGAACTCCAAGGAGCTATAGAAAATGGAATCACAAATTCCTGCATTCAAGGTAAAGTCCTATGACAGCTATACTATATAATATTTTTGTAAGAAGCAATTTTCTAGAAGGAAAAACTGTTTGGTAGCTTGAAAACGAAAAGATAGTACATACTAACATGTATGTAAGATACAAAGGAAAAGTACAAAATGTCTTCAACTACAAAAATTGCCAAACACCTTTTTCTCTATGCCAGGAATGGAAGTCAGCACACCTTTGGTTTGCTTTTAAGGTTGATGTCATCTCAGTCAGTCAACAGTGAGCTTGGAGTTGTTTTGGTTTATTTTTTAATCTGGTATAAGAGATAAGTCATTTACTTGATGACATCACATAAATCATAGTGATGTAGCAGAAATGGTTTCATAGGCCAGCATGTATTACACTTCTATTACTGTTACTAATGCATTTTTTTGATTTTCAAATATGTTAAATCCGTGAGTTTTCAGTAAAAAGCCTTATCTAATTGCAAAGTGTGCATTTTCTTAAGGACTGAAAGTGTCCTTGACTTTTGATTAAAAATAGGAAGTTGTAAGTAACTTGTGGGCAAAAAACTGCCTTACAGTAAAATCAATAGGTAGTGGATTGACAAAGGAGAATTTCTCTGTAAGAAGCAGCATTGAGTAATTTTTCAATGCTGTTTTGTGGAATTGGAAAGCATCCCCCATCGTTTGCTGTGGAATGACTCTTAACCATGTGCTTTCTTTATGCCCCTTGAAGACACTTCAGAACTGTGCTGTCTCCAGCCTAAAACTGATGCCATTAAGTGCTGTAAAAAAATAAAAATACCTGGCCATGTTCTCTGTAAAAAAAAAGTGATTTTTTTTTTTTTTCTCAGATGTGGTTTAGACCTCACATGTAGTCTAATACAGTTTGGTCTGGGTGAGAGTCCTGGGTTGGAGGGAGGCAATCTGCCTAGGACACTAGTTTCCATCCTTTATGGAATTGATTTTGGAATTGATTACCCCTGGAGTTTTGGTCATGTGTTAGTATCAGGCATTGCTCTGATTATATTATGTTCAAATGGAAAATATAGAAAATATTCTGGCTTCTGATTAACAAAAGTTCTCCCTACTTTTTCAAATGATGACTTGTTCAACAGACTAGTTTTAGATAATATAATGTATATAAAAATAACTTTTTGGCAATGGTTGTCAGGATGAGTATATTCAGAAGCTTCTGGTTTTGAAAATTATTGTGCTTTTGATAGAATAAGAAAGTATGAGTCTGCATTCCTTTGTCTTTTTTGGCAAAGTTAGGTAATGACAAAACCTCAAAATGAGGGACGTGACCAGTAGCCACACCTCTGGGGGGAGGACAGGGAAGGAGAGAACGAAGAGGAAAGTGAGAAGCTTCAAATTAATTCTGAAAAAATTTTGCATGTGTCTTAATATTCTGAAAAAAAATGAGCTTTTTTTCTTTTTCCTTTTATCTCTTCTCCCTGGCCCTGCCCAGGCCCTCTGCTTGGATTCCCAGTTCAAGGTATCGATGTGACAGTGCAATCACTGACAGTTCATCCAGACACCTCACACACAATGGTATCAGCCTGCGTCTCCCGTTGCATGCAAAAGGTACAGTGAAACTGTAAGCTGCTGTGGAACACAGTAGCATGATCTACTGCTGGGAGAATGTATGTGTATCAATATCTGGTCATTGTTCCTCTCTGCATGCCCTTGTAATGCCCTTGCTGGGGACTTCATAGCTTTTGAAAGTAGAGAGTTTGAGACAGCTTCAGTAATATAAACACTTAAGTTAATTTTATTTAAAAAAAACCCTAAGAATACATCAGCGTAACTTCCTTCCTTTCCATGTAGGCTTTGAAAAAAGCTGGTATACAAATACTGGAGCCCTTGATGAACCTAGAAATTACAGTAGGTGAGGATCATCTCAGTGCAGCACTCGCTGATCTTGCACAGAGGAGAGGTAATATTCAGGAAATCCAGTCTCGTCAAGATAACAGAGTTGTGGTTGCTGCTGTTCCACTAGCAGAAATGATGGTATGTGATTACCTTACCAGTGGTAAAACTGATCTTTTTTATATGCTTTAAAAAAATTTGGCCTCAGTTTACTTTTCCTTTTGTTATGGATAAGTAAATTTAGAATGGATTTTTTAAATTGTATTCTAATTACTGAAGGTCAGAAGGAAGTGCCCACAAATTGAATAGCTTTTTTATGCCCAATTCAGATTGCTAAACCCGCATGTATTCAGCTGTGAGTCAGAGAAGTAGTAAATACTATTAAAATTGGTTTTATGGAGAAGAGTTTTTAAAAAAATTATTGACTCATGCATGTATTGCAATTCTAATACAGTAATGTTGAAAAGTTAACTTACTAGTACACTGCAGTATACTTCTGACGCTCTTTTTCTCTCTGTGGTCTAAGCAGCTTTCTACGCTAACTTATCTGCCCCTTATCCTAAATTGAGTGATGTGTGTTCTCCATTCTATCCAGGGCTACTCCACTGTTTTGCGTTCGCTAACATCAGGCTCAGCAACCTTCACACTGGAGCTTGCCAGTTATCAAGCCCTGAGCAGTCAGGAGCAAAGTGCACTTCTTCAGAGGAGGATGGGGTTGGTGTGATCTTTACTCTGTAGGAACGGTATTTTGTATCCTCCTGTTAAATATTTTCATATGTACACCAGTGTGTTCATCTGGGACCAACTGGTGATGGCAAATAATGAGTTAGCAGCTGAATGTACAGACTGTTTAAACTGTCCAGGGAGGAAGGTTCAGAGACTCTGCTCTGCTGGCACAACCTCGTGACTGCAAAGCAGGGATGCAACCACAAGTTGCTTTGCAAATTCTTATCTTGAGGACATCTGTAACGAGAAGTGATGCAAATCCTCTTCACAGAAATAAGCACTAAGTCCACCTTAATGTGCCACTGGGACTATTTTCTTAATCTAGAAAATAAAGTTTGTGAAGTTTTTGTCTGTCAGTGAAATAACTGTAAAGTTTTGGCACTTGATTTGTTTTTGGCTGTATGAAAGGATATGGTTAATAAGCACTTTACACTGTACAACTTACAGGTATTACTTTTACTGGTAGAAACCAGTTACGAACCAGAGTTCAGGACTGGGTGTAATTTCTATCTCAGTTTCCATTAGCAAGTGAGTGAAATGGATACTTCTGCAAATCAAGTAAGATCCGTGCAAAAAAAATACAAGAAAGGCAGTTTTTTCAGGACAGTAATTCCTACCTACCACCCTGCAGTATGTTGAGAAAGGATTTATCTATTTGTTTACCTTTAGGAATGAGTGAATTAAGCTGTAATGGTTCTGATTTGCTATGGGTTGCAATTACCTGGTAACCTAGAAAAGTGGCATATGATACTTTGAAATAAAGAAGATACTTTGCTCCTTATTTAAATGATGTCTTAGCTTTACTTTTCTTCAAACTAAATGTATGTAAACTCGAATTAGTAACTCTATGGTATCAAGTTTCATGATTTCACAGTGAAGAATCCCAGCTTTTGAAAGGTTAAAAATGATCATTTTTACTCCACCAAGGCTGTCAAATAACTTATTTTAAAAGTGAAAATTTTAAGTCTTGATTCAGATACAAAACTGAATGTACATAGTTATCCCCCAGAGGCACTTCAGGCTGTTGAGAAGTCTTTGCAGCAGTTACGGTCCTCTAGCTTCATGGGCGCAGTATCCAACAAACACCGGTTCGGCCGCTATGCCACGGCTGATAAAGTAAAACAGAATGGGTATGACTGTAATCAAACAACCATCTGCTTGTGTAGGCAGGAAGAGAGATACTGGCAATCTATTTTAGTATATAAACAAAACTACTTCCAAGAAATAACAGAGGGCCTGTTTAGGGGGTGAAAAAGGGCCCTATTCTACTTTTGACGGAACCTCTGTTTCAATCAGAGGCACCAAGCTATTTAGCAAACTTGTTGAAAACTTAAATTCAGGGGCTAGTTCTTTTCATGTTCTGCAAAATCTATTGCTTTTATTGAAAAGAAGTCATAAAGGAGGCAAATACAAATCAACTGACATTTGCACATTCTCCCCTCACCCAACCTCAATGTTTCTCTAATATGCAGCTCTAATTCCATAATTTTCATTATTTCTGGGGGGCAGTCAGGGTTTCTTTCAGCTTAGACTATCATAAATTATTCTGTTCTCATGTGGCTTTAAAAACAAACCAACCCCTGTGGCTTAAGATGGTACAGTAATATAGTATAAAAACATGTTTCAGAGGTAAAGTAGTTGAAAACAAAATTCTACTTCTTAAATGTTTAAGATCTAGATACTAGTGCTACTAATATTTAAAAGTGGTGCAGTGGAAGAAACGGAATAATGAAATAGCTCAGCTGAATGATTACTGCCCCTAAGCACAACATACTCTCAGTATAGACAAGGGTTGGTGTCTAAGTCTCTAGAATATACACCCATCTTCTTGTTTCCTTCCTCCCATCACCATTTCTCTGCAATCTGGGCTGCTGTGTCCTAGAGGAAGCTAAGTTTAGATATGAGTAGTACATACTGTGTTCACTCTAATATTTCAAGAGCAGTGGCCTTGATCTTCAACTGGCAGAGTTACTGTTCTTCCAGTGACCAGGATCTAGCTGTTACAACGTGCTACCTACTCATTTCCCTTGCTCCCTGCAGCAGAGCAGCAGAGCAGCTCCAGAGCAAGCCAGAGCTGTTTATTTTCTTGGAAAGGCCCCTTGTCCTGCTACAACTGCCACATTCTGTGTATACGCGAATAAAAACAGTAGTAGGAACACAGTCCTTGTGTACATGCTAAGACAACAACAGCTGGATACTAAGCTCTTTGAGGAAGCTCCATATACATGAAAAGCAACAACTGCAACTCCATGGAATATTCATCAGTGGAAAGGGAATGGTTTCTCTAGTATCTGGTTCAAAGCCTGTATAAAAAGAATCATTTTCAGGACAACTTATCTTTTTATTAAGATAGTTAAGTTTCTAACAAGAATTGTTCATCCTAAGCCAGCAAAACAGTTTTTCCTTAGACTACTTTCTGTTGCTAAATATGTGCAACAAGTACAGGGAGTAGTCCTTAATCTGCCCCTGCATTCTGCATTGCTCATGCCAACACTACCAGAGCAGCTGCTGTCATCTGGACCAGCTCCCTGCACAGCAATACAAGTACCAGTGTTAAGGAAGAAGATGCAGATGCAGCAGTGGAGTTAAAAAGGTCCAGAACAGCAGGGCTTAGTTCACTGTAAAACCCTAATCCTAGTGGTACAGCTACTGTACACTTCACTGTTCAGTTGTACCAGTGTTTCCCTGAGCCCCCCAAGAGATGCACCATCCTGCTAAGTAATAGGACAGAAGTTTTGAAAGCCCTTTAACCTTGTTTTTAACATGTATTTGCCAACTCTCTCTTCATGTATCTATTTTTCTCATGACAGAGGGCGATAGCACAACTTACATACAGCTATTTTCCTACATTATTATTTTAAGCCAGCTTGAAATAACCCAACCAAGTCAAAATTTACAAGTCCTTCAGTCACTCTTGATTAAAGAGTGACTGTAAGCTAAACTATAAGAGTATATATACTATATACTCGAAACTAAAGTGATTCCTACAGATAATCATGCTCAGACATTTTCAGGAACATGAGCAGAGAGCTTGAGTTTTAAGTGCTGACTGTAACTGCTGTTGTATCCTGTTCTTTAAAACACTGATTTGTATCTACCTTGACCTACTGCCACACAGAGTTGAGATTTTCAATGACTTGTTATAAACTTCTGTAGAGAAACAAAATTGTATGTTTCACGCTTGCTGTAGTTCAACTACTCAGCTCTGTGACTGTATACTTTAAAAGTGAAGTCAAACTTGTACTTAAAACGTTGTACATTCACAGTTGTAGATATGAGTGATTTCTAAGACAACACTAGCAATAAATAACCAGTAACTTGTGTAGGTACGTTTTAGGAAAGAGCTGGGATAAGAATGTATTATGACTACTGTAAACAAGTTCATAAATGAATTAAAATTTGTCAGGGACTGCTTATCCACTCCTTTCAGCCCTAAAGTAAGGCAATACCTGAAAGAATAGCTTGCCCAAGCTCAATTCTCATGCAAACAGCTCCACTTGATTACCTGTTAACACCACCTTTTTTTTTTAGAAGTCTGCTTTTCCTTCTGTCACTGTACTCCTCCCACATACCCTTTAATAAAAGTTTTGTGTGAAATGAGTCAATCATGGTGTTCGTTTTTCCTTTACAGGAAAGAGAAACATAGATGAGTCCTAGTATTTCAATGAAAAAAGTGAGTTCTGAAAATTTTAGTTGCAAAACTGTCCAGCACTCCTTTCTTAATGTATCTGTCTTCCTCTTCTGTGGGTACAAAACCATGTGCAATTGCATTTTCAGTCAGGTGAAACTCACTTCTTTCATTTCCAGGCCAGCAGTTCACGCCTATACCTTTATTCCACTAGTTATAAAACCTGACAGCCAAGATACACTGTAGCTACTAAATCTTACCGGAGCATGCGGCATCGATGATTAGTCAGCCTTTTGTAGGCATCCTGCAAGTTGGTCACATTGCTGCTGCTCCAGAGTCTTTCCCCAACAGCACTTGCTCGAGGCCTGTAAAGGCATACTAAGTTTTAGAGTAGGTATTGTCTATAACCAAGAATGGGTAACTTTTTTTTAATACCAGGTCTCATATAATACTGTAATACCCAGAAGCATTAATTGTCATAGCTGCTTAGGTTCAGCACAGAGCACCGTTAGCACTATCATACAGTCCTGTTGGATTAATTAATGCTTCTTGCAGCTACCTTTCTAAACTCTAATGATAAAGCAGTTCATACCATAATCTTGGTGTCAGATTAGTTGCATCCACGAATTCCCCCCATAGGCAGGCTTCTCCACCTATTACAAGTTTCTTCTGTTTTTCAGATCCTGAATTTAAAGCAGAAAGTCAGAATTTCTCTCTGTCCAGAAGATGGGTGTATATCAACAATTAGATGGGGCTGATGTTCAGTTGTTTTCATATAAAATACCTATCCTGACCATTAATTTAACATTTTGGTAGTCTTGTTACTGACTGTGAGAACCACCAAGCCATTTGCCCGGAGAAGCCATTTCTCTGCTCTGGCAGAAAGGATTTTACCTTTTATGCTCTGAAGACATTCCTCAGCTTTTTGACATTCCTAGAGATTTAAATCCTGATGGAAACTTTGATTCTATTACATGCAGAACATTCCTTGAAAAAATTAGTTAGGTGTTCTCCTTAATGAGCTCTGAGAGATCCCTTCCACAAAATGAAAGCCCCATGGAAGGTGTAAGATGTTCGTATCAACTTTAGACAGAGGGAGAAGATGTGTCTTTTTATAGAATAGTTTAACACTCAAGAAGCTTGATAACATAAATTCAGTGTCTGTCTACCAACAGCCATTTTGCACAACTCTGCTCCTAAAGCATCTGCCCACCCAGTCCAGCATTCTGTCTTATGCAAATACCAGTATCAGATGCTTGAGGAAGGTAACACCTTTCCCTGTGAGAAATTCAAAGTTTCTTTTTTTAATTTAAGAGTTTTCCAGAGTTCTAGCTGACCGTAATTCCTTTGATTATGCTATTATTGTAGTGATGGAATGGCCACTTGGAAGAGCCCTATTCCTTCCATTTACACTATACTATAAACCAAGGAGTTTCATGCACGGAACACGCGTACAGAAAAAGTAACAAACCACGGAAGCGAAGTGGTTCAACACTGTAGTATTTCTTCCAGTCTTGCCCATAACTAATGTAGTCTAAGTACCAGGGTGCTGACAGGACAGTGGTGAACCCAGCTCCAGTGACACTGCTCAGTTCATCAGCATAGTTATCTGCCATCCACACTTGAACAACAGTGTCTGGTTTCAGCTAAAAGAGGAAAAGACAAAACAAACTAACTAACCAACTTAACACAAAAACATTAATGGCAATCCTAATTGCTGTTATGAAGGAAAAGGATCACGAACCTCAAAACTCTCTATTTTGTTTTGAAGAGCAATGTTTTAGAAACCACCTTTTGTCATCCCCCCTGCCCAAAGTCTAAAGCTGATTAGCTCTTTGCTGGTTTTAAACACAACTCATACTAAAGTGAAGACTAGGTTATACTATAGACAGTTAATGCTCTAAGGGGATTCCTACATGCACCAGTATCTGACCAGCTCTTAAAAGCCAAGCATTTGGTGTTACTAGACCAGACACATAGTTATGTGAGAAAAAAAAGAAAGAAAACTCATAAAGACTCCTCTACCCTTTACTCTGATGTTTTAAAGCATATTATATTAACAGTTAATATAAGTGCTTTAAAAAGCACTTCAGTGCTGGTGTTCCTGTTTCACCTATTACACATTCAACAAATGATAATTTCAAGGGAGGCCCCACAGCTGGGGGGACTTGCTAATGTCAGCAGACTTGCTTTAACTCTTAAGAGACAAAGCCAGACCTATTAAATAGTCTACTTTGGAAGCCTCACACAATATTGTGCTGTTACGCAAGAGTACCTTACTAATTTTCCCATCTTACCTGCGCTTTGTGATCAAACACTTCTTGCCAGACCATTTGTCCTTTGTTGTAGGAGGAAACAATGTCCAAAATGCTAGAATTTAGAAATAAGATCAGGTTTGTGAACTCCAATGAGGTAAGTACAAGCACTCAAAGTAGCAACATTTTCTACCCCAAGGCACATCAGACCTTTCCCACCACTGCATAGGGGACCAAGAAAAAGCAGGTTGTTCTGGTTTTGGCCTTCAGTGCTGTTTTGCAGAGCATGTTCTACCATGTAGAACAATGTGCACATGCATTAACACAAACTGATGTTCTAAACTACCAGCAACTCATACAGGATGACTAAATCTGTGTTATTTAAAGAGAGAAAGAAATGTCTGCAAAAACTTCCTCCCCACCCTGTGTGCTGACACTACTGTGGACACGTAGTTTAAGATACCCAATACATTCACAGTGTGTGTAAAACCAGCCTACACATATGTGCTGTGTCCCATTTTAAAGCTATGAACTTCAGACCTGGTGTTTTAAAATAAAGTGGATAGTCCCAAATATGAGGCAATTTTTCAAAAAAATGTAGATACTAAATCAGCTTCTGTATCTGCATCTCAATGCCACCCTCAAATAATGACTGTGAAAAACTGAGCAAGAATTTAAAAAGCAACATACTTCTGAACATAGTAAGATTCCAGTTTAGCGTAGTCAGTGCCAAAGCCTTGCTTCTTCATGAACTCTTTCACTTCAGGATTAGATTTCCTTAAATAGTAACATGAAAACACGTTTAAAAAAAATTATTTTTGTTACATTTTAAACCAGATTTCCCAACCATTTCTACTTATGTACAGCACACTAACTGATGCCTTAGGCATGCCACAGCCTGGAATGCACAGCAGAACAGAAGCAGCAGGTTAACATGACTTAGATATATTGAAAGAGTTTCATCCTGATTTGAAATAAAGCCAATAGACCTAATTCTCTGGTAAAACTGCTGGAGTCTCTGTTCTGAAGCTGTCTCTGGCAGGCTGCCTCGAACTCCTAAGGGTTATGGGGTTCCTGGCATCTCAGCCACTTTGTGTGAAGGTTGTCAGCAGTCTAAGAACTCAGCAATTTTGTGTTTCTACCACAAGAAAACCCAGAAGTTTTGTGTTAAAGCATTTGCCAGAAGTTTTCCTTCTCTATAAATATTAAATCATATCCTGAGTGTTTGGATTTGACCTTTAAAGAGAATGCAGAAATACAAACTAGATCAATTTGAATACTAATCAAAATGCTCAAAATTCTTTATTATTAGTTAGTCTCTCCAGCAGAGAGACTCCAAAATATTCAAAATCCACAACTGAATTAAGAACACTATTAATACATTCTAATACAAACACACATTAATCTGTTTGGTAATTCTTACTGTTAGCAGATTTTCTAAAGGGTAGAACTCAATGTAAAGATCTACGTTAATACAAAGCATTTAAATGTTAATTTTCTTATCTAGCACTTTTCTAACATACTAGTTCTCTTTCCTGTCAGGATAATTTTCATATAGAAATCTTTCAGAATATCTGAATATTTATGAAACTACAAGTCAAAGCAAAATTCTGCACATCAGTTGCTTGTGGAGGATCACAAATGATCCACCTGTACATATTTACAGAGGTAGGAGTGGAGATCTTTTGGCTATGCAATGAAAACTGTCTCATGCAACTGAGTTCCGTAACTGATGGAGGTGGACAGGTTTAGGAGGCACTAGATACTTTTTTTTTTAATTGTCACCATACCAACAACTGAAGTCCACTTCATCTCCTCCCAAATGAATGAATTCATCTGGGAATACACTGCTGATCTCTTTGAAGAACTTAGTCATGAAGTCATAAGTTGTATTCCAAACAGGATTTACAGGTCCAAAGGACCCAGTTGGCTGTCCTTTATTGTAACAAGGAGTGAGAAGATCTTTTTGACCTAATAAAAACAATTAATAGATGATATTCAGTTTCATGTTGCTATGCTAGCTTTGCTAGCAGGAAGAAGCAGTTATCTGTATTAAAAAGGTAAATATTCATGACCTAAGTGCTCACCTATTTTAAGTATAATCAAATAGACGCAGGATGAAATAAGACAACTTGTGAAATGTTGAAGAACCCTCTAACTGGCAATCAGGACTTCGACTTTCAGATTTGTGATTTAACACACACTAACACATATAACATGCCACAATACCTGGAAAGCAGCATTTGGATAACTACTTGAACAAAAAAAAAAGCTTCAATGAATATCAGAAGGAGGCCAGTTAGAAGAAAGCCAAACATAATGAGTGTGCTTCAGATGCCTCTTTTTTTATTACTCTCATTTTTAAACATGTAAGTAGGTGTGAGGTACATAGTTCAAGGTAGATGTCCTATCTCACTCTGCTAAGAATGGACCTTTACACAAGAAATGAAGGCTAAATAGAGATCAGAACTACACAATGGTTCTCGAGTCAAGACAACTGAAGCAACATAAGCCAAGATAACTAAACAGGAAAAAGTTACTGTGTGTGGGTTGGAGATTTCTAAGTCCAGTTCATTTGGTACACTGTAGTTGCAGCAGCAGCACCTTCCTGGCTGTGAGTTTCCCACTCTGAGCACATTTTCCCCAAACAGGCCTTAGTGCTAGACTGCTTCTACTACTCAACTCACAAACCTTAAGACTTCTATCCAGTATCTTCAATCTGAATGCAAACAAAGCATAGCTACCCAAATTCATAAGCAAAGCCAGGACTGGCTCTTCTGTATCACATTAAAAAAAGCTATGCAGGAAGCTATCAAGAACAATTAATTTTAGGAAAGGGAGATCAACTTGCTCCTCGAGTGAATGTAGACCACCTCACATATCACCAGGCAAGCCAATGGTTTTAACAGTTCTCTGTAAGAGTGAAGACCACTTCAGATGAAGATCTCAAAAGAGTGTTTAGCAAATTTAGGTTTTGCTTGGTTCCTTTCCTCCTCATTTTAAATACTGAGAAAGAGCCTGAAACATTTTCCAATATTATGACCACATTCCCACAGGATGAGTACAACACTCATCCCATGGCTAAAAAGCTAAAGCTATGAAACCTTAGAAAAATCTTTACTTTTGGCCAAAGCCATCTTAAGTAAATTGAAGTGGCATTGCATTCAGCACACATGGAATTAAGGCACACGGTTTCCTGGTCCTTGGGTGCACGTAAATACCAGCATTCTCTATCAAGAGAAGTATTATTCCCAGACCCAGAAGATAAGTCAGTGAAGAAGCATCCAAGTTCACTGTGTTTTATACACTGGCAGATTACCACTTCACCAACAGACAGAAACATCAGTCACTTCCAAAGAACCTTCCCAAAGCAACTCCAGAGCAAGCAGCTCATTATTTCTAGCCACTGCCTTATTACTCTAAACTCAAAAGGAGCTATCATCAATGTAAGTGAGGGGCTATCAACAACATAAAGTTTAAGGCAGAATATATCTGTACCCTTGCACACACATCTAGCACAGAACATGTCAATTTTCTTCACTCGTTTTACTTCCTCTAACTTGTAAAGGTCATGACATTACTTAGTGCCTCTTCCTTATCAAGGGCCTTCCAAAGCACTTTATTAGTTACCTCTTCAAAAATTCATTTGCTTGCCACTACTCACCACAATCTCTTAATAATTAATACTTTCTTGGGCATACCTTTTCCCCAAGACTGCGTGTGTCCTGGGGTATCAAACTCCGGGATAACTCTGATGCCTCTTAACCGGGCATACTCAATCACCAGACGGACGTCAGCAGGGGTATAGATGAGATTAGAGGAGTATGCCCCCTGTAAAATATTCACATTTAGAGACAGTTTACAACACACTATAGCAGCAGATCACAAAATTTTAACTTAGTTTTTTAATTTAGACTGGAGAGCAGTTTAATAGGTTGGCTGTGGTTTATCAACTGCACAGACAGAACTTTTCAGTTAATTTGTGGAGACAAAAAACCCCATCAAAACAACAAACTCGCAACACTGAGACAGACCTCCCTGACTAGACCTTCCTTCCCTCCTTAGCTCACAGTTATTGAAGAATACAGAAAACCTTGCTTCTATTCCTTCAGAATGTTGAAATATAATGCTTTTCAATTCTTCGAAATAGAGGCAGGTTATTTTTCCCTATTAGCTCTGAAACATTGGGCTATTGCTACATAGCATACAAGACCAATGGAAAAATTCTGCCAAGTCAGAAAGAACTTCCAACACCTCTGCTTCTCAATTTTGATACACTGATCAGTTTAGCACCAGGACGTGTTTGTTTTGACGTGTTATATTTGAGTGTAACTCCACTCCCACACAGCCAACAAATGTGACAATGACCCAGATTACTACAATTTGGTGAAACAGATGCGTGCCAAAGAGCCAAACTACATAAGAATACATCATGACTTTTCATGATTAATAGCACCTTAGGCTTCTGTTTATCTGGAAATGGTTTCCACAGCTGAGTTACTCAAAAAAGGAAACAGTAAACAAGCCTTTCAAAGAGAAGCTTGTTGAGACAAAGGCCATCTCCCTCTCTCTAGCTGCCAGTGGAAAATATGACAGAACTCCATAGCCTTTACTGAATAAAATAATCTGACTGCACTATGCAACATCTACAATTTTTGAATTACAAAATTCTTCACAGCATCTGCTCAAGCACTGCCAGCATAGTTTTCATGAGGGTCAGATTCTAGCAAGCATTTTAAAACAGAATCACAAATCTTGTACTTAGGCTTAGTCTACTTAACTATTCTTAACTACTTAACTACGTTTGATTTGGCTCCTACCGTGCCCTGACTGAGCAAGAACCTCATGATGGCTCTCACTAATGTAACAAAGCCCATTTCGCATCTAGAAATAGAGACACATTGCACTGTATCTGTTTTAGGAAACAACCTTGCACTTTTGGACCTCTTACAGACATGGTGTGTTTTGTAAAGCTAACTAGGTATCAGACAGGGCAGTACTATTGCAGTGGATCCAGACCAAGAGCCGGCAGGAAAATTTCTTACATTTGTTTGAGTGCCAGAAGTCAAACAGTTAAAGAAACCCATCAACAGAAATCCAAGCAGTGTTCACTACCTACTTGCACACCATTAGTGTTTGAAGGCCTGCAAACACTGAAGATCATGCAGAAAATTTGCACAGAAGAGTTAAGAAGGTCATTTACCATGTATCCACCAAGGAAGACTTAAAAATGGTCCACATAGACACTCAGGTAGGATCCTAAATGTGGACTTGCTGGTTACTGGTCCCATGCTACTGTTTTACAATAAGCCAAAGCAGATGTACTCAAATACTGGTAAACTCTGAATTTTATTTTCATGAAATATGTGCCAGATTTCTGCCCTTCCACCCTGCTCCAATGATGTTCACTCACCTTATCACTTAATTCAGGGAAATAAATGCTCTGGTAAGGAAAGGACTGATCATCTACTATATGCCAGTGGAGAACATTGAACTTATTAAAAGCCATGGCATCCTGTAACAAACAATGCAATAGAGTCTAGTTAAACACTTCACTTTCATAGAAAATCTATGCAAAAAGGTGGTCTTGTCCCATCATATCCTGGATGCCTAGAGCAACACCTAAAAAAANNNAAAAAAAAACCTCTAACAAATCAAACCACCCAAAAAACCAGAAACTCACCCAACCCCCCACCAACAAACCAAAAAACCATTCTGTTTCACTAAATCCTAGAAGCAGACACCTCTACTGCTCCATCCCTCTGCAATCTATTCTCACCACTGCTGTCAATAAGCTTTTGATCTGACCCCCATTCTACCAGCCTGTGTAGTATGAACTGCTATGAACACTTATGAATTTCTTCCACTTCAGAACACATATCCTGAGATTAGCTCAGGTGGTTACAGCATGGTGATACTAACACCAAGGTTGCAGGTTTGACCCCCATATGGGCTTTTCACTTAAGAGTTGGACTTGATGAGCCTTCTGGGTCCCTTCCAACTCAGAGGGTTCTGTGGGTAATTCTCTATGCACCATCACCTATTCTAGCTTACAGAAAAGCTTGTACTTTTCTAACTGAATACTTTGGACTCGAAAACAGAACAGTGTGAGAGTTTCCTACTATATAATACAATCCCTTCTTGCTAGTGACTTCTGCAGAATCCATTTCAAATGTATGCAAAATAAACTATGCATTTTCCCTGCAAAAGAGTGTTTCTTTCATGTTTTCATTCATAACAGCGTCAGTACTTCCCTTTTTTTGATCTTGAAGATAATCAAGATCAACGTTAACACACATTTTAGAATTATGACTCCACTTGGACAGTTATACACATACCTTCAGTTATGCTGGCTTGTTAGTCACTGTAAGTGTGTGCTGTGAGCAGACCAAATAAGTGTTTTACATCGTTCATGACTGATTGCAACACAGCTGCTCCCAATCCCTTGCCACAAGACAATTG
>VYXC01006777.1:342048-354001 GCA_013397175.1 Platysteira castanea | reverse complement strand
CCCCCATTCTTTTTTTTACCTATGTGTATTTAAAGAGGTGATAAAATCTCTTCAGGAGCTCCCACCAAATCCAAAAGAAGATTTATATCTTGTCCATTCCCCACATTTATCTCATCTGTTTCATGGCACTGCAGAAGTGTTAATTGCCACATGTCTTCAAGCATTTCTAACAAATAACATCCTTCTACATAGAAAATTACATCTCTGGACCTTCAGTTCACCTACTCCTTCCTCAGGACAATGCCCTTCCTGGAAATACAGTGCAGCAGTTGAACACAAACTAGAAATGTACTTGAACTGCTGCCCTAAGCATCTAATCACTATGCATCAGAGAAGAGATTACTGATGCTTTTTATTAGTCTGGATTCAAGCAGGCAGAGAGGAGGGAGGAAAAGCATACTTGTTCTTAAAACCACCAAAAGAGCATAAAATGTAAATTTGATAAAGTATTAGAGACAGACGTGCAATTAAGGGCAGAAAGCAGAACAGCAGCACTTACAGAAACATAAAAATGGTTAGAAATGCAAGTCTCTGTGCACATCTCTCTTAGATGAAACAAAAAATACTGACACAAATGTTTACTTGAGACTTTGAAGCACCCTCTGTCGCAAATGTAACACTACACAAGTATTACTTGCTGAACAGGCACTGACCTTGAAGTTGAATACAAGTGTTAAATACCCAAAGGACAAGTTCTGAGCATAGTTCAAGGATGACCTCAAAAATTAAGGCTGTTTTTACCTTCTCTTTGTGCCTATCTTAAACCTGTTTTGCAAAGTTCTGCAACATGGAGGGTAAATTTTGAATATTATTTCATCTTGGAGAAGCAAGACAGAGACAAGACAGGAAACTGCCTATTCCTCCACTTTAACTAACTAAATAATCCCTCCTACAAGAACTTCAAAAAAAAAAAACCCAGGAGTCCAAAACAGAAAACTTCACAGCTTTGGCTGCTAAGCTTATACAAATACATCACCTTTCCATCAAGGTTGGAGCACATTAATTCTTAATGTGCTTACTTAAGTTTTTTGGAGAAGGTTTTGTTTGGTTTTTTGTTTGTCTGGGATTATTTTTCAGTAGCTTTCAGCTAACATTCAGAATTTCCGCCCTTGCTCTGTAGTACTTAATTACTGGCTTGCACTTAGGCTTGCACTAAGAAAGGACTATCAAAGCCTGCTGCTGGACTACCAAAGTCTGCCCCAAAAGACTGGAGTTTTCCTGAAATCATTGGCACTGAAGCTAGAATTTGCAAGGTATCCCTTGTATTGCTTGATGACAGTCAGATGTCTCAAAACATTGCTTCCAAGAAATAATACATAAGCTGGTTTAGGCAACAGAAAATACAGAGAATCCGAGGTACCACAAACACCAGTCCCCTTTATAGATTCAATAATCGTGTCTGTCCACTTGATGCCTCTCCAGCCTATGTTCAGACTTGAGGTTAGCAAAGTTCACTCTGTCCTTTTAAAGTCAGACAGAGGAGATGAGTTCTTCTTCCATACCAGCTCCAGCTGCTACCTACTTCAGGAGACAAAACACAACAACAAAAAGCCTTCATTATTAATGACACAAAACTGCCTACTTACCAGGTTTGTAAGAATAGATTTCAATGGTAAATAATGCCTTGAAGTGTCTAATAAGACTCCTCTATGAGCAAATCTTGGGAAGTCATTGATTTCAGATTCATTGACAAGGAACTACGAGAACAAAATTCAAAAGTTAGAATTTTATTTTATTTTCATATTCATAATTTCAAACAGGAAATACTTTTTTTTTTTTCAGAAAATGATTCTTGGAAATATCTAACAGACTGAAATGTTGCTGAATGAAACTGATAGATCTGCTGCTTCTAGAAAAGCACCCAGTTACCAGGACAGTGGATTTAGTTAACAGCCATACTTACGGTTCCATAGTCATCTTCATGAACCAACTGGCTGAAGGTTTCCAAACCTGGAAAAATATCCAAGAAAGGGATCTTAATTACAAACCAGTACTTGCCCTTAAAGTTTTAGTTACAAACAGCACCGTAATTATTTACAGGCATTCACATAGCTAGAAAGAATGCTTTGTAGCTGAGTTTCTTTCTCTTTAGCACAGTTTCCTTAACTGCTCAAGCACCACTGTTCAAAAAATTCTGGAGAGAACCATTCAAATTCTTCATCATGCACAGATACCGAACACTTGTGCTACTGCTCAGCTGTAGCGGATTAATCTCCAAACAGTAAGAAAGTTACTGAGAGCGAGGTAGGAATTCTGGTCTTGTTGTGTGTCTATTCCTGTAATTTCTGGAACTGGTGAAGTTTCTAATTCAACATGAAAAATCTGTTGATTTATAGGTAACTAATATATAGACTTAACATTCCAGTAAGAACAGCAGACTGAAACAGCAGGATTACTATTCTTTGTGATGTATTCAGCATGTCCAGTTATTAGGTGCAGTCAGAAAATAATCTATTCACACTGTAGTTTAGTCAGCTTTTTGCTCGGCCTGGCTGACTTCAGGCACAGCAAGAATGTACTCACAGTGTGCCACTGGATCTGAGATGCTGAGTGTCTGGACCAAGGGTCTACCTGATACACATCTGAGTATCCTTCTGGCCTGACCAAACTTACTTCCAATAAGGTACTGAATGAGGGCAAGGCTAAGTGGTCAGCTGGTTCTTGGTCTGCCATGAAGTTTGTATAAGCCCTAAACAAATAGATCACTGTGAAAAGTATCAGCTTACCTCTTAAGGCACCCCATACCTCATAAGCTTTCAGTATAGCCACAGGCTCAGTTACAGTTAAATGATCTAAAGAAAAGGAAAAAAAAAAGCTTACTCTTTAAGAAAGCATGAATTGATAGGACAATGCCAAAAGCCATTAAAAAGATTCTTCAAGTGCCACATCTCCCTTTGTGTTTTAAATTCCAACCAATCCTGTATTTAACAGTGTTAGCATGCAATTATTTTTCATCTATATTTTCCTGATACAAAGCAAGCTACTGTTTAGAGAGTCAACAGTTAACCAGAAAGAAGGTAAAACAAGTAAGGTGCTTAGTAATGGCAATGTTAAAATATTGTACATGAGCCAAAATTCCAGCAAAGTTTAACCCAACTGATTTAAAACATAACGGACTATATTTTTGCACTTAAGACCTATGTGATAATGGTGGGGTACTAAGCCAAACCTAATAATGGAAAGTTTACTTCTCCTTTTACCTTCCTTTTGTATACTTTATGGTTACATATTTTTTTAGATATATAACTCGTCATATAATATTGTCAGGTGCTTACTATTAAGGTCTTATTATAAAGAAAAAAAATTAATAATCAAAACATAGAATCAGAGAATATGCCAAGTTGGAAAGGATGGTTCAGGATCATTGAGTCCAACTTCTGGCCCTGCATAGGACACCCCCAAGAATCACACCATGTGCCTGAGAGCATTGTTGAAACACCTCTTGAACTCTGTCAGGCTTGGTGCTGTGACCACTTCCCTGGGGAGCCTGCTCCACTGCTAACCATTGTCTGGGTGAAGAACCTTTTTCCTGATATCCAACCTAAATCTCCCCTGACTCAGCTTCACGCTGTTACCTCGAGTCCTGCCACTGGTCATGAGAGTGAAGAGATCAGGACCTGCCCCTCTGCTCCCCCTCATGAGGATATTGAAGACCACAATGAGGTTTCCCCTCAGTCTCCTCTGCTCCAGGCTGAGCAGACCAAGTGACCTCAGCTGCTCCTCATAGGGCTTCCCCTCCAGACCCTTCACCATCCTTTTTGCCCTCCTTTGGACACTCTCCAATAGCTTTATATCCCTCTTATCCTGTGGCACCCAGACCTGCCCGCAGCACTGGAGGTGAGGCCGCCTCAGTGCAGAGCAGAGCAGGACAATCCCTTCCCTCACCCAGCTGGTGATGCTGTGCCTGATGCACCAACAGGGTGCCAGGTCACCCTCTTGACCTGAGCTCCAGTATGGGGGCAGGGAGATGAAGTACGGTAAGTGAAATGAAGAATGGTATATGAAGGAATCCGTAACAATCCTCCCTTAAGTTTGAGTACTGCAGTACAGTACAGAGTACTAGTGAAAAAAAAAGCTAAAATAATTTTGGTTTTGAATTTAAGGTGATTCAGTAATTATTATAGGACAAACAAATATATTTTAAATATTTTTTTTTAAATCACATACATATATGTGCATGAAAATACACTACAACTAGAAATCTATAGATTTATATTATTATTATTATTCAAACCTCAAAGTAATAATTGCACATCTGAAACAGCAGAGAAAAAACTCAAAGGGTTGAATTGCTGTACAGTGACTTCTTTGATCTGTGTCAGTTTGAAAATATGATTGGCTGTAATCTACACAGTTCAAACATTTATCTAAACTACCAGAGAAAAGCCATTCAGCCACATGAAGAAAGTACCTCAAGCTTCCATATTCACCTAAGCACTGATTGCACATACTGTTAGTTCGGCATAAGAAGGAGAACTCAGAAGATTACTGCTATCTCCACAGGTAAATTATAGGGAAAAATGTGATAAACTGTTAAGGATTTATTTCCAACACAGTGGGTTTTTTTTTTTCTAAACAGATATCATACCTTAAATGAACTTGGATAATTTTACAATAGAGTACTTGGAACATTTTACACAAGCAGGTAAGAGGGCAGGTAACCTGTACTTTGATTACATATCCAATACTCTTGCTACAGGATAGTCACTGACTGTCCATACTATCTTTATTAAGGAGCCAGACCACTCAAACCACCAAGTCACCAATAACAGCATTTTTCAGAATTTTACCCTTAGAAAGATAGCCCACTAAAAACCAGAAAATTAAAACTTGCTGAAGTCTGGAAAGCTCAGCTTATTACATGAAGAAAATATGTTGTAACAGGAAACTTATTTCTTAGAGCAGAGGGAAAAATCTGCCTGTTCAAAAGAATGCAACCTCAAAACCACAGGGTCTGACAGATTCTGTGACAGAAAACAAGAACTAGCTTTGGTTAAAATCTGAAGTTCAAAAACCAGTTCAAAGTTCAAATAATAATAAAGCAGCACAATAACCTGACTGGCAGAACAATGTTAAGAGCATTAGCATGTTTGCTGCTGTATTTCATTTGCATTGAAAAGTATTATAAGCTTGTTCATAAAAACTGAACTCTTTGGCTGTATGTTCCGAAAGGATTTAGTAAATTTAATGTCAGTACACTCTATTACAAGACAGGTGGAATTAATCTTGCTGCAGATGTATGATTTAAGATTAAAAGGATCTTTTTTCTAAGGATCTGTATCCTGGATACCAAAAACCAGAAGATTATCTGCATACCAAACAACAGAAGATAAAACAGAACTAGATTAATTGAATTTATTGATTTTTGTGTTAGCCTGCCCAGACAAAAAGCAATACTATTGCTCATTCTTATTTCTGGTAAGAAAACTCTCTGGTGATCAGTACTTTATTTAGAATACTTCTCCACTCTGGACTTCGGTCACAGAATTAAAGAAGCATAGAAAAATGAATCCAATATAAACATGTTTTTAAATCCTTTCTTGTATTTACAGATAGAAAGGAAGTAGATTTATAGGACTGCAAGATGAATAACAAGTTCAACAAGCACTTTCTGGTTTTCCTGGAAAAACAGGAAATACCATGTACATCTCTCAGTGTAAGTAGCTTCAATTCAAATGTAGTCATTTCTGAGGAGACGGGTAAGCAGTGACAGCCTTCACTCAATAAATATCCTGTACTGACAGGGATCATCTCCTGACTATGTACAGATCTCACCAAAGATAACTGGCTATCACACAGCACGGTATCTCTAATTCCTAATGCTAGCTGCTAGAAAGGATAGTAGCAGCTAAGTGACCTGTATAATAGCTGAACTGCAAAAATCACAGACGACACGTTTTGAGCTTCGTGATTCACTGTGGGCTGAGATTTCCCGCAGCATCAAGAGCAAGAATTATCTTCTGGTCGCCACTGTTGTGAAATGTATTTGAGCGCTTCTGGAGAGCCCTTGCTTTCCACTTCCTTAAAAAAGCCCAAAAAACGGCTGATTTCTACACCGGACACGTGATAGGAAAACAAGCGCTTAACGGTGCCGCATAAGCCGGGGAAGGAGGAGCGCGATGAGCGGCCGTGCGGGTACTCACAGGCCTCGCTGGAGGCGAGCTGCGGGTGCCTGTCACAGCCAGGGTCCCCCGCCTCGATCACCACCTGCAGCTGGAACACCTCTGGCTCGGCTCGGGCAGCCAGCGGCCTGCGGCCCCGCGTCCGCCGCCGGGAATGCCCGAACATGTACTCGTAGTACCTGCCGGGGAAGCACAGGCGCCGGCGGGGCCCTGAGGCGGCTGCTCTTGTCCCCGGGCCGCCGTTGCAGCCCCCCGAGCCCCGCCGCCCCTCACCTGCGGAAGGCGTCCTGCAGCAGCCCGCAGCCCGGGCCTGCCGAGGAGCCGGCGCCGTGCACCAGCTGGAAGCGGCTGGGCGCCAGCTGAAGCTGGCGAGGGTACGTGCGGACCAACTGCGGCAGCGGCCACAGCGAGTCCTCGGGGACGGCGTCCGCCGCCAGCTCCCAGCCGGACGGCTCCGGCTCGGCCTCCGTCCGCGGGGCGCCGCGGCGGAGGCTGGTGCTCACCAGCACGGCGGGCACCAGGACGAGCCCCAGCAGCACCCCAGCCAACCCCATGGCTCTGCCCATAGTGCGGCGGCTGCCTCAGCCCGCCTGTTCCACTCACAGGGCAGCCCGACTCCGCCTCCGGCGCCATGGAGTCGATCGGGGCGGGCTCGGGAGCCTCAGTGCCCGCCCTCGGCATCGCCCGCCCGGTGGCCCCTCGGCAGCAGTGCGGCAGGTGAAGGGTCTCGAGTGGGGGCGTACTGAAGCGAGTGGGTCCTTAGCTCTCTTGTGAGGGGTTTTCTCACATAAAAACCACTAACTCTTAGCGTCCAAAGCAGGGCCACGAGGATGGTGAAGGGTCTGGAGGAGAAGCCGTATGAGGAGTGGCTGAGGTCACTTGGTCTGTCCAGCCTGGAGAAGAGGAGACTGAGGGGAGACCTTATTGTAGTTTTCAACATCCTCCTGAGGGGAAGCAGAGGGGCAGGTCCCGATCTCTTTAGTCTGGTAACTAATGACAGGACTTGAGGTAACAGCATGAAGCTGAGTCAGGAGAAGTTAAAGTTATTATCAGGAAAAAGGTTTTTCACCCAGAGGGTGGTTGGGCACTGCAACAGGCTCCCCAGGGAAGTGGTCACAGCACCAGCCTGACAAGAGCTCAAGAAGCATTTGAACAACACTCTCAGGCACGTGGTGTGATTCTTGGGACTTGTGATTCAGAGCTAGGAGCTGAACTGCCATGATCCTGATGTGTCCTGTCCAGCTCAGCACATTCCATTAAACAGCTGGCACCATGAGGTCCTGCACATGGAACCACTCTACAGAATAAGGAAGTGTGGCTGGGCCAGCTTAATTTCTATATTGAGAGGGTGTGATGCAGGCTACACTTTTATGAAGGAAAAACTGCATCTCTTGTAGTGCTACAAAACAGTTTCAGTCTCAGCAGAAACTACTTTTTCACAGGCTTTCTACAGAATGTGTGACAAGCTATATGGTGAATAAGCCAGAGTCTGAGTTGCAGTGAGGTGTTTCAACCTTTAACCAAACAAACCTGGTGTTTTGGCCGATCTCAATGCAAGCTTGGGAAAGTTGTTCTGAAGTGTTTGTGAAGAAGGCAAATCAAGCTTTCCAGGGTTGGAAGTCACAGTGGGGAGGAATTCAGGCTTCATGCCACCTCTAATTGAATGGTTAATGTGAACACTGAAGTGTCGTTGTTGCTTTGGCTGATGCACCAGTTAAACCCACAGCAATGATGAGGGGAGCTGACACCTGCATGCTGCTTCTGCAGAGTAACTGAGGAGCTGGTCAGCTGTCCTGAAGGGAATGAATCACAAAACATTCTGGTTTTGCCATTTGCTGTGCCCAGTCATACAACTGGAGTGCAAAGGCTTGATGGAAAGTGTTTGATGCAGGCTATCCATAGCAGAATGTTATTTAATTTTGTAATGCTGTAAGTAAAAGCAATTTCTTATTATATCAAAGAGGCACAGAGGACATGACACCTGAAAACCTACCCTTCTGCCCTCTGCATGCCAGGACATATGTGGAAATGACAGCGCTGTCTTTTCTGGCACTCTCAGAGGCAATTGTTACACTCTACTCTTCAAGCAGTGGCAGAGGTTTCCATTTGCGTGTTACATATACCTTACTTATCTTTCTTTTGCCTGGTGTGATTGTCTCCTCAACTGTGCTGATTCAACTATTCATGCTGCCTACCTCTGTTCATCTTTTTAGACATACTTAGAAATTATGGATTATTTCATAGGTTTCTTTGAGATATCTGAGAGATCAGTAAACTCTCAGGGAAGGAGAGGGTAAGGACAAGTAGCTGCAGTTGCGGAAGGGACTGTAATATACTAAACTAAATCTTCCATTTACAAGTAAGTGTTAAGCAGCCTGGCCACCCCTAAGAGCAGGTTACTAAAGACACACTGAAAATTTTTGCTTTCAGTTGTTTTCAGTGGCTGTATCTTCTGTAGAGCAAGGCTGTTTTATACCAATGAAGCACACCTATTCATTAGTCACCTAATAAATATTCACCTAATCATTTATTCTTATCACAAAATACTAATTAAATGAATTTTGCTTTTTCTTCTTCTCTGGGTAGATTTTCCGATGACCAGTAAAGAGATCAGGTAGTCTTTCCTTGTGTAAGTTCCTGAATACAGTTTCTTTCTTTTACCGATTGGTATACTGGACGAAATTGTAGAAACCTGGTATCTTTGAGATATTTACATCTCTGCCAGTTTTGCTTGAATTTGGCCTCTGGGATTTAAAAAAAACTTGGTGGAGTAGTCAGACATAAATGTGCTATTGTTTTCTAAGGAAACCTGACTGTAGTGTCTTTGATTACTACAAACAATCTAAGTTTGCATTGGCATTTTTAGACACTTAGGTTTAAAGTGTTATTATGTAACCCAGTTTTATGTTGCATGTGAGGACTTGCTCTAAGCTCCCAGTCTTAAGAGGATAAGCAGGACACATAGAATTGAAGAATGTTGGACTGCAGGCTGCAGTCTTGAAGTTGTTCTCTTCCGAGACCAGGTGATTTCAGTGGGATTTTCCACCAAACACAGCAGAATGCAGAGCTAGTACTAACTGTTTCCAGCATGTGCACAATGAAAGAAGACATCAGTGTGCTTCATGCTCTTAAAAAAACCCCCCAACAAACCCCTGTATCAACTCAAAATCTTGAATGTGGAAATCCACCATACTTTATCCTGTTCCTGTAAGTTTGATGTTGTGCTTCTGAGAGGAATGGATTTTGATCTTTCTTTATTGTTGACTTTTTGCCTAGATTGTAAACTGTGTTAAAATGGGAGAGTACTCTTATATAGGCTTGTAAAGACTTATGTGGTTTTATAGGTTATACATACCTATTGAATGAGTACTAAACTACTATTTAGCATTTTTGTGGAGAAATGGAAAAGTGCCATCATGAATTACTCAGATAAGGAACTTGGATCCCCTGGTTCTACCAGAGATGGCTTTTCCATTCCCTAAGGTAAAAGTTACGTGTCACTTAGCTGCAGACTAACCCTTTCTGAAAACAGGAAGAAAATTGCTACAGTAAAAAAAAACCCATGGTAAATGAAGCCAATGTTGACTCCTACAACAGAATTGTACAGATTCCTTCACACATATTCCTGTGTTAAATAGGAATAAAAAAAGCAGTTTCAGACATTAGAAATCTCAAAAGTTCACCTTGCTAACCCAAATGGTGGAATTGGGCTGCACACCAGTAACATTTACTGGAGGAAGTTCTTCCATTTGTGTAGCTCTCAGTTCCTGCAGTTGTTCTGTGGCTACAGCAGTCACTTCAAAGTGATAGGAGACCTCTCAGGAGTGTTTCCAGGCATGCAAAGAAGTGTTCCATATAGTCTCTGCAGTTGGCTCCACTTCTTATCTGAGAAATAACAAAGCAGCATAGCAGAAACAGTGACTTACTACCACTAGGTAGTATTTTGTGGCCACTGTAGTCTGGTCAACTTATGGGAATGTTACTACCCAGTAGACCAGGGTGTGAATTCAGACCAGACTGGAAATTACACATCAGTGTCTCACGAAGACATTTTTGGAGTATGTTAAAGGTTCATCCATTAAATTTTGAAAGAAATTTATCACTGTTAGTAGCAAGTATGACTTCTCCATTATTTGGAAACCAGGTGATATTTTATTTGCTACACTTCCAAGATAAGCTAAATTCTGAAGTTACCTGAAACTAACAGATCACAAGGAAATGTTTTTTACCATGGCTGTAATAAGTTCTTCTGTTCCACTATCTGAATAGTGGAATATATCATATGAGTAGTACATATCCTTTGCAGATGGGACTAGATCTTTCCACACAGCTGCTTACTTGCCAGGTGAATGGCATAGGGTACCTCAGATGAAGGTCTTGCCTTACAAGGGGGTATTGTGACTGAGGAAGTTAGGATGATAATTTCATACTACATATAGCTGCTGACAATAATTTTGTATAGGGAAAGATTGTGAAGATTCTGCAGTTTGGAAATTAAATAAACTTGTAGTGGGGACTGCAGTTTGGAAATGTAAGAAACTTCTAGCAGGGAGTCACTTGCTGCACTAAGTTCCTAACCTAGCTTGCACACAGTCTTCTGTATGTTTATTGTATGTCCACATTTTTCCAGATAGATGTTCTTTTTCATGCCTGGCCACTTTGTATAGATATATTTTTATGGATGTCTTTTATATATCAGGAGGATCCAGGCACCTTTTACATCTAGAAGGCTGGAAACCCTGACAGCCTAGAAATCCTGTGTGTGACCAATGAGTGCTTGAATTATGAGTTTAGAACTGTCTGATTTTAAGTATGATTGTTGGCTGAAGAGAATTTCCAAATGGAAGATTATACATGAGCTCTGTGTGAGCTACACGCTGAGAATGTTGGTACTGATGTTGACATACATAATTAGGGATAAGAACTAATGAAAACAGGATGTTTAACTGATGTAACTTCAAGGAAACTCACAGGCTAAAAATGTTTCAAACAATAGCAAGGACAGTTTGTGAATGGATGCACATGCCAGATGCATGATTACTGTAAGTAGGTGAACCAGCTGGAAAGCAAACTGTGGACACAGCATATATAATAAACACATATTCTTTTGTAAAGGGAATTGTGGTTTAGGCTGCCAGCCTCATTGTGTGTTACTGTCTGACTAGTGTTTTAGTATTTGTTATGTTGTTTGGATAGAAAGAAATCTGAATGATTCTAGTACTGAGTCAAGTCTGTGGCTTCAGTGCTTAAGCCCCTAGAACATGTGAAAAACATGTTGGGAGAAAGTGCTAGCATATGCCAGATGGAGTAGGATACTGGGTGTCTATAAAACTTCTCATGGTCTTTTGTTGATTTGTCTTTTTTGTTTCACAGCTGTCTGGGAATTCTGTGAAAGTGAGGTCTGGAGCAGTGCAGCCTCTGGGCTTAGGGACTCCAGACACATGGAGCCTCCTATTCCGATAGATATATGCTGCTCCCAAACAGATTGCTCTGGAGTCTTTGGTTTCATCAGAACTGGTTCTTTGGTCTGCATCAATTGAAATGAGATCTCAGAGGGAGAAAAAGGCTGAGTGTATTTGTTTGGCATGGCCTGGTTTTGGGTAGCAGAGGGGCCGCAAAGGTGGCTCCTGTGAGAGGCTGCTGGGAGCTTCCCACCATGTCCGGCAGAGCCAGTGGCTGATGGCTCTGGAGATGGACATGCTGCTGGCCAGAACTGGGCCAATGAGAGAGGCTGGTAACACATCTGTGATGACATATTTAAGAAGAAAATCAAAACAAAGTCAGGGGGTTTTTGCTTTTAGTCAGAAAGAGGAGGGGGTGAGAATATATGA
>VYXC01006777.1:290136-341188 GCA_013397175.1 Platysteira castanea | reverse complement strand
TTTTCTTTTCTAACAAAACACTATTCATAATTCTATTAAGTCTTTGCTCTTTTTCTCTGTGTTCAGGAATTTAACACCATCTTGGCTGAGCAGCAGTGTGTCAAGTAGTAACATTTTCTAGAACTGATAGTTTCTTCGACTACTTCTTTATCTGTAAGTTCTTGGCCCTATCTCCAAGCAGATTCTTGTGGTCTGTTTGTAAAGACATATTCATCTTATACCTTTCAGAAGCAAGGTAGTCAGCAAAAGGGCAACAATTTTGAGCACACAGGAAGAAGGACTAGTCAAGCAGAAGGAGAATTTCTTACTTCGAAGACTACTTCAAAGTTCTCCAGATCTTTCACCACTATAGCCCAAATATTCAAGTAGTGCTGCCTGTATACAGTTGTCCTTAAAAATAGCTCTGGCTATTCTTGACTTTCTTCTGGGCCGGCTTCTTCAGAATTACACACTGTAGTCTCCATTCTTGTGTGTCTCACTTTGTGCAACTGCATTCTCTCAGTCCTGGGCGTGTGTGCTACTAAAAGGCGTTTTAGTCCAAAACTTCTAATCATGTTAGTGCTTCATTTTACCTATAGATAGAAGGTAAAACTCATATGGTGAGAGGGGACTTAGACACGACCACTAATTTGTTTGTGCAAGATAACTGTGATAGCAGTATAAGACAGTAATTTCCTCAAAAGTTTTCTGATGCTAAGTATTCAGGGCATCCTATGTCTTTGCTGCTTCCCAGGGGAAATAAAATCCAAGATCTCAGCATAGCTCCAGCTGATAACATGACTAGGCAACATAGCACATAGACCAGGTGCTGAGCTTGCTGGTTCCATGCTCTCTCTTCTGGAAAGTGGACCAAACTCAGTGTGGTGGGTTGACCCTGGCTGGTTGCCAGATGCCCACTAAAGCTGTTCTGTCACTCTTCTCCTTAGCTGGGCAGGACACAGAGAATATCATAGACTTATAGAATGGTTTGGGTTGGAATGGACCTGAAAGATATCTAGTTCCAGTGCCCCTGCCACAGCAAAGGACACCTAGAAAATGGATGAAAGGCTAGATGATGAATCTATGATGAAAGGCTCGTGGGTCAAGATAAGGACAAGGAGAAAAAATCAGTTACTGTCACAGGGAAAACAGACTTGAGTTGGGGAAAAATTAATTTCATACCAATCCATTCAGAGTAGGATAATGAGAAATAAAATAAAATCTTAGAAACATTTTCCTCCATTACTCCCTCCTTCCTGGATTTAGCTTCACTCACAATTTCCTCTGCCTCCTACTCCTGAGCAGCACAGGGGTCAGGGAAAGGGTGTTGTGGTCAGTTCAGCATACATTGTCTCTGCTACTCCCTCCTCCTCAGGAAGAACGCTACTCACACTTTTCCACTGCTCCAGTTTAGTTCCCTCCCACAGCAGGAAGCCCTCCATTAACTTCTCCAATGTGAGCCCTTCCCACAGGCGGCAGTTCTTCACAAACCACTCCAGCATGGGTCCCTCCCATGACATGTAGTCCTTCAGGTACAGACTGCCCCAGCATGAGTCCTCATGGGATCACAAGTCCTGCCAGCAAACCTGTTCCAATGTGGGCTTCTCTCCACAGGCAGGTCCTGCCCAGGAGCCTGCTCCATCTTGGGCTTCTTGCAGGTGTTACAGCCTCCTTTGGGCGTCTACCTGCTCCAGCGTGGGGTCCTCCATGGGCTGTAGTGGTATATCTGATCCACCATGAACCAACTTGGGCTGCCTCAGCTGAAGCTGCACAGCTGCCTCACCGTGGTGTGCACCACAGGGGCACCTGGGGCACCTCTTTCCTCTCCTTCACTGACCTTGGTGTCTGCAGAGCTGTTACTCACACATGTTCTCACTTTCTCAGGCTGCACAAGGGATTTTCCCCCCTTTTAAAATACATTACCCCAGAGGTGCTACCGCTGTCACTGGTGCGATCAGTCATGAGTCTATCTTGGAGCTGGCAGCCACTAGCTGTTTTGGACATTGGGGAAACTTCTGTCAGCTTCTCACAGAGGCCACCCCTGTAACCCCCCACTAACAAAACCCCGCCACAAAACCCCAATATGCCATACTGGTAAGTCAGGAAGAGGAGAGGTACAGAAAAGCATATGCTAATATATTATGATCCAAAGACAGACCCACATGGACAAAATGTACATTTTTTTGAGGTTATATTACTGTTAGAGCATCTCAGTCACTTATCTGTTGCTTTATTGTAATAAATTGCACATTGAACCCACAGATCCTTCTATATCCCTTTGTTTACACTAGACCAAACTGCCCATGTGTACAAGCGCTGGAAGGGGTGTTTTCTAGAGAAGCACCTTGTCAGCACTGAATATGAATGTGATGGAATAATTGAAATGGCCTAGAAACATCTAGTGGAGTGCCCACACAATGTCTGAGGTGCAGAGCTCTTGCAAGTTTTATATGTTGGAGATTTCTTTAATAATCAAAGAGGACAAAGTCTATACAGAAAGTTTTGGGTTTGGTGGCGGGTTTTTGGGGGTTGTTTGTTTGTTTTGGCTTTGGGTTTTTTGGGTGGCGTGGGTTTTTTGGGGGGTTCTTTTGTTTTAATTAAATCTAACTGTTACGGGGAAAGATGACAATTTTTTCCTCCCTTCTGAAGCCATGCCTTCACCAGCAGGTGGTGCTATTCTCTCACGGAATCAGTGTGTCATTCCTGGGGACATCACCCTGAAAGTGGAACTACACGTGTGATGGCAACAATTAGTCTCGTCTCTAATCACTGCACATTTTGTTAGCTGATTACAAACCATCCCAGGATTCCATGCACATATTTCTTTGCTGAGTTTCTCCATGCTGTGCTTATATGGCAAAATCGATATTACTGCATTTTTTCACTGAAGAAATCCACGCAAATCAGATGCCTACTTTACAATTATTTTTATTCTGTATGGTTTACATTCAAGTTTACTGATTACAGATTACAGGATAATAGGAACTCTAGTGTTACAGGGGTGAGTGCATGTTCTGTTTAGGGACACTAAAAGAATTTTCCAGTGGTAAAAAAAGGCTAAACCAGCTATGTTTAGAGAGGCAGGAAATAAAATTACTGTTTCTCAGGACCTGAGTAGATCTTGTTTTGTTTCTACCTCCTTCCTTGCAGTCACTGAAAGTGTTAAACCTAGGATGAATTAAATTGTTGGGGCCTTAGGAAAGTTTTCATCCCTTTCTCCTAATTTTAGTCTGAACTAGGTCCCCACTAAACAAACACACAGTGGTTTCAAGTGGAGACCCACTGGTCTGTTGTGATGAAATATCCAATTTATGGACAGTACAGTTTAGTCAGAGAGGCTGACATGCCTACAGGTACAACTTCAGAGAGACTTTGAGAAACTTAAGGATTGGTTAGAAAGCTCATGAACTTCAGTGCCCTGCACATCGGATGGTAACTTCTTCAGTGCAGCACTGAAACAAGCTCTCTGGAGAGGCTGTGCTGTTTCATCCATAGGGTCTTTGAGCTTGGCCAGGTAAGGCTGAAGCTGACCTCAACTGGTGTGGCTGTTAATGCATTTTGTGCAGAAGTCCTTTCCTGCTAGTATTCCTTCATAAATGTTACTTTGGTTTAACGCCAGCTGAAGTAGATCTATATTACACACTATACTGAAATTAAAAATATGCACTGATTAGTAGGAAATTTGTATGACATAAAAGTTTCTAGGAACAGTAACTTAATGATATTGTCTTCTGCTCACCTTGGATACCCTACACCAGGTTCATCTGCTCTATGTCACCTGGCCATGCTGTGCTTCTCTCTGCTGCAGCTGAACAGAGACCATTCAGCTTCATTGTTGTGTGCTGAAGTAGGTAGGGTTAACTAAAGCTGATTTGGACATGGAACAAAGCGATGACTGCAGCTATGTGGTCCTGGAAGAGAAGTAAGTTTTGTAGGAGAGCAAAACAGAAGAACAAAAATGTGCGGATGTGTCACTTGGTGCTCTAGATTTTCCATTGAAGTAAAGTCCCATACATCAAGTTCTGCCTCAAGGGCAGTCAGATCACCTAGCAAGGAGAGGGTTAGTAAAAGGTAAAAGGCAGAGATGCTCCAAAATTGGGGTGCTTGTGTTGCTCTTTCTGTTGTACAGGACTCTGTCCTGCATGACATCTTTGTCTCTAAACTGTGGAGACATGGATTGGATGGGTGTATCTCTCAGTGGGTAAAGAATTGGCTGGATGGTCACACTCAAAAGGATTTCAGCCTATGGCTAAATGTCCAAGCGGAGACCAGTGATGTGTGGAGCTCCGCAGGGTTTAGTGTTGTGACTGTCCCTGTTTAAAATACTTGGTTACATCGACAGTAGGATTGAGTGCAATCTCAGCAAGGCTGCCAACAACACCAAGGTGTGTGGGTGGTGCAGTTGATATACTGAAGGGCAGGGATGCCATCCAAAGGGACCTTGATAGTCTTGAGAGCTAGGCCCATGTAAACCTCATGAAGATCAACACAGTCAAATGCAAGATCCTACATCTGGTAATCCCAAACACAAGCACAGGCTGGGTAGAGAACGGATTGATAATAGATTTGAGTCAAAAGACTTGGGGGCGCTGGCGGGTGAGGGGCCGGNCATGACTCAGCCATGGGCACTCACAGCCCAGAGAGCCAAACGTGTCCTGGGCTGCATCCAAAGCAGCACGGCCAGCAGGGCAGGGAGGGGATTCTGCCCCTCTGCTCTGCTCTGGTGAGACCCCAGCTGGAGCACTGGGGCCTCCAGCATAAAAAACGCATAGGCTTGTTGGAGTTAGTCCAGATGAGGGCCATGGGGATGATCACAGGGCAGGAACACCTCTTCTATGAAGACAAACTGAGAGGGTTGGGTTTGTTCAGTCTGGAAAAGAGAAGGGTCTTGAGAGACCTTAGAACACCATCCAGTACATAAAGGGGGCCTACAAGAGAGATGGAGAGGGACTTTTTTCAAGGACATGTAGTGATAGGACAAGAGGGAATAGCTGTGAGATGACAGAGGCTAGGTTTAGATTAGACATTAGAAATAAATCCTTCACAGTGAGGGTGCTGAGGCACTGGAACAGGTTGCCCGGAAAAGTTGTGGATGCTCTATCCCTGGAAGTGTTCAAGGCCAGGTTGGATGGAGCTCTGGGCAACCTGGTCTAGTGGGAGGTGTCCCTGCCTGTGGCAGGGAGGGTGGAACTGGATGATCTTTGAGGCCCCTTCCTGCCCATAACATTCTATGATTCTGTGATCTATTTGGTATCTCTAGGTCCAAAAGGTCAGATTGTGTTGCTGACAAGTAATGTGTTCTAGTATATTGCCAGACTAGATCTGGTGTATTGTTCACTGCTGGCAACTTGTTACTGATTTTTTATTATTTTAATACAGGATTATGATCCCCAAAAGCAGCAAGCTGCATGCAGTCTGTTAAGCATAAAATAATCTAACCCCTTTTTTTTGCAGAGTCAAGTAGTCTTCTTGATGGAGGATGGCACGGATTGGGGATGTATGGAGGAAGGAGATATAAATTATCCTCCTTAGGCTCATTTAATTTTTAACACGAGCTTTGATTACAGAAGAGTCATGCTTTATGGAGCAGTAAAGAAGCCAGTGCATACAAACTCTTCCATTGGTCCTTATAAAATGAAACAAGAACATGTGTTAGAATTACAGCATGTATGCAAACAGGACCCAGAGAACATACATGGCAGATGGATTTTCTAGACCAGAAAATCAAAGATAAATGTATATCCTTTTTTCCCTTGGACTTCAGGAGAACTGCGAAAGGAATACCCTGCGTTTTAGATGATAATATAGGTAACAGTATATTAAAAAATCTCCAGAGAGGAAAACTTTAGGATACTGTTTTCTTTTTAACAACACTTGTCTTTCTCTTGGACAAAAGAGTGTTGCAGTGAGAGCTTGCAGATGCTTTCAATAAAAACTGATAGTGGAACACAGGTGAATGCATTACTCTAAAGGCTGAGGATGAGGCCAGTTCTACCTGCCATATAATCTGCATTTGTTCTGATTTAGCTTGTGATTGTTCTGTCTCTGACTTGGTTAGCATGGTTTTGGCTAGCATGTTATATTTAGAGAGCTATGTCTCCTTTGCAAAGTGTTTGGAGACCTCCTAGCATAAACACTACTAGTAGTATTTATTATCTTTGTGTTCTTAGCTTTGGAAAACAAATAATTTGAGCATAAATATGTAAATCTTGTGATGTGTGTAGCAAGCTGCTTGTTTTGAAATTTTTTTGTCATGTGTTTATACTGCTGTAATCAGTCAATTTTTATTTCATTCTGTTGGATACATTATAGACATATATTCTAAGTGACAGATTTGATCCCTAGAGGTGTCAGGATATTAAGCAGTGCAGAGAGTCTGAGTAATTTTTATTTTCAATAGCAGGAGTCACGCAGAGTCTCAAGATTGATTTAACCAGGCCTTCTTTGTGGGATCCAAAAAGGAAAAATTTACTTATGTTCCCAATCCAGGAACATTGCAGGGAACATACAGGATATTTTCTTTCCAGCATTGCACAAGTGCATTGTCTGTCTCTTCTTGCTGGTGTTCATACACAGAATATTTCTGTGTACTCTGTGCTCGTTGAGCAATGCATTGCACAAGCAGATATGCTCTTGGTCCAGATTGCTTTCTGTTTACAATAAAAGAACAAAGAGTTTCTAAGAGAAATGCCCTGGCAATTAGGCTGATACATACAGTGAGAAATATTAATTACCTCCTTAGTCTTGTCACAGCTATTTCAACCATTAAACACAAACCTTTAGACATGGGATGTAAGAAGTCTTCTGGCTTTGGTCACAAACCACACTGAAATGCTGTTCAGCTGGCTATTCACAGGAAGGCAAGTGAATAGCCAGCTTTGTGTTTACCAAGGATAATCTGCTGTGCTGTGCTATTCAACCTATAACTCTAAATGTCCATGTGTTGTAGTTGGCAGCACACTATGTGCCCCAGGATTTCTGACTGGTTTAGGGGCCCCGCTGAAATGCTAATCAGTAAGACAGTCACTGGGGCTGTCTTTAGAGAAGAGAACTGATGGCTACAGCAGGGCAGGTCTTAACTGGAGAAGTAGGTTAAGTTATTGATCATCATCTTGGCTCAACTTCTGAGGAATTATCGGTGATGGTGGATCAGCCATGATATTTTTCATGGACAGAATGATGAATGTGTTCTGATTTTTTGAGTCTGGTCTAAAACCTTGGGACATTTTTGTTGTCTGTGTTAGATTTCAGGTAAATACAAAATATGGGGTCACGGTATTCATAGGACTGAAATTAATTATACCCTCCCAGCCATTATGTATCTCAAAAAACTTGGAAATGTTTTCTAGGATTTTGGTGGATATAGTGTAAACCTGTTTTAAATGTTGGTGTTTAGCAAATTTGAAGAGAGGTAAACAAATGAGTCATTTAACGATGAAGTCAACCCTAGACTATAGCCTCCAGGTTTCTCTGACACCCTACTAGGTCTGCCTCCCTTCACCTGAAATGTCTGGGGTGTTTTTTTAAACGGCTGTGCTCCTGCTTGGGACTTTCTAAAAAAGAAGGCATGGTGTGAGAAGTAGTATGTAATTTGCAACAGGACTCACAATGAATTGAGCAGAGGAGCTTTTAGGCTCTCAGTGCCAGTATAGGAAATACTACAGGACAGAAAAGAGCCTGGAGTTAATGTTACTTTTTAGAAACAGAAGTTATGAGATCATGTTATTATGCCATTTTGAATAGGATTGTGAAGTATATTTACTACAATCAGTCTAAGATTGTTGCTTTTTTGTTTTTTTGTTTGCAGGGATGAATTCAGGAATGTCACACTGATACACTAATTATTCAAAAAATGTGTGTTTTCACTAACCTTCACATCTCTTTATATCTTGTATTTCGTTAAACCAAACCCTGCATTTAATAAAATGTACTTTCATTACAAGGAAAACTAGTGGTTACTGCCCAACCCATGAGTACCTGTCTTTAGTGGCATTCTTACAATTCTTCATTTCTACTTTGCTGTGCTTAAACTCTTCTGTGTCCTGTCTCTTCAGACATCTTGGTGAAACACCATTTTTACGATATAGTGTCTGCTGCTTTTCCTTTCCTTTATGTGCTCACCTACATGCCTTTCCATCCCCTCCTCTACCTCATACTTTTACTATTGCACTAGAAACCTGTCTTTTGTGAGGGACCCAAACAAGCTTTTCAGATGCCATATGGTTCTTTGAGAACTGTCACTCTAATTTCAACTAATATTTGAAAATATCTTTCTGTTCCTTACAGATTAAAAAAACCCAAAAAACCTCCCAAAACCCAAGAAGAATACCACAGCCTAATTCCAAATTGGAGGAATTAAAGGATATTAATTTTCAATGTCTTCAGAATTTTTAACTAACTGCTTGATATGGTTTTGGATATGGTTACAGTTACCAGTAATTTTTGTAGTAATGGTTTCCATTTTGTTTTCATTAGCTGCTTGCTCTGTTTTTTGTAAATATTACCTACAATTATGTGCCATTTACTGCTGGAAGAATAAGTAAGTGCATATTTTAAATGCAGTCAAGTGAAATCTTAGTCTGAAATTGAATTTTTAAGTGCATCTCTTTAAACATGATAGCACTGATGATTCAGTCACATGATTTGTCATTAACTGTATCACAAACATTTCCTGTAGCTTAACTTGCTATTCCTGTCCCTTGCCCTCTTGAAATAAATGGGCTTCCAGCAACAGTTTTGACAATACTCTTGTCTACAAGTAATAAAACATCTGGAAATTAGGCTAGATGGATAAAACAGTTCCATGTAATAATACGTATCTGGCATTCATACAACCTTTATATAATGCATGTTTTTTATGGGCCAGATGTGGTATTTATGTGTTATGAGGAACAGAGGCATGTTCAGTCATGCTTTTTATTGCATTTAAATGCAAGGTATATTTTAATAACTCTCAAAGGGAATTGTCTCCTATTGATTAGAAACTGTCAGTGTGCTAGACATAAACCTGAAAAAGCAAATGAATCTGTCAGAAAACTGTAGATGTAATTTAAGTTGACATTAAACTGTATACTTATTGTGAGCTGGCTTCAGAAATAAAAAAAAAAAAAAGGAAAAAGAAAAAGCAACTAATAAATTTCTACTTATTCCTCCAGTGAAGGTGATCTATGAAGCCTTTGATCTAAGAGTTGTTTATTTCTTCTCTAGGACTGTGTTCTGTTAGATTTACAGGTCTATGAAATTATTATTCTTTTACATCTATTCTTCAGCCTTTCATATTTTCTCATTAGGACAACAGCTTTCCACAAAAGCCAGCTGCAAAGTCTCCATTTTTACATTCTTGCATGACATTTTCAAGTAAGGTGAACTGAACTTCTATTGAGTCGAAAAGTGACTCCACTGAATCATGCCCACCTTGCTTTTGCCTTTGTTAATTTCCAAACAACTCTGAAAAGCAGGTAACTGCGCTGTTCTCTCCTCTACACCTTTTCTTTGTCTAAGGTTTTTACTATTTCCACCCTGGAACATCACTTCTTTTTCAAAAATGACACTTGGAACTTTCATTTACCATTACCATTTCTGTTGAGCACACTAAGCTTTGTTTACATGACATTCTGCATTTGCTATAATACTTTGTTCCATGTCTTTTTCCATTGTTATTATCTGTACAAGAGCTGTCAATGTCAATCTCTTACCGTTTCTTTGTTTTGTTTTTTTTCCCCCTTTTTTTACTCTTCAATGTCTCCTCAAACAAATAAATCATCTACACTTGTATTTCCAAGTACGTTACAAGTTGTTTTAGAGCAAGTGCTTTGAGGCCAGCCTTGACAGGTGTCAGTACCAGAATACCATTAGTGCATCCCTCCTTCCATTAATTTTTATTGAAAGGGAGCAAAAGCCTGCAAGGATGCTGGTTTGGCAGCTATGAAATATGTTTTGTTTTTTTAAGCTTTGTAAGAGGACTCCAACTAATGCAATAATTTACTTAATTATCTTCTACAGTAGTGAAGACCAAAAATCTTGAAGCCATCCTTGAGTCTGGCCTGATTTCTAAACCTTCTATCCTCCTTTACAATTTGCTTGTGTGTCACTGACCTTTCCCAATCCCTACAGCACTGCCAGGCTTCTTCCTTGATTCAGCACTGGCTCTACTGAAATTCTTATTCATTCTTGAATCATTTCCCGTCTCAACTTTTTCAGCTTTTTCTTTTACAGTTCTTCTACATCCCTATACCTTTAAGCTTCAGGAGACACAGAGCTCTGTGCTTAGATTACTTTTTCGTGTATATTCTCCATCTACCCCTCCGGTCAGGCATCTCTGAATTCAAGTTCAACATCAAGCTCCTGATTTTTAGAATTCTCACTGGATTTGTATCTCATTTTCCAGTTTTGAGTCTGTGATGAACAGAGTGGGTATACATGCTTCATTCAATAACAAGATTGATGAAGGCAAAAGAAAACCATGATGTAGAGAAAAAGACATGACATTCAAGTTCAAGATCCAGGGTTCCTGTCAGCACTTTCATTACAGTAACAAATAAACTGTCACATACGGATTTATTCATAATCTGTAGCCCTGACAAAAAGGGATAGCATGTCTCAACCTTAATGTATAATTCAGATAGGAGGGACATGAAGTGGTTCCATCAGGAAAAAATAATTCTAAGCCAAAATGTTGGAATGCTCCCAAAGCCCAAACTGGAACAATTTTTTAAAAATTTGTCCATCCTTGTAGACTCAGCATGCTTTGACTCAATCTTTATTGGCCACTGACATCACATCAATATTCAAGACATACAGCAGGCGTCACAGGAAACCAGTGTGGTCAAACAGAGACCATCTGACTGAGCTCGGACATGAGAAAGGAGTGTATGGGAAGCAGAAGATGGGATATACTACCAAGAATAGAAACACCATATGGGGATGCAAGGATGAAATTAGCAATACCAAAGTTTGGCTGATATTGAAACATACAAGGCATGTGAAGTGAAACAAGAAGGGCTTCTGCACGTATATTGGCAGCAAAAAGAAGACCAGGGAAATTACAGACCTGATGGTGAATCAGGTGGGTGATCTACTAATGAATGGCATGAAAGATACTGAGGTACCTAATGGTTTACTTCTTTCAGTCTTTACTAGCAGAATCGCCTGCTGAGTCTTCCAGGTTCTGCCAGTTCTGTTTGATCTTTTTATCAGTGATCTGGATGCAGGAGATGAATGCAACATCAATAAGTTTGTTGATGATATTAAACTGGGAGGTGCTTTTGACTCTCTTTAGCAATGAGAGGCTTTGTAGAGGGATCTAAATAGAGCATTAGGCAATCATCTATGGCATGAAATTCAAGAACAAATGCTGGGTTCTGTACCTGGGACAGGATAAGACTGGACACAAGTATAAACTGGAAGAGGAGTGGCAGGACAGCAGCCCTGCAGAAAGGGATGTGGGGTGCTGGTCAGCAGCAGCCGGTTGGCAGCAGCTCAGCGTGAGTCAGCAGTGAGCCCTGACAGCCTGGCAGGCAAACAGCATTCCATGATGCATCAAACACTGCACTGCCAGTGTAAGAGAGGTGATTATCACTGTATTCAACATTGGTACAGTGTCTTCTGGAGAGTAGAGTGCAGTTCTGGGCCCTGTGATTTAAAAATCATAGAATCAGAGAAGGATGTGATGGTCCTTGGATGTGCCCTGAGGAGGGCAACAAAGCTGGTGAGAGTTCTGGGAGACAGGTTCTGTGAGAAGCCACTAAAGACTGTGGGCTTCTCTAGTTTGGAGAAAAGGAGGCTGAGGGGTGACATCATTGCTCTCTACAGCTTCCTGAGCAGGGGAAGTGAGAGGAGATGCCCATATTTTCTCCCTACGAACCAGTGATGAAATGCATGGGAATGGTGCAAAGCTGTGCCAGGGAAGGGTCAAACTGGACATTAGGAAGCAGTTCTTTACTGAGAGGGCAACCAAACACTGGAATGGGCTTCCTGGGGAAGTGGTCAATGGCCTGAGCCTTTCACAGTGTTTAAGACGCGTTTGAACAATGCCCTTAATAACATGATTTGAGTTCTGGTTGGCCTCAGTCAGGCAGTTGGACTGGATGATCATTGTAGGTCCCTTTCAACAGAACTAGGCTATTCTATTCCGTTCTGTTGTACACTATTGTAATAAAGAGAAGGATCAAATTAGAATATACTTAAATGAGCTGAAGATACACAAAGCCATGGAACCTTGCAACCGTGGAACAAGCAGAAACAAGTTCAGCAAGTCCTGCACTTGAGGCAGAAAACCCCCATACACTGGTGCAAGCTGAGCACTGACTGTCACAAGTCCAGCTTTGCAGAAAAGGACTGGGCTTCTTGGTGAACAGCAGGTTGAACCTCAGCAGCAGCGTGGCCTCACAGCAATGATGGTGAATGGCATCCTGCGTGGTATAAGCAAGATCATCAGTGGATCGAGGGAAGTTACTATTCTCCATTTTTGAAGATTTTTCAAAATTTGTCTGGAGATTTTCAAAAGGGCCATAGGCAACCTGATTTAACTGAAAAAATAACCCTCCTTTGAACAAGAGGTTGGACTAGAGACCTTGAAAGACCCTTTCCAGCCAGTATTTTGTGATTTTACCATAATGGAGAAAATAATCTGGTATACTTTAGTCATATAGGAATCTCAGCTCTCAAAGTTAACTTTAATAAAGCACTTAATGGGTAAGTGCAAAGTAAATTTGACGGAATTTATGGAGTTTCTACTTAAAGTGCTTTGTTTATAAGAAAGACTTTAGATTTGAAATATTTTAAACTTTCTGTGTATTCATAAAATGAATAATTGATCCTTCAATATATAATCAATATAATTATTGACATGCACACCTCCCCAAGTCCCATATCTTTACTGTGAATATTTAATTTATTATGATAACATTTTAAAAGTACAGTGTAGAGACTGAGAGTTGAGATCTGAAAGATGTGACTGTGGAAAGACTCAAAGAAAATATATCTAAGCACTGATTCACAATCCAAAGAGCTACCACAATACAACTAAAAGGCTTTTGTAAGCAGTATTACTCAGTATACTTAGACCTACGGAAACGAATTTCAAGATTGATTGGGAAATATTTTGAAGAAAACATTTTTTTAAGTGATAAAGAAAACCTTACAAAATACCAAGTTTCAAAAAACCCCCAGACAATACATTTAAACTGAACTGTGGATTTTAAGAGCTGCAGAATGGTTTTGATTGCAGTTAAACTGTAATATTTTCTTTGTATAGACCCTAGTAACAGATGTTGCTTTTTTTTTGGCAATCTGTAAGTAATCTCTTTTGTTCAATGAGCTCTACGGCCTGTGTATTGTGCTTGCCATTTAATTTGTCAGAAGTGGTCAGATCATGTTATTTAGCTCCTGCTTCTTTTGGTCCTTAGTATTTGTATGACCTGAGTGCTTTGTGTAAATGTTCTCACAGTACTGCTATGAATAAGTGGTATCAAAAATAGACTGTACTAATCTATAATGCCTTTTGTATTAATTTCAGCACTTTGTTTGATCAGCTGAAGAGTGCTTAGAAAGCCAGCTTTGTTCAAATTAAAAGTGTAAATAGGGGGAATGTGCAGTAAAATGGCACATGGTGCTTAGAGGTGCAGAGACTGATGCTGACAGTGCAAAATGGCTTTAAAGCAACCCCCTGGGTGGAGGAGTCTTGTGTTACTCTCATTTTGTGTTCCTTAAGTAGCGCATGTATACTGCCATTTTTCTGCTTTCCCTCCCTGAGGGCTATTGAATGTTAAAAAAAGCTTGGAGGTGCCTTTTTGCCTTGGTTGTAGCTGGAACTGAAGAAAAGGAAACAAAGAGAGGAAGACATGTCTGTCTGCTGCTTTCAGTTCTGCCAAGAGTTCTATGCCAATATTTTAAGAAGATCGCCTAATATTTTTAGGCATATGTTTTGTTATATGTAGATTTGTTGTTTTTAAGAATAATCACACAAAAAGATAACTCAGTCAAAAATAAACACCTCTAGACAAGGAACCTGAAGTCGTAATTACGCATTTTTGTAAAGCTCAAGTTGATTTTCTGATGAAAAAGAAGATTCAGATCTTTATGTTATCTTATCTTCCCTTGACTTTTTGTTCTAATTCTGCAAAACTATATAACTTTGAATCTTCCAATGTCTATTTTACAGGCTTTGCTATTCAGAAAGAAATAGGAAAACACTTAGGTCCAGAAAGGGGAAAAATGTCAGGAAATAGGCTTGCAGATAGGAGTTTGATACTATATATACACGATGGTATAATGTTTTGGGGTTTTTTCAGTTCATAAGGCAGAAGGGTTTGAAGTTTAGAATTGTGTTTTCCAAGAAAAGAAACATGTAGAGAATGTGGTGGTTTGCTGAAGGCGCCCAATTCTGAAGGTAGCCAGCAAAGGCAAACGGTAACTTGTCTCTACTTCACGAGAGCATGATTGGATGCCTAATAAAATTACTGTGTAATACGGTATGATTGGCAGTTCCTGCTTGGGAAGCCAAAGAACAATATAGCAGAGGCGTTGACATTCACTGGCGAACTCCCTCTGACTTCACAGGAGCTGGGTTTTAGTCTTAAATAAATAATGTTGAAAAAATGTGCTTCAGAAACTTTGGGTAATCTGTTGGTTCAGATCAGGGTAGAGTGGATAACTGTGCCTGCAGGCATTAACAAGTCAGACCTATCTTTTCATGGTTGTGGGATTCACTGAAGTGAGCGGATCAGATAGGGCGTGTGGTACCAAAACCTATCAGGGTGGAATCTGTGCAATCCTTCCAGAATCCGTCCATTACCAGGGTGTGACTGAGTATATTTTGGCTGCGCAATTGGCAGGCTTCTCTCTCTGCAGCTCCTTTTACCTTTATGGACAAATAATGTTAAGCTAGGAGAGCAGCTAAGAGAAATGTATGTTTTTAACAGTTAAGGCACATGATTGCACAAAGGTGGAGCAAAACAGGAATTGTGCAAAGAGGAATATATGCAGAAAAGAAAGGAAAAATGCCATTATAATGAGTTCCTTAGGAATGTGTTTATCTATAAAGAATAAGTAATTGTACCATAAGTAATAAAGAAAAGGAGAAAGGAATGTATTTAAAGAGGGAAGGGTGGAGAATGTTTTATATTTGTGAGCCTAGGTAATATAAATGCATGTCTGTTTCACTAAGCATTATTGTCTAACTCTATAATAATTAGGGAGACAAAACCATGTCTCCAATCATCTGTCTACTATCTTCAACAAAGCAAGGATATACTCATTCCTTTTTCAGATGTCTGAGTTTGTTCCTGATAATGGATTGCCTCAACAGTGAATTTAACATCCTTTCTCATGAGCTTTGGGTGGTTTCTTGCCGTGCCTGGTGCCGTATGCTTGTCTCCTAGTCATGTCCTGCCCTGCCTGCAGAGGTGCTGACTTGGGGCAGGCATCTGCCACCTCACCACAGGGCGAGTGGGGAGAGATGGCTGCAGAACTCAGGCCAGGTTTTACAACTATCACAGTTTAAAAAGAGGGGTCTAAATCATTATACCTAGCAAGTACACAGTTGAAGACGATGCGAATTCCACAGTAGTAGGTGCTGTAACTAACAGTGGAAGAAGAATGAAGGTTTAAAGAGATTTCCTCTTCTTGTAAGCCTTGTTTAAGCAACAGATGATTAAAGTATCTTTTTCTTTTGTCCCCTTAAACAATGGACTGGATTTTTTTTTTTTGAGCTAATTTCTCATACAAGAATGTATTGAGATAGGTTGAAATAGAAAAACATTTATACTATCCTGAAAGGAAAAATTTGACAAGGTGTCTAAAGATTGGCCCTTGTTTAAATTTATTCTAAAGACCATGGACAAAATTTTATGCTTTGTGTTTGGATGGGCTGGAACTCCTGTGTTTTAAATGTATTTTCATTTCTACAGTCTTATTATTGAGGTGCATTAGCATGAAAAAGCTAAACCACATCACATTACTTACTGCATGTTCTAGAAGTTCACACATTAATGCTATTTGGTGGGAAATGAGATGAAGGAAGTATAGAAAATTTAAAACTGCCTTGCTGTCAGGCAACACAATTTTTTTGCAGAAACACATCTTCACTACACTGCTCAGAGAAACAACATAAAATAATTGTATTTATTAATTCTATAAAAACTAAATGAAATCTGCTGTGTCAATCATAAAGGAGAATTCTAAGTTGTTAGAGAGCCGTTTTCTGTTTTGTTTTTTAATCTATTTATTTCTTTTGATCTGCCTGTAATCTGGGAAGATCAATGGCATCTGATGAAACATTTAAGATTTTTGTCAGACATTTTATACCTCTAGGATTTTTCCCCATTTAACAGGACAGAATCTCAAAGACTCCCAGCAAATGGAAAGCTTCTTCAAAAGTACTTGAGCAGAAGAGAAATAGAGGGTTTTTCTGAACTATCTTAGTCATAGGAGCTCAGGTGATACTTTAGATAAATCTTAGGATTCTGTTTGCATATGAATACAGGTTTCATTTGCATTAAAATCTGGCAGTTCTATTAATGTGTATTGAGATTTTCAGTTATTTCCAATCTTCATATGAGCAATGAATATGTAAAATTTGCTTGAGATAATTTTGATGTCAGATTTCCAAATCTGGTGAATTTTCATATAATTGGTCATCCATTAATTTATATTTTTGTTTGTTTGTTTGTTTTTTGTTTCTAAATAAGAAAATGTGACTACACATATACAAACACAAGTTCTGGCTGACTTGTGCGTACAATAGGCTCTGTGTATGTGTGCATGTGTGCCATAAATGTACTGGCATGTGACACCAGCTACTGAGCACTAGAGATATCTGCCTAGATATTTTGGTGAGCTGTTACTTTTTGAACTACTAAATTCATTTACACATGTTTGACAACTGCTGTGTGTGTACCATATCACTCTTTCAAGGCTGTCAGCCTCCACTCCTATCTATTTATTGTGAAAAAGCTTCCAAATATTTTTCTACCCAGAATATTTATGATATGTTTGGTTTATCACAATATGCAATGAATTGAGACGTCTAGAGAATGTTTGAGTGGGAATCTTCTATTCTTTTAGCCATCACAAGATACGATTTCTTCCACAGCTTAATCTGCATTAGGCCTTTAAGGAAAATCTGAGAGTCTCCCAATCAGTTATTTGGACGTGGTGAGTCACCAGGCTTTGTTTTTCTATTTGAGCAAAATTCTAAGTTCACATATAGATGAAAGCAGATTCTGAAAAGGAAATTGCTTGTTAACTGAAACCTTAAGTAGCTCTTTAAGAAAGCACAAGTGATCAGTCAGCTATCATCCAACTATGCACTTCAAGTTCTTGCTAATTTAATGTATTACCTCTTTTACATCTTAACACACAAGTCTTGTTACAAAAGACAGAAGCTGTCTTTTGTATTTCCAAACTACTGTCTTTTCTTTAAGCCAAAATATACATATGTTGACATGCCAAGTGGCTCCTTCTTCAGGCAGGAAAGTAAAAACATGTTCAGACATGTCCTGGAGATACGGAAAAATGCCAGAAAATGTTTAGCTCAAATAAAGAAGCATCAACGGCTTCATTTTTACTACTTTTCAGCAGTAATCAGATGTCTAATTAACCTCCATTAGCCTAAAATAAGGCAGAGCTTTGAAGACACAAGTCAATAACCAGAATAAAAGCCACACAGACTGTATTAAGAGACTGTTGAAGCTTTGCCCACACTACACATTCTTATAAGTTCAAGCCCTCTGACTTAACTTGGGCATAACTAAATCATCCATTTTAACATTTAGAGCGGGGAATAATAGCCCTTTTTGGAATACAGTTCACCTAAGAAATCTGGTTTCCTCAGGTCGTTGAATGCGTAACTTGCTAGGCTTTGCCTGTTACAATGTGACATTTCTTCACTCAAAAACTCTCTTTTATTTAAAAAAAAAAGTTTTTCTGCATATCTAAATTCATCACACTGCACAAACAGTGAATTAATCTTCTACAAAGGCTTCGTCATAAAAAAGATAAAATAATTCAAACCAACACCATGAAGGATTTTAAACCTTTGTATAATACATGGTCTCTGTGGCAGAATCCAATTCATGGGTTTCCTTCGTACACAAGAACAATAAAGTGTCAAAGTACATAAACAAGTCTTTTAAAACAAGCAAATATGTCCTTTTAAGTCCTTCTCATTAAACAGACACAGCCTGATGAGAATACTGAGGCTAGTTGTGTATTTAATGCCTGAGAAACAACCCCTGCTGCAGGCAATATGTTCAAAAGTTTGATCTAAACCACAGAAATACCAACTCCATAGGACACATTTTGTTAAAAAGTTTGGAATCAGATTACTTCCTCACAACCATCAAACTTCACAGATTAAAACTAGGTAAGTGAGTCTGTTTTAATCTTCTCATGTTCTGCCAAGAGCCTTCAAAAGTGTTCCTTTCTTAAGTGTTCTGAAGTATCTTTAAAAAAGCTATTTAAGAACATCCAGAATTAATGTGGCCCCAAAACTACTAATAATGCTGTTCCAGATGTTTGTGGTGAATTGCTGAGCAGGAAAATTAATAAAGCCATACTTAGACAAACAAGCTTGCTTTAAAATACTTGTCCGGATCTGTCCTAAACCCATTAAAATCAGAATTCTGTACTCTCCTTCTCCCTAAAGCAGTGGTCTCCAAGAAATCATGTTAAGCTTCCTGATTTCTTATGTATTCTTATCATCAAACATTTTAAATTGGAAACAATATACGCTTTACAGTTTTCTTTGGTTCTGTGGACCACTTCCCATAACCTCATGGCCTGAAAACTTAGATCTAGGTATATGATAATGGAAAGCATGACTACAGGAGGTTTCTTTGCTCTCATTTTAGTTTGGTACATTGGATGATAGTAGCATTGAGGCATAGACATTTGACAGTTGAGCAACCTGGACTTACACCTAAGATCCTGATATACCTATATATATCCATAAGGACAAATTAACTCAAAGGCTGTTGGGTGCTGAAAAACAGAAGGAGCAAAAAAGGGTTTTCTCTCATGTTTACTCTTATTCATCTGAATAAATCTGATAAGCTCTCTTGGCTAAGTATGAGACAGAGTAAGGGCATTTCAGCTCCTGTGCATTGCCTTCTTCTTCTCTGGCATCTGTCTGTGTATGACTTGTCTTCTTCAGCAGGCCTGAAGAAGTGAAAAGCTTGTTCCATTTTGACTTGAGGGCAAAATACCACCTAATGAGTGGAACAGTGAAACATGTCCCCAGGATAACACGTTTGGTTTTTGTTTTTTTTTTTATAAATGTGTTTTTATAAACGAATACATGTCTGTGTTTGCAGGCTTCAGTGACTCAAAGTTGCACCTCCAAAAGAATTTATGTATTTCTGTCTAATTTCAGAAATCCTTGTTCTTAAATACATTCAGTGAAGTCCTTAAGCATTAAAAGTCCTTAAGTGCCTTGTATTTAAATGTGTAATCCTAGTCACCAATGTAAGAATAGCTACGTCGAGGTGTATTACTGTTCTTAAAATGCCAAAGCAATTATTTGAATGAACACATTTTTGTCTTCCTGCTTCTAATACTAACATAAAAGATGAAGACAAGCAAAATGTCTCCATCATTTAGAGGTCTCCCTAGATGAAATGCTGTACCATTTAAATTATCTGGTTCCTTCTTAAAGTCTAAATACCGTAGAGAATAATACAACATATACGCCTATTCTCAAAGCCTCATAAGTGTTAGTCAGTTCGGGGGGGAAAGAGGGGTGGTCGGGAGAAACGCGGTCCCTGCAGAAGTGAAAGATGTGGGCAACTCACAAGTCCTTACACCAAGGTTGTTACAGCATGGAGGCTTTTCAGTGCGGCGTGGTAGAACCTGAAGTAAGGAGGCAGCTTAGCTGTCACCACTGGGGGCCACTGCTACTCAGCAAGAGAGAAGGAAAAGGAAGCTGCTGCAAGGCCTGGAGTCTGCGCTGCTGGAGAGAACTCCTGTAGAGAGGTAAGAAAATGACCCAGTGTGGAGTTGCTGTTACGAGATGGGAATAGCCAGTAAAGATATACGCACAGGAAACTGAAATCTGTGTTTCAAACAATGAACGTTTGACTTTTGCCAAATGTCACCATGAGTGATGGCAGAAGTGACTGCAACCATTCACCCTTTGCACTGGTATTCCCAGTCCTGTGCTGATCCACATATCTTTGGGAAGGGCTTGTATATGCATAATAATTGGGACCCCTTACTAATCAAACCTGCTCGAAAGTGGGTCATCATCATCACTGTCTTCTATGAACAGGAATCACTTTTCTTGCTAAGAAGGAGAACAGACAATATGGAATAGGTAAAAAAGTCAGGTGGCAGAGACTTTCTGAGGAGTAATTACAGACAGCAAGACAAAATGGAAAAGGATAAGATGGACAGATGAATTACACACAAAAGAGAAGTGAATGGCTTCTCCTTACAGTCTTGAGACATATATTTTTTCTCAATACTACTTATCTTTGTAAGTACATACTGCTGAAAGTGTGGATCCTGGACTAGATGCAAGAGTCAGGCTTTACAAGGGTTTCTCCTAAGAATCAAGAAATCTCAAAAGGAAATATTTTTCACTCCAGACATTATCCATATTAGTTACATTATTTAGAGCCAAACTGATCCTTCTGAAAATCTTTTGTGCAAAACATATTAATGGAATGGAAATCAAGGCCTGACTTTTCCTGCTTCTTTTGTATAATATGATGGCATAACTCACTGACTTCAAATGAGCTAGTGTTCATATACTTTAAAAGTGACAAGGGATTCACACCTCACAACAATATATCACACTGATATATCAGAGAGGAGCAGTTATGTGCCATGTGCAATGGTATTTTGCCCCTTCATGCCACTGGTTTAGACAGCAGCAGGTATATTCTCTTCCTTTTGGTCTGAGCTGTCCTGACATGAAGGAATGACATCTAAGGGCCAGCTTGACTGAATGTAATCATTCTGAAAATAAACTCATCCAGAGATGAGAAAGGAAGAACTGGGCAGAGGGGTTTCTCACCCCCAGAACTGGTGGACAAACTGGTAATTGCTGCTAAGAAACACTGAACGTTGACCTCCCCAAACACTTTTAATATGTCTCTAGCACTAAACAAGCACTATAATGCATTGTGCTGTATCCACACAAATCTCTTGTTTGGAGGCCAGCCTGGAGAAGCACATCAAAGGCAAATGATAAGAAAAGTAGGTGTGGGTCACTGAGGGGTGTTCCTGGTCCTATCCCCCTAGGAGAGCTCTGGCACCGGTACTGCTATTGTACATTGTTAATTAAATCATTCTAATTAATTCATTCAAAGTGTAAATTAGGAAGGAAAGAAGATAAATTACACTAATACATTTAACCCCATGCTGTTTATTTAGCAGTTGAACAAAATAATGTGGTTAAAAAGAGTCTAACAAGGCAAAAGCCCAAGACACAGCTGTTTAATAGCATTAAAAATGAGATCTCAGACTGTGCTGCAGGCACATACTGCCTGTTTGCATTTAGAAGGCTTGCCAAGATATCTGTACTGGCAAACCCTGCTAGTTTAGATGCAGCTGATACTAACAAAACAAAACAAAATACATATTTCCATCTCCCAGATGAAATAACCTACTCTGGTAAATGGATTATTTTACCAGTACAGCTCTGCCAGTGTTAGAACTCTTGCTGGTGCTGCTAGGGTAATCTGGGAGATCTTTTAGCTACACAGGTATGCCTGCAAAACATCTAAGTGGCAATAAAGCCATATGATAAAGTTTGCTATACATTCAAGGTTCCAAGAACTTGTCTCAACACAGAAACCAAACCAATTTAAATAAAGAGCAAGGTGAAGTAATTTAGTTAAAACAGCAGTTCTCTGCATAGCAAGCAAGCTGGATTTAAGTTTTTTCTACTCCAATGTTTTCAGAGTCAAATGTGGCACTTAATTCTAGAGATTAAAATGAAAATATTTAGGGGTTTGTATTGACATATTGATTCTTTCAGATTTACTAAAACAAACAAACAAACATACAAACAAACAACAAAACCAACCCTAAGAGATTATCAATTTCACATGACTCTAGAAGCTGAAGCTTTCAGAAAAGGGCCAATTATCTTGTGATTTGTGATAAAATCATGATATTTAGCAACACTGCAAAGATCCTATCTATCCTGGCATACTAATACCAGAAGAAACATGTCTCAACTAGTTCAGCGGGCATGTTAAACTATGTCCTGGAATAGGCTAGGCCAGCTTTGTTTTCAGCAATGTCAAAATACAGATTGGCCCATCTACAAAACTGGCTTAACCAGAACAGTGCTTAACTGTGATCTGACTTAGTTCTCAGACCAGCATAAACCAGGCCAAAGATTTGCATTGGACCAAGTTAATTTCTTGAGTGTTTTTTCCATGCTAGCAGAACAAGCATTCTTATTCTAAACATGTTATAAACTGTATCCAGACAAAGCTATCTACTTCTAACTCCTGTGCAGAAAGGAGAAGAAACACTTCGGGTGTTTTGTCACTTAAGCATAAATAAGAGCTCACCTGAGCGCATCCAAAAGAACAACTATTGTGGTTTGTACCCACAGCCTGTGGAGTTCCTTTTTCTTCTCATTCTCCCTCTGCTCTCACCAGTACCACTGTTTTACACACACAGAAGGATCTGTCTGGCTGTGTACTTGTTTCCCCAACAGATGACTTAGAGCTTCATCCAATCATTCTGCCCTGATTAACTTCAACAGGTTCCTCATTTCATAGAAAAAGAGGAAGATCAGTACTCATCTGGTGGCTCACTTATAGGATTATTGTCCCATTTTGTTCATGCAGGGTAGTGCCCAAATCTGCATGCTGTGGCCATCCATGTAAGTCCCGTATGTTGTCCTCTCTGTGGAACTCGTTTTTCACTGACCATTCCTTGCAGCTATAGTTCAGATGTTGCTAAGCAACATCTAAGGTGACATTATTCTATCATTTTGGTTTATCACTCATAGTGATAACTCCGCCTGTTCAAAGTTTGTCCTGACACTGTATGAAGTAATGTGTCCCTGTGTTTTTAGTTGCATAGAATGAAATAATCTGACTTCCTGACACCAGATTGTTAAAGACTCACCATAATGGACGTAATTGGGTGGAATCTCTGGAGGCTTAGTTGGGGAGAAATGCTGGAAAATAGGATCAAGGCATTGTATGGTTATGTTACGTTAAAGGAAAACCTGGACTCATAACATGGAAAATACAATGTGCAACAAAGGTTGAACATTCACAGTCTAATCCAAAATCCTCTACAGGTACACGACTCAGGTGAACACTGGTGTCTGTGAATACCCCTTGTGCAAGGTTGTTTACAATTTACAACAGCTTCTTACACCTAAACAACTTTGAAACATACTTTATTACATACAGATGTGCAACATTTTTAGACCATGCAACCTGCAATACTTCATGTTGTAATAAAACAATATCGTAAAAAGAAATAATCTATGAAACAAATTACTCTTTCATCTGCTCCCTGTTCAGCCATGCTCTCCAGGCTTGCATATGCCCGCAGGCTGTCTAGAATTACAGATGTGTCCTACTGTACACTAAGTGTGTGCTTATCTGCAGACTCTGGAGTCCAGCAACACAAATATAAATAACCCTCTGCATGTAAACAAATTGCTTGCAGGGCTTTTTATTTATTTTTAACAGAAGTATGGGTGACATTTCATTATGAAGAATGAGCAAATTCTCCAAACTATTATATTCAAAAAGAAGCTTCTTGCTGGTGCAAGTAATTGTTCTTATCTTCCTTAAAGTCTCTTTAGACTAATACCATTGCTTTAAGTGGCATTAGCAAATAGTAAACTAGCAATATGTGCAATGTTTAGTATGGTACCTTGTGTTTTTCTTGTACAGAGCCACACAATACCATTATGTAAACACTGTTGTTATGTCTAGAATACGTTTATTGCTGAAATCGGCCTTTTGCACCAAGGCGTTCTTCACATACTTTGTTAATTGGAAAATAATTAAAGCCAGGCTTCCCTTTGTGCTGCGGGAGCACTCCGCTGGGCACCTGTCAAGCGGCAGCCCTGTGAAGGCCCCCCGAGAGCGCAGTGGCCGCACGGCCCGCGGCATCTCCGCGGCACCGCCCCGCCGCCGCGGGAGGAGCAGCGCCCGGCAGCGGGCTCCGCGCCCGCGATGCCCGCGCTCTTCCGCGCCCTCCCGGCCGCTCCGACGGTGCCGAGGAGGGGTTTCCCACCGTCTGCTTTGCTCGGTCTTCGCCACCCACTAGGACACGCCATGAAGACCGGAACCCCTCCCGTCCGCGCGGCTCTCCCCATCCCGCAGAGCTATTTCGGTGTCTGCGGAGCCGGGCGCACCCCTTGTTCACCCCGAGCGCGGTGCAGGCGCTCGTACAGCGAGCTGCTGCTCCGCCCGGGCCCGCGGGGTCCCCACGCCGCCCCGGTCGGGTGCGGGGCGGGGCGGGGCGGGGCNCGCCTCCGCGGCACCGCCGAACCGGCATAGCCCAGCTCCCCTCCCATGCGCGGCGCTGCGCCGCCCAGGGACCTCCGCGCTCGCCCGGGAGCCGCAGCTGTAAGTTGGTGCCGCCGATCCGGTGCAGCGCCGGCCGCGGAGGGGAGGCGGGTGGGCAGCGGCGGGGCAGAGCCGGGTGGCAGAGCTGCCGCCGCGCTGCCTGCGGTGCTTCTCCGGCTGGAGCCGGGCTGCCTTGCTGGTCCCCGGCACAGGGGGAGCCCGGCCCTCCTCCGCCCTGTCCGGAGCGCCAGGGACCAGCGGGGCACTGGTGGGTAGGCGTCCACGGTAGTTTGCTATCTCCTGTACTCTGCTGCGCTCGGAAGGCGTCGGCTCCCGTTACGAAGGCTGCTAGCCTCTCCAGTGGGCTTCAGCTTCCTGCTCGGGGCTCCGGGCGGTCCGGAGCATCCCTCATCGGGCGTGAGGCAGGGCAGGGAATGACCGAGCGCCTCGCTGCTCCCTGAGCTGGCTGCGGCGCTGCTCTCCCTGCCCCGGTACAGAAACTTTTGCACGTGGTTATTGCTCTATAAAGGAAACCAAATATATTTCGCTTCTCCCACTGGTTTTTGTATCAGGCTGGAAAGAAGCTCTGCAAGTTTGTTTTCAGAGACGGAGTTATTTAGGTGTGTTGATGGAGCGAACTGGGGGGAATTTAGAGTTGCCTTTCTTTGTCTGCATGTGGTGAGCCGTAGTGCATTCCTAGCAGGAGCAGCGTGTTCTGATCTCTGTCTCGCTGCAGGTCCTAGGCAGCCGCTGAGTTTGAAGACTTTAGACAGGGTCGCGGTTTGCCTCTGCCAAACTGATAGTATCGGTGCAGATTTAGCAATTGAAAGCTAAATCATCGATGGGATGATTAGTAGATTTCCTCTCTTTCAGCTGTTCACTGATTCTAAAGAAAAACGCAACCACCACTGTGTAATTACACAGTCGTATTAAAATGAGCCTGCATCAGGGATGGGTCAGTAATTTGAAAATACTTAATTTTTCATTTGATTTAGGCTGAGACCTGCATGCTATAGAACTGTTAAGTAGGACAAGGAGCCTGTTGTTTAGTCGTAAAGTAGTGTTTACTACTGGGCTGCTGTGACAAGTAGCCTGTTGAAGTGTAATTATAAATCAAAGTCTTGGTTCAACCTCTGTTCCTAGATAAAATCTATATCTGTAATTTACTGACCACTTCTTGTCTTTTACATACAAGTACTATTTCTAAGGAAAAAATGCCTGAAGGGAATTGGCTAATATTATTCAAGATGAACACTTGATCACTAACTGTAAATTACCTCTGCTGAAGAATTTGAGGCTTGCATAATTTCCAAAACCAAACAGAGAAATTGGAGATGTCATTTTTACATTTTAATATTCTTACAAGATTCTGGATTGACCTAATTGCCAGAGACTCAGAAAGGATATTTACGGAAACACTGCCTGCTAGTGAATGATGGTAATTGCTTCTAAGGGTGTTTGTTCAGCTAGTCTATGTGCAAACTCATCTCAGCACCACAGTGGAGGAAAAAGATGTCTATAGATATGTATCTTTGTTCTGTTTGGGGAAATATGTTAGCTTATCTTAAATGTGAATTGGCATATTTTGAATTCCTCTCAATAGATGACACTGAGATGATAAAGGCAATCTTACAGGAACTGTTCAAGACCAGCATATGTGAAATCTTCTCAGCAAGAGACTAAGTCTTCTGTTACAGTAGGGTGAAGTGCTGAGTGTCTCACTCAGTTGTTTGAGAGGGGTTCTTATACAGATTTTTTTTTTTTTTTAACAGTGGTATTTGTTACTACGGCTGTGGGTGGGCTTTGAGTAACAGACAGTGATCTGTTCCTCCCCTCTGCATGTGGTCTGTAGTTCACTAGCTTCCACTGTATGCATAACTGCAGGGTGGTTTTTTATGTTTGCCTGTATTTTGTTGTGGTTATGGGCTTATTCTGAATGGTGCTGAACTAGCGGTGCTCACAGGAGTACACAGCCTGGTGAAAGACCTAAATGCCTGCATTTGCAGCCTCTGATGTGAACTCTACCTGCCCTGTTTCTGAACCCTGTGTGCATGATGAAAGAAAGTTTTCAGTGCACTCTGAATTCCCCCAATATGTGGGGGCAAAAAAGAGGACCTGTGTTTTCATAGAGATCTTGACATGCCTAGACTGTGATGTCTATACATTCAGTTAATTGGAATGGAAGGTGGGGGGCAGTGAGCATATTCAGATCCTGGTTATTCTGTTGTCTCTGATCAGTGGGGTGGTTAGCTCCTATCCTGCTCTGTGGTGAGGAACCTTGAGAGAGTAAGTCCTCAGTGTGAGGAAAACCCACCTGTAGAGATCCAGTGAATACTTTGCATTGCATCATAATAGCATTTAAAATAGTAAAGTGCCTGGAAAAGTTTGAAATTTGACAATTTAGTGTTCAGCTTCCTATTTGTGTCTTCAAACTGCTTGTATACTAGTATTTCAGGCCATGACCTTTCTGTAATCCTTCAATTCCAGGAGATTTCAACCTGTATATAGTCAGTATCATATTTTTGGCTATAGGTTAAGTGGGTTATTTTAGTCTGAGATTAGTGCTCAAGATACTTGAATGCTATCTGGGTATTTTTTTGCCGGACAATACAATTTCATTAAAGGTCATTTGATTTTCCTTGTAAAAGAGTTTGTGTTTTGAAGACGTACCAGCTTCCTTAAGCTGCTCTGTGCTTAGTGTTAGTGTATTTAATAGGTTGGTCTAGGGAGCACTGGTAAGATCCCCTTCTAAACTTTTGCATGGTAGAGTGAGACAGATACTCTGCCTTGTAACTCTGATGTGTAGGATTCCTCTCTATTTTGAAGGACTTTAGATTGAGCACCATATACTGAGCTGTGTTACGTGCTCTCTTCAATCCCAGTTAAGTTTCATCAGGCAAATTGTGTTTCAGATAAAAGGAAATGGGCTATGGTAGTTTTACAGTAATGTGTCTCTTTATTCGTTACTTTAAATTTGCTTTAGGGGCTTTTTTTTGCTGTAACTGAAGGGAAAGGCGTTGAACAGAAAGACTTGCTGTTCAATATGGTGAATCCATTACATTAGCACAGAGAGTGAGGAGGATGGTACTGGCTGTGCTGCAGTTAAACTGCAAGTGTTGCATGTTCCATATACACAGATTGCTTGTTCTGAAATGGAATCTGCTGTCCAAATTAAACATGTGGTTTTGATTTTGTTGATGTTTCTAGTCACATGAGTCTAGGAAAATACATGTATTAAAAAATGTTATTTTTGAAGCTTGTAAAGCTCTTGTATTATCTTGAAGCATGAAATGTGGGAATGAAATTCTACAGTTCTGTAGTGCTTAAAGATGCTCAAGTATACGAAAATGTCCGTGTGAGAGCAAAGTGTATCCATATTAAAAACCTTCACAAGTGGCCCCAGGCCAAGCTCTGACTTAGGGCATTGCATACTTTCCAGGTAGACCTTCTGGACAGTTCTTTATTTGAAGGTGCAGTAAGAGGTACTCTGGACATGCAAAAAGCATAGTAATTAGGCAAGTTTGATTCTTGGCTATATCTGAGTTTTCTCTGCAGTTTGAAGAGAGAGCAGTGAGATTATTACAGTGCAGGTTAACAGCCACAGCTTGCACTGAGTTCTGTCTGTTTCATCTCCTACTGTTTGCACTGTGGCTTTTTGGCCATTAGCTTTATATGTCTGCCAATATTCCTCCCTTCCCCTATATTCCATGATATTTTGACTTGACTCTTAGTTAAATATGGAAACTTGCTGCTTTAATTAAAAGTTTTAATAAACTTGCTGCATAGACCTGCATATCATGGCAGGTGACAGTAACATTCACCTCTAAACAGGATCTGAACAGTGTTTTGTTTGCTAGGAATAGGGCAGGATAGGATACGTCTTCTGTTTTATGCCTTCTCAAAACTTCAGAATGAGCTAATGGCTTAAGCTCTGAGGACCTGACTCTCCAGGTGGCTTCAGAGGCAGTGTCTCAGTGACTTCAGCTGGTAGTCAAAACATGTTTTTCTGCTGACCCTGCCTATGTATATGTTATATCACTATAGCAAGCAGCCTGTGAACTCTGTGGAATAAAGATGGGCTCTGTAGAATTTGCTGGTCATGTTTTTTTTTAGTTACACAAGTCTAAATGTATGGTTGATACCAGGGTTTCATTTTAAAGTTGGGGGTTTTTTTTTCATTTTGTGCTGTTGCATATGGAATCACTATACCAAAGGGAAGCTTCCTAATGGGATTAGTAGGTTTTTGTTCCCTGTGCAGCTTTTGACATTCCTTAGGTATTCTGTCTGGTAGCTCTTCCTGCTATGATTCAGTACGGGAGAATGTTTCAAGCGTGTGCATGTGTATGTATGTAATGAATCAGCTGGTCTAGGCTGGGGAAGGGTGAGAAAATCAGTCCTGGTTCCTTTCCTTTCTCCAACTTACTTGCTTACTGTATTGCTATGAAAGTTGGAGATCAGGTTTCCCAAGATAAACCTGCTCTTGGGCAACAAATTTAGACTATGTCATTTGTGAATCTCAGCTTACAAAAAAATAAACACATGCCAAAGGTAGATGTAATTCTCTGTCCACTCAGCTATAAATTAAGGCTTTTTCTCCCCCATCCTATAGTGAAATATAGGCACACTTTTTGATATGTAAAAATAATAATGAATTTGACTTTTATTTATATTAAATTTTTTCTTTGCTTATAGGTGTGAAGGAAAATGTCAGTCAGCATGCATGAAAATCGGAAGTCTAGGGCCAGTACTGGCTCCATAAACATATACTTGTTCCACAAGTCATCCTATGCTGATAGTGTCCTTACTCACCTGAACCTCCTGCGTCAGCAGCGTCTCTTTACAGATGTACTTCTCCATGCTGGAAACAGGTCATTCCCCTGCCACAGAGCAGTCCTAGCTGCTTGTAGCCGCTACTTTGAAGCAATGTTCAGCGGAGGACTGAAAGAGAGCCAGGACAGTGAAGTCAACTTTCACAATTCGATTCACCCAGAAGTCCTGGAGCTTCTTCTAGATTACGCATATTCCTCCAGGGTTATCATCAATGAGGAAAATGCAGAGTCATTGCTGGAGGCTGGTGACATGCTGGAGTTTCAGGACATTCGGGATGCTTGTGCAGAATTTCTGGAGAAAAACCTTCATCCCACCAACTGTCTCGGTATGCTGCTGCTGTCAGATGCTCATCAGTGTACCAAGCTGTATGAGCTCTCTTGGAGGATGTGCCTTAGCAACTTCCAGAGTATCAGTAAAAGCGAAGACTTCCTCCAACTGCCCAAAGACATGGTAGTGCAGCTCCTTTCCAGTGAAGAATTAGAAACTGAAGATGAAAGGCTGGTGTATGAATCGGCTATCAACTGGGTCAACTATGACCTGAGTAAGCGTCACTGTTACCTGCCAGAGCTGCTGCAGACAGTGAGACTGGCCCTCCTGCCAGCCATATACCTTATGGAGAATGTGGCCATGGAAGAGCTTATCACCAAGCAAAGGAAAAGCAAGGAGATTGTAGAAGAATCAATAAGATGCAAGTTGAAGATCTTACAGAATGATGGAGTGGTCACCAGCTTGTGTGCCAGACCCCGAAAAACTGGGCACTCACTTTTTCTTTTGGGTGGCCAAACCTTTATGTGTGACAAGCTGTACCTCGTGGATCAAAAGGCGAAGGAGATCATTCCGAAGGCTGACATTCCAAGCCCACGGAAAGAGTTCAGTGCTTGTGCCATAGGCTGCAAAGTGTATATCACTGGGGGACGAGGATCAGAAAATGGAGTCTCCAAAGACGTGTGGGTGTACGACACCCTTCATGAGGAGTGGTCGAAGGCTGCTCCCATGCTGGTAGCTAGGTTTGGCCACGGCTCTGCCGAACTTAAGCACTGTTTGTATGTAGTAGGAGGACACACTGCAGCAACTGGTTGCCTTCCAGCTTCCCCTTCAGTATCCTTGAAGCAAGTAGAACAGTATGACCCCGTGACCAACAAATGGACCATGGTTGCCCCACTGCGAGAGGGAGTAAGCAATGCAGCTGTAGTCAGTGCAAAGCTGAAGCTGTTTGCTTTTGGCGGTACCAGCGTTAGCCACGACAAGCTGCCCAAAGTCCAGTGCTACGATCAGTGTGAAAACAGATGGACAGTACCGGCCACCTGCCCCCAGCCCTGGCGCTACACGGCTGCAGCTGTTCTGGGAAACCAGATTTTTATTATGGGTGGAGATACTGAATTCTCCGCGTGCTCCGCTTATAAATTCAACAGTGAGGCATACCAGTGGACTAAGGTGGGAGATGTGACAGCAAAGCGAATGAGCTGCCATGCAGTGGCGTCTGGAAACAAATTGTACGTGGTTGGAGGCTACTTTGGCATTCAGAGGTGCAAAACACTGGACTGCTATGATCCCACATTAGATGTATGGAACAGCATAACGACTGTGCCCTATTCATTAATTCCCACAGCATTTGTCAGCACATGGAAGCACCTCCCCTCCTAATTGTGTATATGTTGGCAATTACAAGTTACCAGGTAAGAAATAACACCTTTGAATTTCACTGTAATAATGCTTTTCAAAAAACTTTTCAGCAGCAGCTCTGAGGAGGGGTGAGTATGTTTGATGCAATTTTACATCTCGAGTACCTGAGACACATACGTTCGTGGGCAGTTTTAAGCCAGGCACCATGTCTGTGACAAAGCCAGATGCTGGAGGTAGTTTGCCACATATCTGGCACTGACTTTTTCAGGGCCTTTTCCTGCATGATTTAGATGTAAAGGACTGAGCAAAAGTAACATTTTCAACTTGTGGGGAAATGCAGGTAGTCTTTTGGAAATTGACTCTGGCTCTGCTTTTAAGTACTAAATGCATGCTAAACAAAGGCTCCAGTGCCATTTTCCTGATGACCGAGACTAAGTCACTCTGCATCCAGTAACAGTACCCAAAAAAGATACAGTAAATCCTGATCTGAAGCCTGATAGTGAATTCACTTGAATTTCCACCCAGATGCTCTAGGGAAAGCTGCTGTCTTATGAGAAGTGTTTTACAGGGAGTTCAGGCCTAATTTTCAATCTCACCTAGACAGCATGGTTGCATCTGCATGGACTAAGGTCGCATTTTCTCCATTGTTACACTTTAAAATACAGATTTTTCAAAATACTTATGCTTATATACGTTGAACTAGATATAGTGTCAGGAAGGTGTGTAATTAATATTGCTGCCTGAAATAATTACTAGTCTATAGCACACACTGTTCCAAAACAATTTAATTATACATAATGGCCCAAGCTCTTACCAGATGCAACTTCAGCATTGTATCTTCTCACAAGCAAGTCTGAATTTGGTCTTGCTTGATTGGTTGTTGTGCATTTCTTATTTCTGGGAGGAGGGGAGAAGATTTTCACTATTAATCTGTGTATTTTGCAACAAATCAGGCAGGCTCCCATTTGTGTTGTGTTGCTTTTATTCCCCACTTCCTCCTTGTGGCTTTAGTACAAAATCAGTTACTGTGAGCCAGAAAAATATAATAATGTCCTTGATCCTAAATAATCAATGCCCTGTGAATGGTAGTTTCTTTTTGGATTTGAGCAGTGTATACTGTACCCATGATGGCAGGCAGGTTATAAGAAAAAGGCAAATAAATAGAGTTGCAGTAATTAAACAAGCTATACATGTGCATCTGGCTTACCTAAAAGTTCAGCCTGACAGAGTTTCTCCAGAATCTTCTCCAGGAAGAACAACTTGTGTATAAAGACTTCTGTAGGTTCTTCAGTTTGGGACAGATCTCTGGAGAGGTTTCTTTGGTGTTTTTTGCAGCAGTTGACATTTGCCTGACTTTTGCAGTAAGTGCAAACACCAAAGGTCTTTGAAGTAGTGTAGATAGTGCAGACAGTTACTCTTGTAGTTGCCTTTCAGATGACTGGGAGCTTTGACTGAGTAAAGAATACAAGGTTGGGCCCATGCAAAACAGCAGCTCAGCTTTGAAATCTAGTGTGAAACTGCGCAGTGTTGTGCCATCAGCTGCTCTTCTCTCAGGTGGTTGTTTGCCTTGAAAACACTACCCCCTTTCCCCTTCTCACTTTGTTTTTCCCAGACTTGTCTTGGGAAAGCACGGCAAACCCTAGAGACTTAGCAGGTCCAGGTTACTGGCAGTAATTGCCCTCTGACAGCAAATGGAAGCCCTCATATCTGTGTGTCAGCTTCCTCCCTAGCTGGGAACTGTATCTTTATATCTTCAGTTAATTTGTATTATTACTGACTTTATGCGGTTCTCGGTGTTATCAGAACAGCAGTATTGAATGCCTGGACTCAGGTCTGTGCCAAGAAAAATATTGACTTATTCTTCTGAGTCTGACTTAATTGTTCTGGCGTTTACAGTACATGAGGGAGTGTTTTATTTTGAAAAAGAGTTCTCCGAATATAACGGTGCAAAAAGCTTTACTTTATTCTGCAGTATCTTGTTAAAAGCCATTGTTTTAGCTTCACTAACACACAAGATAACTGGCTTAACTAGCACACAAGATAACTGTCTGAATGTAGCCATAGACTGAAATCTCTCCAGTGCTGTGAGCTCATCCAGCAAGTTGATTGTTTTTTTTCCTACTGACTCCTGCTGCTTTGTCAGTGGGTGGGAGGGACAAAAAGGAAATTACTTCTGATTACTCTGTTTTCATGGTGCTGTGTGGCCCCAGTCTGACAGCTTTTAGGAAGACTTCAGTCTGCTTTGTCTTGTTCCTCAAACTTGGGAGTTTTGAGTTGGGTTTTTTTCCCTCTGTTTTGAAATTGTTTATAGTTTTTTTTTTAAGTTCATCCCATGACAAGAAACACTGTTTTGACTTCTGTGTTGATAGTCTGTTTTGATGGGAAGAATGTCATGCTATGCTGAAGAATGCCTAGAAAAGACTAACCAGCACTAAGAGTGGACACTTTTTTAGATGTAAAAAAATAGCCCACACTTGCAAAAGCACTGTGGACTGTTATGTAGGCTGGGTTGTTTCCTGTGAATATTCTCTGTTGTTCTCAAACATCACAGCCTGAGAGAGATATGGTGTGTTCAAAGGATCTGTGAGTGCACTAGAGCTCATTTGCATTGTAATGAAGTAGGATTTGCCTTCTAAAATTCTAGCAGTGCTGCCAGAAATCGCTGTGATGAACTGATGATGGTTTGGAAGCTGGCATTTTGATACAGCTTCACAGTGAAAAAGCAAAGCAGAATCTCAGTATCCAAAGGCTGAGTTTCTCATTGAATAATCAATTTTATAAAGGACTCTAGGATGTATTTATTGATGCGTGGTATATTGCTGTGTGAAAAGAAATGAGGGAGAATTCTGCTCTAATGAAGAGTAGATATATTTTAAGTAAGGGAATTCTATGGCCCTTTCTCTCTTGTGAGTAAACTCAATTCAGAATTTGTTAAGGTGAACAGAGGTGTTGAGGTGAGACACCTTCACCTTCCCTTCTGCTTTGCTCCAACCAGGTTTGTTTTGGCTGAGGGATAGAAAAAACTCTGCACTAAGTGTTCGTGTGGGTTTTTGTGGAAGAGAAGTTACAAAAGCGTGTTTGCTTAAAACAAATCCACAAACTTTTAAGAGTTTGGAGGAACATAAAAATGTGGAAGTATGCAGGATACAGAGCCAATCACTTTGGGCCGGTTTGATTTAGGTTTCAAGTGACTGAATTTATACCCCAAAAATTAATCAGTCTTTCTGCAGTCAATAGGATGGTTTGCAGAGTGAGGTTAGTAGAATAATAGAGTCAGAATCTGACCCTAAGTAATTATGTTCTTGACTGGTTTATGTGTCAGTAGTTGGGTATTGCACAAGAACCTTGAGGGGCGGGAAGGGAAGCCCATTAATGTTGTAATGTAGGATACAGCATTAGGGTTGTATCCTAAGCCTAGCTTTTAGATTGTCTTTGACATCTAACAAAAACCTTATGGTATATTGTTGCAGCAAAACCTTTAAAGTCATTTCTCTCTCCTTTCCCTCCACCTCTTCCCATGCTTTCAGTTTACTCCTTTATTTGGAGAAGAGAATTGGAACCTCAGATCTGGAGAAGTTTTAATGAAGAAAAATCGTTCAGCATCTCTTGCATTTGAAGAAAATCATCTGCACCTTGTAAATTATCCAACCTAGACATGAAGGAATGGGAGAAGAAACCCCTGTCTTCAGTGCTTCAACACGTGGTTTAAATATGAATGGACAAACCTGATATCTGGTCCTTGTGCTAGTAATTGTGGATTAATGCCAATATTAATCAGTCTTTCAAAAGTAAAAAAAACAGAGACAGAACTTCTCTTAGATGTGCACCACACAGCACTTGATTTCCATGGACCCCGCTGTTTTTATGTGAAATTTGAAATGGCTGTCACCTCTCTTTGTGGTGGTTTGAAGTGCCAGCACCAGCTGCAGGGGAAGCAGGCCAGGTCTGAAACAGCAAGATGCTGCTGTGAATGAAGATACAGCAGTATTGCTGCTGAACTCTGCTGACTGGAGTGTGCTTGCCTGTGGGCAGTGCCTGCAGCATCTGTTACACCCTGTGTTGCATTGTCCTGTGTGCAGTAAGTGACCTTCTGCTTCATAAGGACCAGTCCAGTGGTGAAATGTTTTTGCAACAGTGGGGAACAAACATTATATCCCCAAAAACTCATTGTTCCTGTTCTTCCCTGTATTTATAATTCAGTCTGTCCCATTCCTATTATGTTACTTGTTGTAGATATAGTTATTTATTGTTCAGTGCTTGCATGCTGAAACAATGCCTGCAATTGTCTTCATGTTGCAAGGGCTTGTGTGAATTGTATGTTTTGCACATATTGTGATTGCTGACTTGCTCTGCTGCACAAAGAAAGAGAACTATTGGGTAACAGTTGGAGGTGGAAGGGAGGAGTGGCTTCCCAGTCGGAAATGGAAGGATTACAAGACAGGATTTTAAATTACACATGTGCTAAAGGAAGAAGCCATGGAGGTCACTTTCTCAGGCCACCAGCTCCCCAGGTTGCATGTGGTGTGTCTTGTAGATGGTGTCCTTGCAACATTTCATTTGTTGGTCATGCCTTTCAATTTCTAACCTGGAAATAGCCAAAGTCTCTTGCAACACTCTCTTTGTGCAGCTTCCTGATTGCAACGCAAATACTGTGGAAGAGCTTCTGGATACCAAGCCCAGATGAAGTCATTGTCCAAACTTATTTATTTATTTATTGGGTTGGAGGAGGGTTACCTACAATATAGCCACATTGTCCTGAAGGAGTGGAGAATGGTGATTCAAGAATAAAAAACAAACAAAAAAACCACCTCAAAATAGGTTGCTGATGAAGTCTTAAAAAAAAAAAAAAAAAGAAGAAAGAGCAGCAATTTTGCACTGACTGGATTGCCTCATCCGTCTGGATTTCAGATGATCATCTGAGTGGCCAGATGTCAAAGACCCAAGTGCTGTAGAAAAATTCTTATGGGGATAGATAAAGAATTTCAAACCTCTTAAAAAAAAAAAAAAAGCCCTCAAACTCTGCTGCTTTTTATTTTTGTTATCCAGGTCTGTCTTTAATCACTTGGTTGCTCAGAAGCCTCAGATAATCCTGAGAAACCAAACTTTGATTTTTAAATAAAATTGTTTCTTATTATTCTGATCTTTGGACAGAGATGAAGCTACCACTTTTCTTTGGAATTTCAGAAGCTTGTGTTTCACAGGTACTTTCTTTGCCAGATCCTGTCATGAAGCTTGTATTATACTGTGTTTTTTCTTAAATGTTTCTGGAGCCCAACTTAACTGGCACATTCAGTAACATGGTTGGTGTGTGCTGTGGTATAAGTAAACAGCTGCATGTGTGCATGCAAAACAAAAATAGTCACATTGGTGATGCTTGCCTTTCTCTGTGTGACAGTGATGTAGCTGTGTTTGTGAAAGCTTGTCATATGGAAGTGTTTACATTGGTCACTGGAAGTTTCTCTGTGCTGCCTTACATTTGACTTGCTGTTTGGAGTAGACTCTTTACATTTCAGAAGTAAGGTATTTGGAATTCTGTGATTACTGAGAGAACATTGATTAATCAGCAGTCATTTGCAGTTTTTGAAAGGGTGAGTTCCAGCTAGATTTGATAAAATTATAGTTCCACTGGTTAAACTGATTCCTTGAAGTGATAGATTTAAAAAGTATTTAAACCCACAACCTCTCTACCCCTGCCCCCCCTTAGATGGCCTTTAAGCGATAGGAAAACAGATTAGGATAGGTCTGCTTTCTATATCCCTGTACTTGCACAGGTTGCCATGTTGAAGCAAACAGCCTTGAATTTTTGTTGCCTTTCATCTTGTGGATCACTCTCAGGAGTGTGAAGGGAGCCATAAAATCAGACTTCCTGTGTTTTGCATGTCCTCTCCCCAGGCACTAGCAATTACATAAGGTACAAGGAAGTAAAGAACTGGGTCCCCAGGGGGCCCCTGTGTTTGAATAAGGACATGTAGCTTTGAGACCTGTGTTCTCTGTCAAGCTGATAAGAGTCCAGAGGTGAAGCTGCCTTGCATCTAACTATTTAGCTTATGAAATCTGTTTTGTAGCACCATGCAGCTTCCAAAAGTGGGATGAATTTTCTGCAGCTGTTTCCAAAGTTGTGGTCTGCTTTCAAGTCCTCAATTAATTCCTGTGTGTAGGCTGAAGGAAGCTGAAGTCAGGGTGGGCCTCTGGCTCTGCAGGGAATACACTAGGCTCTTGCTCTATGAATTGTTGTGGGAATCCTGGCTAACTACTTGACCATTCCAGTCCTGCAAAACACCCCACACTTTGAAGCAAATGCAATTCACAGCAGAGTGCACACAAAAACCGTGGCATAAGATGGGAAGGTTCCTCTTATTTTGCTGGCTGGTTGCTGTAGAAACATGTAACAAAGGACAGCCTTCCTCTTCTGGTGTAATTGTGCAGCCCCTTTTCTATATGTCTGACACCTGTCTGAATAAGAGTGATTAGAACAGAATAATGTTCCCATTCCTGGCCACTGAAGATGTGGTTCATGTGCTAAAAGAAGACTGTGCAAATGAGGAAGTAAAATTGTCTATGTTGTTTGCTACTATATCTTAAGATTTTGTAAAACTCACTTTTTTTCACAATGTGAAACTGAAGGTCAATAAATTATTAGATATTTCCTCTCCATGGGATGTTTATTTGAAGTTTTGTCTCTTCTTTCCCTCTTTCCTCACCCCTAAACGCTTTGAATCCCTTATAATGGCCTTTTTATGTCCTCTTAGAAGAAGCACATCAGCAACATGCAATTAAATGCTTTGGTTTAAGCTTCTGCTTCAGTTGTGTTTTCCTTCCCTTTGTTCTGTTCTGCTGCTGTTACTGTGATCTCTATCTCAAGGTTCAGCAGTTAAAACTCAGAGAGCCTCAAAACATTTAAGAACAGGAAATGCAAGTTTGTTGGTGCTTGCAGTACAGTTTAGGTAGTGCCTGATACCACTTGGAAGTGGAATTAGGCATCTTGAATCCTTTCTAATTATTCTCAAGTCAGAAAATGCTGTCTATGTGTAACACATTCCAGTTGTTCTGTATACTGTACATGTATAGTCAAAGTCTTTGAACTTTTCATCTTACTTACATTTTTGTGTATACATGGTAGTGGGGTTTTTTCTTAGATTTGGGTGGGTTTTTTTTTGTTTGTTTGATTGTTTGTTTATTTAAATACCTTTTTAATACTATTGATTTTCAACATTGGTTTAGCACCTGTCTGGCCTGAAAATGTTGCTGAACTCTGTCCAGATATAAAATAGCAAGTTTTCTGACATCTTCTAAACTCCCTCTATTAAAACTCCTGCAGCTGCCCTGTAAAAAGTCACAGGTTTACTTCATGGTCTTTCTTTTCTCAAAAGAGTTGGGGCCATAGTATTAAGTGACTTTCTGGCCTTGGCATGGCTTTGTTAACCTATGTTTGAGATGTTTGCCATCAGTTCTAGCTGGGGGAATGGGACACTTAGAGAATCTTTAGGTATGAAGGATATTGGAAGAAATCAGCCTTTCCACAAAACAAGGTAAGGTTAAATCCGTTTCAGTGCTTATTGCAAGCTCTTTGCTAGATAGGAACCTTGGTTGGTTTCCTTTATTTGGATTTCACCAGGGCATGGGATGCTTACAGCAGCACTGGGCATGAATGAGCTGCTGTAGAGTGACTGACTGGTGTCATTTTAAGGCACTGGGTTACTTATTCTATCTGGTCATGGATTCAAACTCCTTTGCTTGAAAGTTTTCTCAGACTGGAAGTTCTGATGTTTATGGTAACAGTGAAAAAAAATAATTATATTTAAGTTTAAAACAACTGATAATCTGAACAAGACATCTGCAAGGCATTTGCTTTATTCAGAGTAAGTATGAAATACCTTGAATGATTAGAAAGAAATCAGCTTATTAGCATTGACTGTGGCTTCATCAAGCATACTGGGGTGGTCAGCCCTGTCCTATGAAAGTCTCAAAGGCCCTTTTTATGTTAGTAAATTGAATATGCCTGGGGATGGTCTGGCCGCTGGCATGAGATAGCCTTGAGCTCTTTGAGCAGCCCGTTGTCGTGGCAAGATAGAGTGGCTGCCTGCAAACTGCTTGGGGTGGCTGCTGGAGTGGTCTGGCTCCTGAACCCTGCCCAGGAACACTCCAGAGGAGTGCAAGTTTGCATGGGCCAAACCACGTTGGGCTGCTCAAATGATTGAGCAGAACTGACAATCTGTTCTGTGCCTGGGTACATTCCTGAGTGCAGTTTGATATCTTGCTGTTGTCCCAGCTGGAACATATGAGTAACATCACGTTTAGGTCCTTGATAGCTGGGTGGGCTGATGACTGATTGTCTGACCTGGCATCAGTGACCTAAAAGCTGTTGAAGATGGAGGAAGGAATGCTGTCTCTGAGTCACACAGACCTTGGTAAGTGGGAAAGATGGGTCCCAAGGAGGAGGGGTCATGCTGCTTCTTCAGATGCAATGACACAAAGCTTTGGAAGTGCAGAGAGAAAAGGGTAAGAGTGTCCACTCTGTAGGTGAAAAATGTTTGGTGTGCCCAAAGCCCTCCTGGTGGCAGTGCCCTGTGGGCTTTGCAGCAGGTGCATGGTGTCTTCTGGTTTCAAGAAAAGAAAATTGAGCAGAGCTCTATCAGAGACGCAGCACAAGTGTGCACATGGGAACAGCCCATAACCCTGGCTGGCAAACACATGCCATGAGACAAACGAATGAGATAAGTCACTTCTGTTACAAAGGATCATTAGTCCCCAGTTTTACCCAGCATGGCCTCATTTTTGGCCCTTACACTCACATGATTTACTCCCCTCCACAGTACGAAAGGCTGTGATCTGAAATAGTCTGTCATTTGGGTGTGTGTATGCATGTAACCCATACAGAAACATAAATATAATAGAAAAATCATATGTTTATTCAAACTTTTATGTTTCTGTGTGTGTGACATGAAGCCAAGTACAAACTCACTCAGTAGTAACATACGCACATAAACAATGTACACAAAGACCATCTGTCTTCTGTGTCTTTAATAATGGTCTGTGAATTTTAAAGTGTCACTATTTGTTAGAAACTGTATATTTAAATATGAGAATTACCCTTAAAACAAAAAATGGTACATAAGGTATGACTGTGAATTAAAATGAGTGGCTAAATAAATTACAAATCTCTTTCGTAATCATGTTTAGGCAATGCTTCTGGCCTGACAATGCTCTGACACTCTCAGGAAACCAGACTAGACAATGTGTCCTTTTTGTGTGTGTGTGTGTGACTAGTTACCCTAGAAACCATAATCTGTGTCTCTGAAGCCATGGGGAGCTATGAAGGAGGCAAAGCCACAGGAGTTTCTTCCAAGACCCCTCCTAATCCTTCTCTTCTGTTATCAGACATTCAGTAAATTACTTAGGGCTTGGTATTAGATGAAATTCATTAGATATTTTGTAATCACTCTGGAATTTATGGGTCATAGTCCACGCTCTGATTCAAAGGTAAAATTTATGGCTGCCTGTGTTACTTAATTGCAATTATATATTTATATGAGCCAAAGTCACAAATACAAACTAAGATTTTATAAACCTGCAGCTCTTTCCAGGAGATTTTAACACACCTCATCACATGTCATCCCAAAAACAAGTTCAGTAGGGAGCAAAAACACTTAGTCCCAGCCTCAGGCTGAGAAGCTGGGACATGGGGGATTTGTTGAAGGGTACAACAGGGGTAGTAGCAGAGCCTCCTCAGTTCTCTCAGCACCTTCTGGAGGCACTGCGTGCACACATCCAATCAACAAGATGTCAGGCTGCTTTGTGAGACTGGCTGTGAAAACTTGGCATCTCATTCACGTTGTTAACTGGCTTCAGAAGGGTTAAACTATTTACAGAGATATTGTCTCCCAACGCTAACAGAACTAGGTCTAAAAGAATTAGGAAGGACTTGCCTTCCTTCAGGTAAACACAAGCAACCTGGCTTTTTACACAACAGTGAGGAACAATAATTCTTTCAGGCAGATGGTTACTCTTTACCTAAGGAGCGCTGATAGGAAGCAGACAAGTTTAGGGAACTGCTGGTGGCAGAGTATTTGCACAGACTTAAAAGTTATCCTGCTCCTTGGCATCCCTCCCAGTATGGAGAGGTACTGAGCAAAAGAAAGATGCAGATTGGACCTTTTTATCTTAGAGGCAATAGGCTTTCTTTTCTAATCCAAGAACAGAAACATCTTGTCTTAAATCACTTGGGAAGAGTGTTTTAAAGCCTGGGGAATCCCTATAAAGGGACCCAATCAATGTGGACTCCCTCCTAGGGTGAATGGCCGGCTGGAGTGGCTTGGTTCAAGGTTTGGGAAGCAGCTGTGTGAGAGGAGACTAGTGGGCTGGTGGAACTGTCCCTGAATACACAGGAGAGTGGTCCAGTGTTCATTTTCATGTGAATGTGTCCTTTACTTTCCCTCATTGCATCTTTGCTCTTCCTGTCCATACCTGTGTAAGTTCCTCATGGACCAGTTGCCCCAGCCGTTATAGTTAGACAGGGAGCAGTGGATATTGCAGAATTCGGAGGAAGGTGAAAAACTTTTGAAGGCATTTGCTTACATATTGCCACTGAATATGGTCCAGGAGCTATATACCATGGCCTGATAATCCTGCAGAGTATCTGCCTCTATCCTGCTCTACCTGTGTCTCAGCTGCACAGCTTGTAGCTATTAGCTGTTTGCAGCCCTGTGTGGCACGGACCTGTGTCTAGCTGTTTCTGGTTAACTTGTCAAAACCCCTGGTAATAGTTGTGTCATAAGGCAACACCTGATGCGATGTTCTAGCCAGGGCTTTGTTGGCTGTAAAAGGGTTAGCCATCAGTGCTGACAGTAAGTCCTCTGTATGTCCTCTTCTAGCTGAAGCATGCCTTTCATCTTTGATCCTGCCAAATGGGGTTCTGGAACAGGTGGGTGGATGCAGATGCTCTCACAGGGAATTGTCTCACCCTACTCGTGGGTCTCCAAACACTTTCCTGGTTACCAGGGGTATTTTATGTCTGGATTTATTGGCTACTTTGCATTTTCAGCAAAAGAGTTTGTGTTGGTACAAGCAATTCCCTCTTCCCCACCTTCCATGAAGACGAAAATACCGGCTCTTTGGTCACAGAGTAGGGAAGTCTGTCTTTCATCACCCAGTGGTTTTTTTTCAGATTTATTTGCCAGTCTTCTTGTGAGGGACATTCCGTTTACTTGATTTTCTATACAAAAGTGGAACATATTTTTCCAAGTGTGACGTGAGAGTGGCTGGGAAACCCAGCTGCTTGTGTCCTCCTGGCCACGGAATTGCAGTAAGCTGGGTACTGGGAGATGAAGGGACATCTGCTTGGCTTAAAAGTAGCTGCTTGTGGGAGATGCTTTGGTGCTGCCCAGAGATGGAGGTGTTGATAAAAACAGTGTTGAGAGTGGCATCTTGAGAAACATAGGAACTTTCCAGTTCTAAGCAGACCTAATAGCCTCCAAGATGCTAGCAGAAGAGTTTCCTAGAAGCTGAGAAAAGATTTTGTGGGGTTTCTTCAGTGCTAACAGTTGCTGGACTTGGGCAAGACTAGAGGGAAAAAAACCCAAGAATTTTCCTGTCACGCACTTTACCTCCAAGAAAACACGCTATTTGTGGTCAAGCCACTCTACTTTGTTAACCTCACATAGTGCATTTGGGTTTCTACTTAGAAGTTATTTTATCTGACAAATAACTATCTACAGTAGACTAAATAGGTATCTGCAGTAAAATTTGAACTTCTTGATCAAAAGCCCGTGGACATCTACGTTGAAGTCAGGTGCAACTTTCTGAACAGTTTGGCCCATAGGAAGAATCATAGGACGGTATTTTTACAGATGTTCATGGATTTTATTTGTTCCAGCCAGCATGGCTGGGACCCTGGACCAGACTCTCTCCCCCTGCGAAATCCCCACAATTCCCAGGCTGGGGAACCTGAAGTGCCCAATGGGATACAGAACCCAAGAACATGTGACAGAGAGCAGGGGTCCAAGAAACCCTGTGTCCCGCCATGTGTCCCCCCCACATTCACCTCAAGCCTTGTACAGGTTGGTATTGAGCTGCTGCTTGGTGTTTCTTGCCTGAGGCCACAGGCAGCAAATGGGAAAAATTACCAGAGCTGTTTGCAGCCCCAGAAACTGGGGACGTGGCCCTGGATCCTGACTCTATAGTGAGGCTCTACCTCAGATAATTACAGGTGCAACTGCCAATAAGCAAAGGCACATTTTCTCACTCTTTGCAGCTATTTTGGTCCTTAGAAGAAGAAGTAATTTTTTTCTCCTTCTTTAGTTCATTACAAAGTTACAAGCAGGAAAATAATATTTGTGGTAAAAACCCTGCAAACCATTAAAAACAGTGGCATGGGTTTTATAAATTCAGAGGCAAACTCGCTAGCTGTTTAGGCAATTGTACAATCAAGCCCCATAATAAGAATATTTAAATAAAAAGGTATAACAGTAATTTTTAACTTTGTTGGAATGGCAAACAATGGATTAATTTTGATCTCTAAAATAGACATAACCTTTTTTCCCCCCCTATGTTTGTTAAGCTAATCTGGTTAAAAGCTGGCCTATGAAATGCCTTAGCTTTCCCCCTGTCATCTCAAATACAGTCTTTACCCTGCGAGCATGTCTGTGTGTGCTTAACTTCACACAGCCTGAGTACTCCTTTTGAGTTCAGTGGATTAATTCAGAGACCACAGTGTTAACATGCATCACTGGCAGGATTGAGGCACATGCTAACAGGAAAAAAATTTGTGATGGAGTACTGCAGAGTACTAAAATAAAGTCTTGAGAAATGGCCAAACTGTAATATTTTACTGAGGCCATCAGAAAGTTTGGTCCATAGACAAAGAGATTTTTCTTTCTCTTAAGGGTGCTTGAATGACACAATAGGCAGAAATCAACTACAATGACTTGAAAAATCCTATCTAAACAGTACAATTTTAATAGTTTTACATTGTCACTCTCAGAATTTATTCAGCGTTCTTTTCTCATTATGCTATATGAGTTTCTTTAATATGCTTTGTTGGTTTCATAAAATGCAGAAACATAAATGTTCACTGAATTTTCCCCTGTCTAGACAGTGATGTGTGCATTAAAAAAATTATAAAATACTTTCCAGCAGTTTGCCAAGAACTGTATTGGAGGAGAGGGAAATTATGTTTCTTTTTTCTTCTCTGAATAAATAGGAAGAGGCTAGCTACTTAGTGATCTTGGCAGCACAGTCTGAGAGCTGACAATGTTTGTGAAGACGCAAAAATCCTACATTTATTTATTTCTGTTCTTATGGCCATGAGAACTAGTGGTCCACCCATTTTCTTCTGCTATTGGACACCAGCAATACCTCTGATGGGGATGTGCTCAGTGAATGTGCTCTTAACACTGAGCATATCTTGGAGTCAGATGCTTGGACTAGGGCTACAGTCAGGCTGGGGCAGACAGCTCTCCTGCTCTAGCTCAGCATCCTGCATGGATTAATCACCTGATAAAATGCATCAGAGCAGTTGTGAGAAACCCTGCAGCAGGCACCTGTGGCATAGCTAACCTTCTTGAGGAGTTTCTCTTTGCTTTCCTGGGTATGAGAGAGTTTCCTTGAAGTCACCGAGACAGCATACTGCCTCTCCCGGAGCACTCTGTAACCAGTCTCAGAGTTGTTGTGTCTGCCAGCAGCCACAGCTCAGGGAAATGCTCTTCCTCCACCTCATTTTTCACCTGAGCCTGCAGTAAGGGACAGAAGACCTTGAACTGGAAAATGGTGCACATAATAATTTTGTAGTTTCATTGGTATGAAGACTGAAAATGAGCATCCATCCAGCACGTTCAAGCATCACACAATCACCGTATCCTGGGAGGGCTGAGATTGGAAAGGGCCTCTTAAAATTGTGCAGTCCAACCTCCACCCCAGCTCCCAGCAGCGTCAGTCACAGCAGGTTGTTCAGGGCCATGCCCGGTCAGGTTTGTGTATCTCCAAGAATGGAGATGCTACAACCTTTCTGGGCAACCTGTGCCAGTGTTCTACCATCCTCACAGTAAAATATTTTTGCTTATGTAGAAGTGGAATTTGCCCATATTTCAGTTTGTGCCCATTGATTCTTGTGCTGTCACTGGGCCCTGCTCTTCAGTCTGGATATGTCTCCACGGTCTCCAACAGGTCATACATCTGTTCAATTTAGCTATGTTTTAAAAATAGACAGATGTTTCTCTTTTTAAAATTATCAGCTGAAATGGCATAATAGGAAAGGATGTTTTAGTGCAGTTTGCAATCAGTGTGCATGGTTTACATGATCTAGTAGAGGCTACCTCTGACCCATATAACCAAGATCTGGCACCAAATTAAGAATGATGTATTGTCATATATCTGCTGAATTTAGAGTCTGTGGGCAGTATCTATCAAGTCACAAACTCCATATATTGTGTCTTCTTAGTGGTTGGACTTGGTGATCTTAGAGGTCTTTTCCAACCTTAATGATTCTATGATTCTTTCACAAGGACTTTTACTCTATGAACCTTGAATATATTGATCACATATACAAGATATAATCTGCTACTCCACCACATAATATATGTTTTCATGGTATAATAAAGTAAGTATCAATGTTTTTGTGATAAGGCACCTAAAAATCAATGTTATTTTACAGACAGGCTATATCTTTCCAATGGATAAGGTAGATAATCTCTGGGATGGGGGGAGTTAATTAGCAAATATATTAAAATCTGTAAGGTTTGAAAGGAAAATTTTTCCTGTTGTTATCTAGTAAGTGACACTTTGTGCCAGTAGCTGGATCTTGATTCTGAATCTTTTTTGGTAATGTAGTGCTCACAAAGAAATTAGTAGGATATGGGTGTGTGAAACAGAGCAGAACTTACACAGACCAACAGCCAACAAAGTACAATTGCTAATTATGCCTTCTTTTGGCACTAATATATTGTAGACAGAGAAGGTGTTGCTGAAAATTCTAAAATGACAGTATGAGAGGCTTTTTTTGGAGGCATCATTTTATTAGCAAGTGAGTAAATAGTATATTGTGTTTGACACAGAGAGTAGAAGACATGGTTTATTCACCAGCTCAGTGTGTAGAGATGAAATGCAAATCCTCGAGAAAGGCATCAGTCCTTATGAAAATAATGGTTTCAGACCTAAACCTTCCTGTTGTGTTTCAGATCTCCATACTTCTGCTTTGGACTCACTCTCAAAAAATCACATGCACACTGTTGTGCAGCTGAGGGGTGGAAACAATGGTGACCTTGGGATTTTTAAGATCAAAAGATTATATTTTATTTAACTGGATTGTAAGCAAATATTTCCCACAGTTTATTTAACTGGATTGTAGTTGTAGGCAAATATCTTATATTTCAGTAAGAATCTGAAAGGAGAAAATGCTATGGAGCCTCCACATGTTATCAGCTAAATCATCAAGCCAAAGCTGCAGAAGCAGTTTGCTGTGAAGGCAGGACAGACAGCCAAAAAGTTAGCTGCTTGTTTATTGGTAAATTTAAAAATGGATTAGTTAACCTGTGTTATAGATCAGAAAGAGACAACTAGTTGCTTGTGTTTTGTTTTGACAGTTCCAAAACTACTCTTGAAAAAAAAAATATGGATGTTGCCTTGACTGTGGTTGATTGTGGCCGTTGTCCACAAACATTCTCTTAAACAGGTCTATGTAGGTAAAAAGATCTCCAGAACAGGGAGAACTTTGTAGGGAAGAGCCCTTGCACATTAAACACTTAAAATTATGTTTGTTTCCCTTTCTCATGAATTTCAACCACAATCTTTCACCTACTGGTTTGGAACCCTGACAGTTTACAAAAAAAATATTTTCAATCAAAAAGTTGAATGTTATTTCTTTAAGATATTTGCTATTTTAAAGAATGCTTAAAATAGTTCAAATGTTCACTTCTTTCTCTTTGCATTAAACAAGTGTGATCATAGTGCCACAGGCCTGAGCTACAAAGGGATTCATGAGCTGTAGGGCTATCAAATCAGTATCTGAATTTCAGTTTCCAACCTCCCTCAGCTTTCACTTAGTGTGATTCAGATATTCATATCTAATCCTGCTTTCATCTGATCATACATAATCTCTCTGCAGCCTTCTTAACAGGGTGCTTTTTGTTAAAAAAGCCTGCTAGAGGTGTTCAGGAACTGGAATCTCTCTGCCTCCAATGGAAAAATCTCAAACTTGCTGGCAACATTGAATTTGGAGTTTAAATTAATGCAAAACTTGGTATTTATTAGCTTGAGAAACTCAAAAAATCTCTGATACTGCTATTTCTGCAAAAAATACATACATTTTAAATCTACAGGAGTGTCTGTACACTGTGAAAATGTACAGTTATACAAGCCCATGTTCTCTGCAGGACTTGTTCCTAACTGCAAAGCCAATGAGATTCAAGTCTAACTGTTATTGCTAAGAATCTTACATGTACATCTGATTGAATAATCAAATGAAATCTTTGGTTTTGGTTATGTAGGCTACATGAGTGAAAGCAACAGGTTATTCCACCCATGTAATGTATGAAGAATAAGAAATTGTGTCTCCCATCTGCAGGTAATCATAACTCTATATAATTTAATTAAATTATCTTATTCGTGTCATACTATTGTCTTTAAATGTTAATTCCTGACAATGTTACAGGGAAGAGATCTCAAGTATTTCTGCCTGGTTTTGGGAAGATAGAGTTATTTGGGAAACACTTAGTGATGGCTGAGTGAGGCTGAGAACTGAAATTCAGAGCTTAGGAGGCCCTCCCAACTAGTTAGATGCACAGCTAATTTGAAAAGTCACAAAAGCTGAAAGAAGCCTTTTCCTTTTCTTTGGACCTCTTTATGTTTTGGAGGCAGTTTTCTGAAACAGCCTTCATAAATATCTCATTTTGCAAGACAGGGTTTTCTTTACCTGGTATCTCATGCCTGTTCTTCCTAAATGCTGAATACATGTTTATATTCTTTGAATAGGCTCGTGTTTTGGGTCCAGTTCACGACAAAGTGTTGTGAAGAGTTGTGCACTGCATGACTGTCCCTGCGGTCAGTAAGGAGGAGCTTGGGCTGTATGTGACTGCTGCTGAGGACATTGTGCAGAGGGGATGCTCAGGGACCTCTTTGTGCTCTTCCCTATGAATATTGGAAGGATGAGGTTTCGTAACTCTTTCATCACCAGAGAGCGATGGGGAACTGTGGTGTGCTCCAAAGGGATTTCACTAGGCACTGCTGGGAAACATACTCTTTTGGAGAATTTGGAAGCAAAGCAAAAAAGCTTCTTGTTTCCCAGGGGAGAAAGAGAGGGTGGAGAGAGTGGTGGGATGAGGAAATGTTCATGAAAGGTGGCCTTTGTCAGCAACTTTCACCTCTTGATTGATGCTGGGCGTTGGAGTGACTTACACAAACAGAACAAGATGCATGGGATTGCACTTTGCTGACTTCAACCACAGCAGGGTTTGCCTTTTGCAGGTTGTGATCAGTTTTTGGTCAGTGAATTGAGACAGAGCACTCCTGTTGAAAAGTATGCAGTGAAGAGTTAAAAACATCCCGTTACAAGAACAGAATCTGCTACTCAATCAATAATATCTGGAAGTTAGTAAATTTAGAAGAATGTAAGTTTACCCTGGCAAAAAGTATGCCTAGACCTGTTGTAACAGTTAAGCACAACAGATTAGTGGTTTAATTTACTGGCAAACGTGTAGCCCATGGGTTCTAGTTTGCTCAGCCGTGGGAAAAGCCTTGGTTGTCAGTTCTTCTTCTTGCCAGGGGAGAAGTGACGACAGCTAAAGATTTATTTGTCTGTCACACTTCCCTCTTATGAATGAGGAAGGAGTCCAAAGGGATGATTAAATAAGCAGAATTACTTAGAGGAGATATGTGAAAGGGCAGAGGAAACTGAGGTAGAGCTTTCCAAAAGCTAACCTAACTGGTGGAGAGAAAAAACTTCCCAACAGTGACAACTATACAGAGAACAGGGAGCAGAGATGACACTACTTCTGCTGGAAAAGAAAATCACTATGAGATAGCAGGAGCTGGGAACAAGGCAGACAGCCCTCGGAAGACCAGGAGTGTAGTTTTCAGCTGAATTCGGGACTGTGAACACAACCAGTATTGGAGCACCACCACGAAACTTGTCTCTTGAGGTCTTTTATGCAGCCTCTATTCCAAAATACTCAGCCAGATTTTATCATATGAAAAAAAAGGCAGCTGATCTGGTACAAAATGCAAGCAGTTAACATGCTTTTGTATCAGATTTTATCCTGTCTTCACACCTATCTGCTAAGGTATTACAGCTATTACAGTAGTTGAAGGCTTTCTCTGTACAGTTGCGTCACGGTGTGTGACTCCTGCATGGTGTTCTGTCAGCTCACTGAGCACTGCAGGTACCTGGCTGGAGTCTGCTTCCCAAGCCCTTCCACAGGAAGGTTAGGACCACACAGGCAGGAAATGGGACTTTTGTGGGAAGGGAGAACTGGTATGCACAAGGGAATAAGTAAGAATGGGCTCTTTAGAAAACCCTGAAATTAAGTTCCTTTGAATCAAAGACCCAATAAATTTCCTTTTTTGCTCACATTCAGCTGACTTCTCTGAATCAAAGCTTATCAGCATGTGTGTGCGTACACGTGTATAAATACAGGTGAAAACCTAGAAAGCACCCTTGCCCTCATATTCATCTGTCCTTTGCAGCACCTATGTGTGCTCAGCACTCTGCTTGAATTCACTCATTTGTATGCTGATAAGGATGGAGTCAGAAGTTGCACAGAGCAGAAGAGACATCTGCATTGGACTTGAATAAATCTTTCAAATCCAGGCCGTGAGCTAGAGAAGTATTATCAAATTAAATATTATATTATGCAGTAAATTGCTGCAAATGTTCAGAGTATTACATTTAAGAGGAAGAGCGCAGCACCACTTCAACAACAAACGGGGCATAATTTACAGCTAGTGCTATTTTCTGTGGCTAGACCATCATTTTTTCTGTTCATAGCCTGGACTGACAAAGTTGTGTGGGGATAGATAGCATTATTCTAAATATGAGGAATTAAGGCTCGTAGAGGGTCAGACTATATTAGCTGAGGCAGTAGCAATTTGTACTTAGAGTGTACCGAGCTGCACCCTGTGCTACTTGTTGGCTTGGGACAGGAAGAAAACTCAGTTTTTCCTGGCTGAATGACACCCACCACACAATTTAGCACTGAATCTGAAAGAACTTACCATAACTGATTAGATGCCCTATCAAAATGCATTTAAAATCTTGCCTTTGGAAACTCTGATTTTGCAGTTTAATGTTGGGATCTAAGAACAGCCCAAACATGCTCCCCTAGCTGATATACTGATTTTGTGCCCACTGATACAGATCCCTGGAACCATATGGCTTCTAATGTATTTGTTCTTACATCAAGTCCACAGTGGAAGACTTCATGCTGCGCTTTGGCAGAGGAGCACAGAATCTTCTGCTGGTGATTTCACTGAGCAGTCACTTGAGTAGAAGGAGTCACAGGGATATAACCATATAAAATTGTAATTTTTACTGTTTTATGCTGTGATAACAAGGGGTTACAAAAGAAGTTTATGGTGTGGGACAAAAACAAGTTCTGATTTTCCAGAGCCTTAGATAGCATGCAGACTTCTGGACCACCTTACTCTAAAAAATAACACGCTGGGTGGCTAGAATGAAACACAGGAAAATCTGTTCTAAGTGAAATACTCTTGACATGTAGGTATCACATATGTACTTTTTCCCCTATGAGTTTGACAGTTATAAAGTCATGCTAATATTGCAACTGTGCCAATCAGTCCCTTACTGCCCTTCCACCTCTCTCGTGCAGTACCTCCCCAGGAGTACCCGGCGGGTCCCCTGCAGTGTTGATGATGGAGTGACCGACCATTCAGCCAGCACATTACAGGAGAGAGCCCAGTGGTGCCACCACTGCTGGGGCGTGGGGCTCTGATAAGCTCAGTCGTGTCCAGGAAGCTGTTAGGACACATGCACCTTTTTTCTTACCCTCAGCTCTATTGAAGGAAACAAGACATTTCAAAACAGAGGCACACATGAGCTAGTGGATAAATGTAAAATCTCCCCTTTTGGTTAGAGCCTAACCAGTAATTTCAGCCCTGCAGTCTCATCCTCATTCTTT